>JARQOD010000005.1:224202212-224617040 GCA_033576555.1 Oophaga sylvatica | reverse complement strand
AAGGACCCGGCTGTCGACCCAAAATGTAGGTGATCTCATCTTCATTTAAATGAACCAAGCCTGGGTTTCAAAGGATTTTGTACCACGTTCCCCTGATGACACATAGGTTGCCAGCAAAATGGCTCACTTTGTCCTCCTCTTACTCTGACTTCTCCAATTTCTCCATTTGCAGCTGCTGAACATCCAGCCTACACCTCAACATATGCCAGTTTTTCCAACTCCCTAACTGGGCTATACCCCCCATTGCCGGGGTCAGCACCTGGCACACCCGGACAAGTGCCAGGGCCCTGAGCAAGTGGGGGGCCCACTCGCCATCAGAGACACTGGCGTACTATGAGGGGCCCTGCTCCACTGCTGTGAAGTTTTCCGCGTTTCCTGACGGTGACATTCAGGTCAGAGAGCACGATGATGTCACGTCTGTGCGTCCTCTACCTGAACAGTCACAGTGCAGAGAGCTGGAAGATGGCGACGCTGAGGAGTCCAGAGCAGAGCAGTGCCCAGCGAGGAGAGGCATTTCTTTTTTTTAATGGTTGGAGCAATATATGGGGAGCATTATACACTGGAGAATTATATATGGGGCCCATCATACACTTGAGCATCATAGATGGGGCCAATTATACACTGGAGCATCATCCATGGGGCACATCATATACTGGAGCATCATATGGAGCACATATGGGGCCTATTCTGTATGGAGCATTGTATGGAGCCCATTCTGTATTGAGCAATATATGGGGCTCATTATTCTGTATAGAGCAATATATGGGGCCCATTATATATGGAGCAATATATGGAGGTCATTATTCTGTATGGCGCACTGTGGTGTGATGGCCATAATACTGTATGGAGGTCTATATTGTCCGGTTTTGGAGCTATTGTAGAATTTACAATAGATATCACTCATGTAATGTAAGAAGTGAAGTATTTGGCATTGTACTATACCTATATTTCTCTGCTGTATCGGAGATTCATGAATTGTGGTATGTGTTAAAGGGGCCTACTGACACTCTTTGGCCCAGGGCCCACGAAAACCTGGAGCCAGCATTGCCCCCCCACAACTTTAGCCAAATAACCCCCAGTTTTCAATGTGTTACTATTATTATAAAGTTAATTAAGATTGACAAGCTTAAGTAATAAGAATTGATGTCGGTGGCATTGAAATGGGCACTGTAGGTGTGTTTACTGTCCTCCACTCCCTGCCGACTTTTATTCCCCATTGACTTGCATTGGGTTCGGATTTTCGACTCCGACCCGACCATTTCCGTTAGTCGGCCGACTTCGTTGGACTCGACTTTGAGAAAGTCGGGTTTCACAAAACCCCGACTCAACCCTAAAAAAGGCAAAGTCGCTCATCTCTACTGGTGAGCTGACTTTCCTTTTTTCTCTTTCCCGTGTTTTAAAAAAAAAAAACGGGTGTCATTACATCGAGGTTTGGTAAATTTAACATTTGGATACAATTTTACTTTACATCTTATCTAGATCTGATCTTTTCACCATGTATTACTGAAGAAGTTAACATACAGTACATCAGATAAGCCATAATATTAAAATCACAAAGTCAATAACGTTGCCTACCTTGTAACAAGAGCCAATGATCACGCCACACTGAACATGCCCAATCTTGACCCTCTCATTATTTTGATATAGGTAGACGACTAAGTCAGAGCACCTTCAAAATGTCAGTTCTATAAGGTAGTTTTGTTATGGTTAGCATCTGAAACTGGTGAACATCAACAAGGTCTTTTGCTCTAAACTGTAATTGATGCACATGGAAATTGAAGGATAGCCCACCTAGAACAATCCTACTGTCACATTATATCTACTTTTATCCTATAAGCTGTGTGCTGTGTAAATAGCAAATTAAGCTAAGCTTACCTCCCCTAGTCCAGTTCTGTGACTCCACCGCTGCTTACCATATATACTCGTGTATAAGCCGAGATTTTCAGCACATTTTTTGTGCTGAAAATGCCCCCTCGGCTTGTACACGAGTCATTTGACAGAAAACAGCGGGGGAGGGGGTGCCGCGGCAGAAGCCAGTTGCTGAGACATCATACTCACCCTCCCCGTGCCATCGCTGAACGTCCCGGCAATCTTCCGTTGTATCCGGCTTCCTGCAGCTCTCCTGTGCTGAGCGGTGACGTAATACCGCTCAGTAAGGCCATGAATATGGATGCGACGCCACTCCCATAGGCGTGGCATCCATATTCATGGCCTTAATGAGCGGTATTACGTCACCACTCAGCACAGGAGAGCTGCAGGAAGCCGGGTACAACGCAGGATTGCCAGGACGTTCAGCGATGGCACGGGGAGGGTGAATATGATGGAGGAGGATGGGGGGAGCATGGAGGAGGACAAGGAGCACGGAGCAGGACAGGGGGAGGACGGAGAGCACAGAGGAGCACGGAGCAGGATGGGGGAGGATGGAGGGCACAGAGGAGCACGGAGCAGGACGGGAGAGGATGGAGAGCACAGAGGAGCACGGAGTAGGACGGGGGGAGGATGGAGAGCGCAGAGGAGCACGGAGCAGGACGGGGGAGGACGGAGAGCACAGAGGAGCACGGAGCAGTATGGGGGAAGATGGAGGGCACAGAGGAGCACGGAGCAGGACGGAGGGAGGATGGAGAGCACAGAGGAACATGGAGCAGGACGGGGGGCACAGGATCGGGCCAGAGGAGCAGGACAGGGGGGAGCACAGAGGAGGACGGAGCAGGAGGGGGAGCACAGGGAGACGGAGCAGGAAGGGGGAGCAGCAGGGACGAGCAGGAGGGGGGAGCACAGAGGAGAATGGGGGAGCACAGAGCTGGATGGGGAGCACGGAGCAGGACGGGGGGAGCACAGCAGGACGGCGGTTTATACACTCGGCTTATACTCGAGTCAATAAGTTTACCCAGTTTTCCGTGGCAAAATTAGGGGCCTCGGCTTATACTCGGGTCAGCTTATACTCGAGTGTATACGTTAAGTCTATTTTACAAATTTAAACATGAACAATTGGTGCCCTACAACTTTATGAGTTTCAGGTTGTTTAGCCACAGATGGGTAAAATGCCCCTGTCAGTTACTAAAAGCATCTAAAATGACTATGTTAAAAACAGAACTGGATAATGGAGCAAAAAAAGAAGCTGATGTATCATTAACATTGGAAAAATATGTACCAAGATACACAATGGGAAGATAGCAAGCTTGGAGAGGCAGTGTGATGCTCAAAGCAAGTTCTGCTGAGAAAGCCTTATCACTTGATATTTACAGTAAGTCAATAGTGCTTTGACCTGTAGCACTTAAGGGTATGCCACACTAAACAACATCGCTAACGGGATCGCTAAAAAACGTCACTATTTAGCGATCCCGTTAGCGATGTTGTTGTGTGCGGCATCTACCAGCGACGTGGCCCCTGCTGTGATCTCGTTCATCACAGCTATCGTTCCGGACCCTATTTTTATCGTCGGCGTCCCGCTGGCGTCCCGCTGGTAAGTATATATCGCCGAGTGTGGCACCTTTTTTTAGCGATTTAGCGGTACAAAAGTACCGCTAAAGTCGTTAAGGAGATCGCTAACCGCGATAGCGTCCTTAACGACATCGCTAAATTAGGCCAGTACTAGCGATATTAAAACGATCCGGCTAGCAATCTCATTAGTATGCGATGTTAACGAGATCGCTAGCGGGATTGTTTAGTGTGGCATACCCTTTACCTAAACATTTTTGCAGATCTAGTACTTGTCTTCAATGCAATTTTTTGCCTAAAAGCAGTGGAATCTTTTAGCAGGACTTGCCACACTGAAAAAAAAATGTTCTGGAATGTTTTAAGAAAAATAAAAACAATTATGCAAGGAGTTGATTTAGACTTCAAATTTCACAAATCTCAATGTCATTAAACATCCATTAGATATGGACTAGAGTCCTCACTTCTCAATTTTTGGGAATTAATTGCAACTTACAGATGTGGATCTGATAGTAATGTATTTGCACCATGTACAACTGTGCTCAAAGCTTACATACCCCTGCAGAATTTTTGCTTTCTTTGCCTTTTTTAAGAGAATATGAAAGATAGCACCAAACCTTTTTCTCCACTCATGGTTAGTAGTTGGGTGAAGCCATTTATTGTCAAATTACTGTGTTTTCTCTTTTTAAATCATAATGACAACCCAAAACATCCAAATGACCCTGATCAAAAGTTTACATATCCCATTTCTTAATAACGTGTATTGCCCCCTCTAACATCAATGACAGCTTGAAGTCCTTTGTAGTAGTTGTGTATGAGGTTCTTTACTTTTTTAGATGGTAAAGCTGCCCAATCTTGCAAAAAGCCTCCAGTTCCTGTAAGTTCCTTGGCTGTCTAGCATGAACTGCGCGCTTGAGATCTCCCCAGAGTGGCTCAATAATGTTGAGGTCAGGAGACTGAGATGGACACTCCAGAACCTTCACTTTTTTCTGCTGTAGACACATACACAGACACATGCAGACGCACACAGACAGACACAGACACAGACAGACACAGACATGCACATATTCTCTGCTCACACACTCTTTCTCCTTCTATCATAATTTCCTTTGACAATTTGCATCGTTTTCGCAGCAAATCTGCAGCAAATAAGCAGTAAATATGCAGAAAAGATGCAAACCCTTTTACTCCTGCGTTTTTGCTGCAGATTTGACTGACTAAATTTGAGTCAATGAGTCAAAAAATGCTGCAGAAACACAAAAAGAATTGACATGCTGCAGAAAAAAAATTCTGCAAATATGGAGGAAAATTTACTGATCATGTGCACAACACTTCAGGATTGTCATTGAACTTCCTTGCATAAGTATTCCATTGCATTTTTGGACCATATACGTGCGTAAAAAAATGCCTCAAAAACGCATCATGTGCGCATATCCTTAGAGCTTGCCTGAAAACATTTTATATGGACAACTGTTATAATAATAACTATTTTATTACTTACCTGATAATTGGAAAACGATCATCTACTTCATTTTGCTTGGAAGAGAAATGGATATTTGCTTTTCTTTCCTGGTCTATGTCAGAACAATTTGATCTATTTTTACATGTCTGTAATCAATCTAATAATTATTTACATGAAGGACTGCAGTAGGAGATATGACTGGTAATCAGTACAGCTACTTACTAATGCATAAATAATTATTAAGTAAATAGATACCTTTAATGCTTGGAAATGCACTTTCACCAAGTATATTATTTACATAAAGCTATATTTCCAGAGACTGTAAAAGTCTGTAGGTTTAATGACACATTGAATACTATTGGATCATTATATATAATCCGTATGACAATCCTAAATATCTAGAGTTTATATAAAAAACATCACACATCACATTATCACATTTGAACTGGAATAATCAAAAGCTATTACAAACATGTTTGTTTTTCTCCTGGAGGTTACAGCATGCTGAAAATGAACGTTTGTGAATATACAACTCACAATCGACTATGTACAGATATAAAGATCTTCTATAATTAATTTTATAAAATGATTTTATCTGCCTTGATGCATTAATAGTCTTTTTTGATAAATCAATTGTCACATCTATATTTTCAGCAAATTAGACTATACCACCTAAGAATACTAAACACAAGGAAAACATTCATAAAATGGCAATTGTCTATATACTAGAGAGTAAATAAATAAAACATTTTTCAAATATCTGCACTCACCAAATTCACTTCTGCGTGGATTAAGCTCTCTGACTGCCATTTTTCTGAACCATAAAAAAAATCATCAAAATATTAGAAAAAATATATATTTGACCCCTCCGCATCATCCATCGAGTCCTTGTTATATCTTCAGTTCGCTTCCTTTCACATTGAAATTCCTGGGGCTCTCACGTTAGGTCAGAATTTCCAACTTTGATGAGGACCCAGGAGAGTTCTGTGAAAAGCGCTCATAAGGTCACAATGTCACGACGTCTTGGTGTGTACCACCACCTTGCAGGTGTATACGCATAATTCTCCCAGGTTCCAACAAAGCTGGAAGTTTGGGGTCGGAATGAGAGACATGAGGATTTCAGCATGAGTGACGGCAATCTGAAGATGGTATGAAGATTAGTCTGGTGACGGTGAGGCGCACAGAGGCCAGAGAGGTCAATGGTGAGGTAAGAATTTATTTAATTTACATATTACATTTACTATGCACCAAAGAGACCCCAGAGCATAATAAGATACATTACATTTGTGGAGAATATTTTCTCTGTGACTCCATAAAAAATTAGCTAACAGTTATAATAGAATTTTGCCTGATCTGCTCATCTCTACTTATTTCTATGACAAACATATTTGCCTAGCAGTGACCTCTCTTTCATTGACTAAAAAATGGCACTGAGAAGGTTATTTCCTCTTGATTTACATATGTGATTTTGAGTAGGGCTATTATTTCACATTATATAATAGTACATCGCAGTAGGAGGGTCATTCCAAAAACCTATCATAATATCTCAAAGTATTGATGGTGAAGGGCCAATGAGAGTAATCTGTGAATGACAACTGAAATGCTGAGAGAACTGCAAAAACCAGATATGATACCAATCTTGACATTTTGATTCCTGCTGTAGAATTTCTTTAGTTGATGGTTGCCATGGTAGTTTAAGACCAAAAAGACCATGATAACTACATTCATTCTGTAATTTTTGGGCTGCAACTTGGGAATGGGCTAAAAACTACTACTGCAAATAGATGTTATACAATGTAATACAGAGGTAGTATAGTATACAGTAAAAGCTAAAAAAATCCCAGCTTTAGAAAGACAAACAAAAAAAACAAAACATTGAAAAGTTTTAAAAAGTTCACGTAAATAAAATCAAAGCTATATAACAGCAAATCAATATAAAAGGAACAAATCCATTTTTTATTAAAATACGTAAAAGTAATAAAGCATAGAAATATTAAAATATTTGTCATGACTGGAATCATAACTAACCTGATTCATATAGCACATCTACCATACAGAACATGCACCAATCATGGCACACAGAGCATGTCTGTGAAGTAAACTGCTGTCATTCATGCTGACTGTTGTAGATGGTGTCTTGGTTATTGTCATCTAGAGTCTCACTGCATAAGGATAGAAGTGCCTTTTTATACACATCTATCTTTCAGGACATCATCCACAGGTCAGGGGGAAGGTGGGTGTCAAGCGTCGAGATCACGCCGCAGCACAGGGGAAATCTCGAGCCATGTCCTCTGCAGTCTCCCATTCTTCTTCAGCCGCAGAGGATCCTGCTCAGCAGAGACGTCGGTCCCATAAGGATTATGGAGGCCACTGTGCTCTTAGGAACCTTGAGTACTGCAGAAATTCTTTTGTAAACTTGGCCAGATGTGTGCCTTGCCAATTCTGTCTCTGAGGTCCTTGGCCAGTTCCTTTGACCTCATGATCTCATTTGGTCTGACATGCACTGTGAGCTGTGAGGTCTTATATAGACAGGTGTGTGCCTTTACAAATCAAGTCATATCAGTTTAATTACACACAGCTGGACTCCAATGAAGGAGTAGAACCATCTCAAGGAGGATCACAAGGAAATGGACAGCATGTGACTTAAATATGAGTGTCTGAGAAAAGGGTCTGAATACTTATGAAAATGTGATATTTCAATTTTTCTTTTTTAATAAATTTGTAAAAATTTCTACATTTCTGTTTTTTTCAG
Organism: Oophaga sylvatica; assembly: GCA_033576555.1. NCBI lineage: Eukaryota > Metazoa > Chordata > Amphibia > Anura > Dendrobatidae > Oophaga > Oophaga sylvatica. The sequence continues at coordinate 224,609,391 of JARQOD010000005.1, read as the reverse complement.
TCAAGATGGGGTGCACACTGTACAATAATGAGAAAAAAATTAACTTTTTTGCATTTACCAAATTGCCACAATGAAACAAGGAGTGAAAAATTTAAAGGGGTATGAATACTTTCTGAATCCACTGTAGATAGATGTGGGGTAGATAGATAGCTAGCGTGATAGATATCCATGAGATATATAATTAGTGCCATGCTTATGTTGTTTACTGTATATGGATCACCGCTATTTTTGATAATGAGCAAAGGTAAAGTAGACAGTGGTGGGCTTATATTCTCAGGCTGGGAAGGTCTATGGTTATTGAGCCCTCCTCAGTCTGAAAATACTATCCCGCTGTCACCCTATAACTGGTATATCACATTAGATGAGCCAATCCTGGCACTTTGCCTTGCTCTTCCATATTGCCCTGGTGTGGTGGCAATCAAGGTAATGGTAGTTGGGCTTGAAGACAACTGCTATTTGTCAAAAATCATAGCTGGCATCAAGCCCTGGCATTAGTAAAGGAGAGGTGTCAGTCAGAAACCCCTATTACTTACCCGGTAATCAAAAATAAAAACACACACAGAAAAAAATACTTTTTTGAATAAAGACTCCCCCACACTATTACTTATTCACCATTTTATTGAAAAAAAATTCCATGCTGGTCCGAAGTTGTCCAACAAATCTTAAGTAGTCTAGAAAAGGATACCTGAAATACATTAAAAGACAGAAATAAACACAATAGAAACTCCATCATTCACACATTTACTACCCAAAATGTTGCCACGCAGGTCTGATGTAGTTCACGATCCTCAATTCTGTCTCCAATGTCTGTGAACAGCAGTAAAGTTCCTGTTATTCAATAGCTCCGGGTAGTGACATCAATGTAGAAAAAGAAGCAAGCCAGAAACGAGATTACCAAAATAATATCATAAGTTTAATAATGAATTATCAAAAAACAGATAGAACATACACAATTAAAAATTAAAAACAGCTAGGTGTCCATATGTCTGTTCAAACACCTTCTCCAAGGCACAAGCCATGTTCTTTGGCAGCGGTCGCTTTACTGGTTTAGAGCCCTCTGAACTGACAATCAGTAATATTATTATTATTTATTTATATAGCACCATTGATTCCATGGTGCTGTACATGACGGGTTACATCAAAATACAAATATCACTTACAGTAAACAAACTAACAATGACAGACTGGTAAAGAGGGAAGAGGACCCTGCCCTTGTGGGGTTAAATTCTACAGGATTATGGGGAAGGAGACAGTAGGTTTGGGGTTGCTGTTGCTCCGATGGTGTTCAACTGGCTGAGCGGTCATTGCAGGTTGTAAGCTATTTTGAAGAGGTGGGTTTTCAGGTTCCATCTGAAGGATCCAAATGTGGTGGATAACCGGAAGTGTTGGGGCAAAGAATTCCAGAGGATGGCGGATAATCGGAAGAAATCTTGGAGGCGATTGGGTGAGCAGTGAATAAACGTGGAGGAGAGACGGAGGTCTTGGGAGGACCAGAGATTATGTGAGGGAAGATATTGGGAGATTAGTTCAGAAATATACGGAGGAGAAAATTTATGGATGGCTTTATAGGTCTGTGTTAGTGGTTTAACCAGGATACGCTGGGAAATTGGGAGCCATTGTAGGGATTTGCAAAGAGGAGAAGCAGGATTGTAGCGAGGAGAGAGATTAATTAGTCGGGCAGCAGAGTTGAGAATGGACTGGAGGGGTCCGAGAGTGTTAGAAGGTAGGCCACAGATGAGGATGTTGCAGTAGACGAGGCAGGAGATGATGAGGGCATGCACAAGCATTTTGATAGAGTGAGGGTTGGGGAAAGGACGGATCCTGGAAATATTTTTGATCTGGAGGTGACAGGAGGTGGCGAGAGCTTGGATGTGCGGTTTGAAGGACAGGGCAGAGTCAAGTGTTACTCCGAGACAGTGGATTTCAGGCACAGGGAAAGTGTGATTTCATTTATTGTGATAGATAGTCCAAGAAACAACATCAGAACAGCTTGCGCTAAAGTGATCTGCAGATGGGTGTGAAAATATTTGCAAGTTATTCAAAACCAAGCATATGTCGACCATAATGACATAATTGATTGTTTTTAATTGTATGCAGGGAATTAGTTCATAATTTGCACCTTGCAGATGCACCTAATAATATTTTCTTCCTGCAGTGGATGTAATCATCAGTTGTATTGGTATTCCTATATCACGGTGTGATAACATTTCACTAGGATATGTCTTTTATTTATGACTGTTGGAGGTCTGACCTCTGGGACTTCCACTGATCTTGAGAACAAAGTGTTTGCCACTTAATTTGAGAGCAGCATAGAGACAAAGACCTTGATTCTGGTGATGTATCACTTACTGGCTGCTTGCTGTAGTATTGATAATGTTCTGCTAATAAAATTGTGTTTTTATCAGTAGAGAACTAGTAAATCTGTTGACATGAGTTCTGTATTACCCTGCCCGCAACACTGATTAGCAGTTTTCTGCAAATGCACAGTGCACACAGAATGCTGATAATTAGTGGTGTGGGTGGGGTTATACAGAGCTCAGCATTCAGAGAACTGGTATATCTGCAGCAAACAGGCATTTTATCAAAGTTGCAGCAAGCAGCTCAGTAAGTGATACATCGCTGGAATCAGGGTCTCTGTCACAATGTCTTTCTGCTCTCAGATGCATTAACAAGAACCTGGTGACAAATTCCCTTTAACCTTTCTTTCCCCTTCCCCATTGTACGAACCCCTTTAAAACTCAAAGTATTAAATCTAAAATAAAAAAAATTAAAATAAAGTTTCCGCTCTAGGAGTGGACCCTCCAAAAATCAGTCAGTTTCTAAACTGGATGGGAGAAATGGACAATTACTGGTTGGTATCGATAGCAGATCACTTATCTGAGTTATGGGTTCTATTCTTCAGCTTCTGCCTCAATGTCTGACCTACGTGGTCCCTCACGATGAGAGGGGTTTTTGATGTTCTCTGATAGGTCTCTTCTGAAGCTGCCTGTGAACTTGTATAGAAAAATTACTGCTCTTTAGGACCTAAGAGGAAATGTTTCTTCTTGCGGAAATTGCCATATCAAGCATGCCGAGGTGAGCTGCAATGTTTCTCTGGGAAATATGAAAGTTGTCTCTTCAGAGAAGAATAGGACAAGAACGATAGTGCCACCAATACAAACTAGCAATCCTAAAAGTCAATATCAACTCTCCAACGAGCCTTGTCACATGACTTAGGATAAAAACCAAATCCAAAATCTCAGTTTGCAGACTCTGTGTTTCGGTGTACTGCCCCTTGTCAGTGCAAAGTGTGAGATGTGGTTTGGCTGGTGAGAGTCAACATTTTGACTTTTATCCTAAGTCATATGAAAAGGTTCGGAAAGTCGATATTGACGTTTAGGATTGCTAATTCCTTTAGTTGGCACTATTGTTCTGCAAATCACAACATGTTCACAATAGAGGGTATGTCTAATCTCCAAAGCCATGAACCATGTATTATTTACCTTTAATCAAAGTGCACAGTATGGACAATTGTACACTTACAGTACAAAATCCCAAGACATGTAATCATGTCTAATATACAGTGTGTCCTTAAAGTCATGGTGCACTTTTGACCAGTCACAGGAAAGCAACAAAAGACAATAGAAATGTGAAATCTGCACCAAATAAAAGGAAAACCCTCCCAGTTTCTGTAGGATGATGTGGCAGCATGTGCACATGCGCAGATGATGGCGTACCACCATGTATACAGAGGAGCAGCCCGTGCCAGTCGAGATGTGGACGGTACAGAGGAAAGTTCAGTGTGTTCTGTGGCTCACTAAATTTGAATCCGTGACCAAAGTGCTACGTGAATATCGGCACGTTTATAACGAAGCGCCACCACATAGGAATAACATTACTCTTGGGGATAAGCAGTTGAAGGAAACCGGCAGTTTGGTGGAGAAACCTCGTTCTTGTAAGCCATTAGTCAGTGATGAGTCTGTAGAGGCTATACGGGATAGCTACCTAAGGAGCCCTAAAAAATCTGTGCATGATTGTGCTCGACAATTACACCTAAGCAAGACTTTCGTTCATAAGGTGTTAAAGAAACGAACCTTAGTAACAGCTTTAGTTTTGTGAGAGACTTTAAGGATTATTCCCATATTCATATAGGGATATTGTTTGATAACGCTTGTAAAACATGCTCTGTAGCAGTCTTTGGCATATTAAAATTTCCTTGGTCCTTGAGAAATTAATACTTTTATTTTGCTGTTACAACTTATTGCCTAACCGATTGACAACCGCTGCTGTACAGTTTTATAAGTCAGGGCTGAAGTTGATAGGCATTAGGGGGTAACAGCACATTCCATCAATCCTGACAAGCTTTTAACCCCTTCATGACCTGTGACACAGCGTATGTGTCATGAAAGGATCGCGTTCCTGCGGGTCGGGTGACCGGGGTCACTGAAAGGTCACCCAACACGCAGGCACTAGACCCTTTGTGCTTCACCACAGGGAGGTTGGCTTAACCCTTACGTGGCTACGATCGCTCTGATTGGCTGTTAAAAGTGAAACAGTGCTCCCTTTATTCCGAGATTCGACGTGTGCCCAAACAGTGGTTTACCCCCACATATGGGGTATCAGCGTACTCAGTAAAAATTGCACAACAACTTTGGGGTCTAATTTCTCCTGTTACTCTTGGGAAAAAAAATTGGGGACTAAAAAAATTATTTTTGTGGAAAAAAAAAGATTTTTTATTTTCACAGCTCTGCGTTATAAACTTCTGTGAAGAACTTGGAGATTCAAAGTGCTCACGACACATCTAGAGGAGTTCCTTGGGGGATCTAGTTTCCAAAATGTGGTCACTTGGGGGGTTTCTACTGTTTAGGCACATCATGGGCTCTGCATACGTAACATGACGCCCGCAGACCATTCCATCAAGTCGGCATTTCAAAACGTCATTACTTCCCTTCCGAGCCCCGACGTGTGCCCATACAGTAGTTTTCTCCCACATATGGGGTACCAGTGTACTCAGGACAAACTGTACAACAACTTTTGGGGTCCAATTTCTCCTGTTACCGTTGTGGAAATAAAAAATTGTGGGTTAAAAAAATCAGTTTTTGAGGAAAAAATGATTTTTTGTTTTTACAGCTCCGCATTATAAACTTCTGTGAAGCACGTGGGGGTTCAAGGTGCTCACCACACATCTGGATAAGTTCCTTGGGGGGTCTAGTTTACAAAATGGGGTCACTTGTGGTTGGTTTCTACTGTTTGGGCACATCAGGGGCTCTGCAAATGTAACAAGATGCCCGCAGACCATTCCATCAAGTTGGCATTTCAAAGCGTCACTACATCCCTTCCGAGCACTGACTTGTACCCAAACAATGGTTACCCCCCACATATGGGGGACCAGCGTACTCAGGACAAACTGGACAACAACTTTTGGGGTCCAATTTCTCCTGTAACCATTGTGAAAATAAAAAATAGGGGACTAAAAAAATCATTTTTTGAGAAAAAAGAATGATTTTTTATTTTCAGGGCTGTGCGTTATAAACTTCTGTATAGCACCTGGGGGTTCAAAGTGCTCAATGTGCATCTAAATAAGTTCCTTAGGGGGTCTTGTTTCCAAAATGGGGTCATTTGTGGGGGAGCTCCAAAGTTTAGGCACACAGGGACTCTCCAAACACGACATGGTGTCCGCTAACGATTGGAGCTAATTTTCCATTAAAGTCAAATGGCGCTCTTTCCCTTCTGAGCCCTGCTGTGCACCCAAACAGTGGTTCCCCCCTCATATGGGACACCAGCATACTCAGGAAAAACTGGACAACAACTTTTGGTGTCCAATTTATCCTGTTACCCTAGGGAAAATAAAAAAATAGGCTAAAAAATAATTTTTGAGAAACAAAAATGATTTATTTTCACTGCTCTGCGTTTATAAACTTCTGTGAAGCACTTGGGGGTTCAAAGTGCTCACTACACATCTAGATAAGCTCCTTGGGGGGTCTAGTTTCCAAAATGAGGTCACTTGTGGGGGGTTTCTACTGTTTAGGCACATCAGGGGCACTGCAAACGCAACATGACGCCCGCAGAACATTCCATCAAGTCTGCATTCCAAAATGGCGCTCCTTCCCTTCTGAGCTCTCCCATGCGCCAAAACAGTGGTTCCCCCACAAATATGGGGTATTGGTGTACTCAGGACAAATTGCACAACAACTTTTGTGGTCCAATTTCTCCTGTTACCCTTGTGAAAATAAAAAATAGCGGGCTAAAAAATCATTTTTGAGGAAAAAAATGTTTTTTTTATTTTCATTGCTCTGCGTTATAAACTTCTGTGAAGCACTTGGGGGTTCAGAGTGCTCACAACACATTTAGATAAGTTCCATAAGAGGTCTAGTTTCCAAAATGGTGTCACATGTGGAGGGTTTTCACTGTTTAGGCACACAGGAGCTCTCCAAACGCGTCATGGTGTCCGCTAATGATTGGAGCTAATTTTCCATTCAAAAAGTCAAATGGCGCTCCTTCCCTTCTGAGCCCTGCAGTGCGCCCAAACAGTGGTTTATGACCACATATGAGGTATCTGTGCACTCAGGAGAAATTGCCCAACAAAGTTTAGGATCCATTTTATCCTGTTGCCCATGCAAAAATGAAAAAATTGATGCTAAAATAAAATTTTTGTTGGAAAAATTAAAATGTCCATTTTTTCCTTCCACGTTGCTTTAGTTCCTGTGAAGCACCTGAAGGGTTAATAATCTTCTTGAATGTAGTTTTGAGTAGCTTGAGGGGTGCAGTTTTTATAATGGTGTCACTTTTGGGTATTTTCTACCATATAGAAACCTCAAAGTGTCTTCAAATGTGAGGTGATCCCTAAAAAAATGGTTTTGTAAATTTTGCTGTAAAAATGAGAAATCGCTGGTCAACTTTTAACCCTTATAACTTACTAAAAAAAAAACATTTTTGCTTACAAAATTGTGCTGATGCAAAGAAGACAAGTGGGAAATGTTGTTTATTAACTATTTTGTGTCACATAACTTTGGTTTAACAGAATAAAAATTCAAAATTTGAAAATTGTGAAATTTTCAAAATTTTCGCCAAATTTCCATTTTTTTCACAAATAAATGCAAAAATTATTGACCTAAATTTACCACTAACATGAAGCCCAATATGTCACGAAAAAAAAAAATCTCAGAATCGCTAGGATCCGTTGAAGCGTTCCTGAGTTATTACCTCATAAAGGGACACTGGCAGAATTACAAAAAATGGCAAGGTCATAAAGGGGTTAAAACAGTGCTTACAAGCTCAAATAGAAAAGAATTTGTAAGCACTACACTTGTTTTGGTCTCTAGATGAGGTGATCGATCTCTAAGACATAAATGTAAACAAAAGAAAAGTGCTGATATCTCAAGAACTGATGAAAAATTTATTAAGCAAGTAATTGAAATTTTGCTTGTATTTACACACGTGGTCGAAATTGTTGGTACCCCTCATTTAATGACAGAAAAACCTTCAATGGTCACAGAAATAACCTGAATCTGACAAAAGTAATAATAAATCAAGAATCTATGAAAATGAACTAATGAAAGTCAGACATTGCTTTTCAACCATGCTTCCACAGAATTTAAAGAAAAATAAAACTTATGAAATAGGCCAGGTTAGAAATGATGGTGCCCTTAACTAAATATTTTGTTGTAATCATATATAATGACTTGTCTAATTGCTCGGCACTTCCAAATCAATTATATCAAAAGAAGAAAAAGGGAAGTTTTAACTGCCATAAAAATATTTTTATTGAAAAAATTTTTAAAATGTATAACGCTTAAAAATACATATCATATTGTGGAGAACAACTATACAACAAATATACGCCTTGAACAGCCTTCAAAAAAGTATGTAGGTATAATGAGTATATACTGAACTGTGGTATAAGAAATATATATAAAGCTGCCTAATTTATGGTATAATGCCTATATTACAGTACAGCAAGTATATAACAGTTCATTTAACAGATTTTATATCTATGGACATACACCAATTTCCAAAGTGGCAGAAATAATGCTCTTATTCAAAATCCTCCTATATAGGTTTTCTATACAAATACATGCTTAGTGCAGCTGACTAGACAGTCTCCCTATAGGGGGTATATATATAGAGCAAAAAGGTATTATAAGTAGTGTTGAGCGATACGATACTGCAAATATCAGGTATCGGCCGATATTAGCTCTATCGGCCTTTCGATAATTCGTTTCGATATTTTCGTCTTATCGAATACCGGAATCGGATTTGTCACTGTCACTGTGAGTGTCCGTCGGTCGGGTCTGTCAGGAGTCAGCGGCACTTACCTGGCAGAAGATCTCCGGCGGTCACGTCCTGGACTGCTTGATGGCTGCCATTATCTTCTCCCTGGCGGTCACATGCAGTTTTTCGCGATAACTGCAGTGACTGCAGGGTAATCCCGGTCGTAAACCAGTCCGATGACGTCACCGCCGGGGAAGCAGGTAATCAGCTGTGCTGCGCCGGGATGACAGGCTCTGCCTGTCATTCTGATGTAGCAGAGCTGGATCGTCGTGGGACACTCGTTACTATGGACTGCGTCGGTCAGGTGGTATACTTTTTTTTTTTTCTTTTTTTTTACAGGAGATCGATGGCGTCACAGGTAGAGTTGAGCGATACTTTCCGATATCCTAAAGTATCGGAATCGGAATGGTATCGCCGATATCACTAAAATATCGGCGATACCCGATATCGATACCGGAAGTCCCATGTAAGTCTATGGGAACAAAATATCGAAATTAAAAAAACCCATTCTTGCCTTGTTGGTTAATTGTACATGAAGGAAAACAAGAAAGAGTAATGTAGAATGTATTGGGGGAGGTTGAGGAGACATTAAAGGCATAGATGTTTGACCCAATCAAATGGAATAGCATTATTTATTTTTTTTTAGGAAATACGTTCGGATTGACGAACAAATTGACAATGTTGTTAACCTTTTTTCTATTTTGTCAAATATGTCTGTTTCACAACTTCCATGGTCTTCACCTTTTTAACTTTTCACACACTTTCTCCTTCATAATTTTCAGCAGCATCATCTTTCTCATCAAATTATTCTTCATCTTCACCTTATTAATCTTCTAAAACTTCTTGCTATTCATCTTTTTGTTAACATTACTTATATTGTTCTTATTAAACAGTTATTATTCTTCATATTCTACTTCTTCATCTTCTTCCTATTCATCCTTTTCATCATATTCTTATTTGTGACAGACATTCCTGTACTTGTAATCTGTAAAACTCTGAATTTTCATCCTTCCGTTCTTGCTGTCACGAAAGATTTTAATTACAACAGTATTTGTCCGCGTTCAGTTTAGCCTGCAGCAGCATCAGGCATTTTCCAGGGGCACCACGAGGAGGAACGGACTCCCCCATACACTGCTTAGTCTTCTTCTGCTTAGAATTTAGAGCATATATTTTGCTCTTCATTTGGTCTTATACTTAATGTTCTTCTGCTTTTTGATCTTCTGCTTATTGTTCTTCTGTCTCTTGTTCTGTATCTTGTAGTTTGTCTTAACCTTCTTTGTCCTGTTGGTGATGGTACAAAAGCAAATGGAAGTAACGAGGACCAGCTGACTGTGCTGGAACCCGAGGGTCAGCAGAAGGAAAAGAGCCAATGGCACAACCGAGGACCAGCTGACGTTACTGGGACACGGTTACTAAGCAGGAGGTACCTGTGCTCCAAAGCACTACCAAGGACCAGCAGACGTTGCTGGAACTCGGATACCGACATGGAGGCACCTAGGCCAAAGGCACTGCGGAGAACCAGCTGACGGTACTGGAACCCGGATGAGTAGCAGAAGGTACAAGAGCCAATGAAAGTAACGAGGACCAGCTGACTGTGCTGGAACCCGGAGGGTCAGCAGAAGGAAAAGAGCCAATGGCACAACCGAGGACCAGCTGACGTTACTGGGACACGGTTACTAAGCAGGAGGTACCTGTGCTCCAAAGCACTACCAAGGACCAGCAGACGTTGCTGGAACTCGGATACCGACATGGAGGCACCTAGGCCAAAGGCACTGCGGAGAACCAGCTGACGGTACTGGAACCCGGATGAGTAGCAGAAGGTACAAGAGCCAATGAAAGTAACGAGGACCAGCTGACTGTGCTGGAACCCGGAGGGTCAGCAGAAGGAAAAGAGCCAATGGCACAACCGAGGACCAGCTGACGTTACTGGGACACGGTTACTAAGCAGGAGGTACCTGTGCTCCAAAGCACTACCAAGGACCAGCAGACGTTGCTGGAACTCGGATACCGACATGGAGGCACCTACGCCAAAGGCACTGCGGAGAACCAGCTGACGGTACTGGAACCCGGATGAGTAGCAGAAGGTACAAGAGCCAATGAAAGTAACGAGGACCAGCTGACTGTGCTGGAACCCGGAGGGTCAGCAGAAGGAAAAGAGCCAATGGCACAACCGAGGACCAGCTGACGTTACTGGGACACGGTTACTAAGCAGGAGGTACCTGTGCTCCAAAGCACTACCAAGGACCAGCAGACGTTGCTGGAACTCGGATACCGACATGGAGGCACCTACGCCAAAGGCACTGCGGAGAACCAGCTGACGGTACTGGAACCCGGATGGGTAGCAGAAGGTACATGGAAATTAAAGTAGAGGCAGCAGACTGTTTGCTGTGAACCACAGGAGGGAACAGCTGACATATGAACCAGGAAACAGGAGCAAGTGTACAACTGTGCTAACAGCACTTCGGAGAACAACTGCGGTGTTGTACCAGGATAGAGAGTACATGGTGAGGCAGCAGACTTTTTGCCTTCACACAGAGGGAACAGCTGACATTACTGAACCAGATACCGAGCATGGAGACTGTGCCAAAGCACTTTCGAGAACACTGACGGTTTGTAACCCGGAGGATAGAGAAGGAACATGGTGAGGCAGCAGGACTATTTGCGTTCACACAGCAGGGGAACAGCTGACATTACTGAACCCCAGTAACACAGGAGCAAGTGTTAACTGTGCTAACAGCACTTCCGAGAAACAACTGGCGGTGTTGTAACCCAGGGATGAGAAGAGAACATGGTGGAGGCAGCAGGACTTTTTGCCGTTCACACAGCAGGGGAACAGCTGACATTACTGAACCCCAGTAACACAGGAGCAAGTGTAGACTGTGCTAACAGCACTTCCGAGAAACAACTGGCGGTGTTGTAACCCAGGGATGAGAAGAGAACATGGTGGAGGCAGCAGGACTATTTGCCGTTCACACAGCAGGGGAACAGCTGACATTACTGAACCCCAGTAAACAGGAGCAAGTGTTAACTGTGCTAACAGCACTTCCGAGAAACAACTGGCGGTGTTGTAACCCGGATAAGGACAGTGGGAGGGACTACCGCCACACGCGGGAACCAGCTGACAGTACTGAACCCGAAGATAGGTGTACTGTGTACAGACCGGAAACATGGTGTTTAAAGATGGGAAAGGAACGTGGAGCAGCAGGACTGTTTGCGTTCACACAGCAGGGGAACAGCTGACATTACTGAACCCCAGTAACACAGGAGCAAGTGTAACTGTGCTAACAGCACTTCCGAGAAACAACTGGCGGTGTTGTAACCCAGGGATGAGAAGAGAACATGGTGGAGGCAGCAGGACTTTTTGCCGTTCACACAGCAGGGGAACAGCTGACATTACTGAACCCCAGTAAACACGGAGCAAGTGTAACTGTGCTAACAGCACTTCCGAGAAACAACTGGCGGTGTTGTAACCCAGGGATGAGAAGAGAACATGGTGGAGGCAGCAGGACTATTTGCCGTTCACACAGCAGGGGAACAGCTGACATTACTGAACCCCAGTAACACAGGAGCAAGTGTTAACTGTGCTAACAGCACTTCCGAGAAACAACTGGCGGTGTTGTAACCCAGGGATGAGAAGAGAACATGGTGGAGGCAGCAGGACTTTTGCCGTTCACACAGCAGGGGAACAGCTGACATTACTGAACCCCAGTAACACAGGAGCAAGTGTAGACTGTGCTAACAGCACTTCCGAGAAACAACTGGCGGTGTTGTAACCCAGGGATGAGAAGAGAACATGGTGGAGGCAGCAGGACTATTTGCCGTTCACACAGCAGGGGAACAGCTGACATTACTGAACCCCAGTAACACAGGAGCAAGTGTTAACTGTGCTAACAGCACTTCCGAGAAACAACTGGCGGTGTTGTAACCCAGGGATGAGAAGAGAACATGGTGGAGGCAGCAGGACTTTTTGCCGTTCACACAGCAGGGGAACAGCTGACATTACTGAACCCCAGTAACACGGGAGCAAGTGTTAACTGTGCTAACAGCACTTCCGAGAAACAACTGGCGGTGTTGTAACCCAGGGATGAGAAGAGAACATGGTGGAGGCAGCAGGACTTTTGCCGTTCACACAGCAGGGGAACAGCTGACATTACTGAACCCCAGTAACACAGGAGCAAGTGTTTAAATGTGCTAACAGCACTTCCGAGAAACAACTGGCGGTGTTGTAACCCAGGGATGAGAAGAGAACATGGTGGAGGCAGCAGGACTTTTGCCGTTCACACAGCAGGGGAACAGCTGACATTACTGAACCCCAGTAACACGGGAGCAAGTGTTAACTGTGCTAACAGCACTTCCGAGAAACAACTGGCGGTGTTGTAACCCAGGGATGAGAAGAGAACATGGTGGAGGCAGCAGGACTATTTGCCGTTCACACAGCAGGGGAACAGCTGACATTACTGAACCCCAGTAACACAGGAGCAAGTGTAGACTGTGCTAACAGCACTTCCGAGAAACAACTGGCGGTGTTGTAACCCAGGGATGAGAAGAGAACATGGTGGAGGCAGCAGGACTATTTGCCGTTCACACAGCAGGGGAACAGCTGACATTACTGAACCCCAGTAACACAGGAGCAAGTGTTAACTGTGCTAACAGCACTTCCGAGAAACAACTGGCGGTGTTGTAACCCAGGGATGAGAAGAGAACATGGTGGAGGCAGCAGGACTTTTTGCCGTTCACACAGCAGGGGAACAGCTGACATTACTGAACCCCAGTAACACGGGAGCAAGTGTTAACTGTGCTAACAGCACTTCCGAGAAACAACTGGCGGTGTTGTAACCCAGGGATGAGAAGAGAACAGGGTGGAGGCAGCAGGACTTTTTGCCGTTCACACAGCAGGGGAACAGCTGACATTACTGAACCCCAGTAACACAGGAGCAAGTGTAGACTGTGCTAACAGCACTTCCGAGAAACAACTGGCGGTGTTGTAACCCAGGGATGAGAAGAGAACATGGTGGAGGCAGCAGGACTATTTGCCGTTCACACAGCAGGGGAACAGCTGACATTACTGAACCCCAGTAACACAGGAGCAAGTGTTAACTGTGCTAACAGCACTTCCGAGAAACAACTGGCGGTGTTGTAACCAGGGATGAGAAGAGAACATGGTGGAGGCAGCAGGACTTTTTGCCGTTCACACAGCAGGGGAACAGCTGACATTACTGAACCCCAGTAACACAGGAGCAAGTGTAGACTGTGCTAACAGCACTTCCGAGAAACAACTGGCGGTGTTGTAACCCAGGGATGAGAAGAGAACATGGTGGAGGCAGCAGGACTATTTGCCGTTCACACAGCAGGGGAACAGCTGACATTACTGAACCCCAGTAACACAGGAGCAAGTGTTAACTGTGCTAACAGCACTTCCGAGAAACAACTGGCGGTGTTGTAACCCAGGGATGAGAAGAGAACATGGTGGAGGCAGCAGGACTTTTTGCCGTTCACACAGCAGGGGAACAGCTGACATTACTGAACCCCAGTAACACAGGAGCAAGTGTAGACTGTGCTAACAGCACTTCCGAGAAACAACTGGCGGTGTTGTAACCCAGGGATGAGAAGAGAACATGGTGGAGGCAGCAGGACTATTTGCCGTTCACACAGCAGGGGAACAGCTGACATTACTGAACCCCAGTAACACAGGAGCAAGTGTAGACTGTGCTAACAGCACTTCCGAGAAACAACTGGCGGTGTTGTAACCCAGGGATGAGAAGAGAACATGGTGGAGGCAGCAGGACTTTTTGCCGTTCACACAGCAGGGGAACAGCTGACATTACTGAACCCCAGTAACACAGGAGCAAGTGTAGACTGTGCTAACAGCACTTCCGAGAAACAACTGGCGGTGTTGTAACCCAGGGATGAGAAGAGAACATGGTGGAGGCAGCAGGACTATTTGCCGTTCACACAGCAGGGGAACAGCTGACATTACTGAACCCCAGTAACACAGGAGCAAGTGTTAACTGTGCTAACAGCACTTCCGAGAAACAACTGGCGGTGTTGTAACCCAGGGATGAGAAGAGAACATGGTGGAGGCAGCAGGACTTTTTGCCGTTCACACAGCAGGGGAACAGCTGACATTACTGAACCCCAGTAACACAGGAGCAAGTGTAGACTGTGCTAACAGCACTTCCGAGAAACAACTGGCGGTGTTGTAACCCAGGGATGAGAAGAGAACATGGTGGAGGCAGCAGGACTATTTGCCGTTCACACAGCAGGGGAACAGCTGACATTACTGAACCCCAGTAACACAGGAGCAAGTGTTAACTGTGCTAACAGCACTTCCGAGAAACAACTGGCGGTGTTGTAACCCAGGGATGAGAAGAGAACATGGTGGAGGCAGCAGGACTTTTTGCCGTTCACACAGCAGGGGAACAGCTGACATTACTGAACCCCAGTAACACAGGAGCAAGTGTAGACTGTGCTAACAGCACTTCCGAGAAACAACTGGCGGTGTTGTAACCCAGGGATGAGAAGAGAACATGGTGGAGGCAGCAGGACTATTTGCCGTTCACACAGCAGGGGAACAGCTGACATTACTGAACCCCAGTAACACAGGAGCAAGTGTTAACTGTGCTAACAGCACTTCCGAGAAACAACTGGCGGTGTTGTAACCCAGGGATGAGAAGAGAACATGGTGGAGGCAGCAGGACTATTTGCCGTTCACACAGCAGGGGAACAGCTGACATTACTGAACCCCAGTAACACAGGAGCAAGTGTTAACTGTGCTAACAGCACTTCCGAGAAACAACTGGCGGTGTTGTAACCCAGGGATGAGAAGAGAACATGGTGGAGGCAGCAGGACTTTTTGCCGTTCACACAGCAGGGGAACAGCTGACATTACTGAACCCCAGTAACACAGGAGCAAGTGTAGACTGTGCTAACAGCACTTCCGAGAAACAACTGGCGGTGTTGTAACCCAGGGATGAGAAGAGAACATGGTGGAGGCAGCAGGACTATTTGCCGTTCACACAGCAGGGGAACAGCTGACATTACTGAACCCCAGTAACACAGGAGCAAGTGTTAACTGTGCTAACAGCACTTCCAAGCAACAACTGGCGGTGTTGGAGCCCAGGGTCAAGGAGGGTGTAGGCATAAAATATTGAGTTATTGCCTTGTTACGTGGCCATTGCAAATGTATGTACTTCAAACAAGAATAAATTAAGTTTTACTACAACAATAAAATGATAAATTTCAATTACAAGAATAGAAAAATATTTATACTTGACAGTCCTCTGTGGTTGATAACGTTTAATGGCTAACTGAAAATATGGTAACAAATTCAAAGCTTTCGAGACTACTCAGGTGTCTTCATCAGGCTAAGAGTAAAGCCAAAAATGAAGAATCACATATTTCTACACACAACAGGACACAGGAATAGCTAAGACAAGTGAGGGAGGGACAAGTGAGGGGAGACCGGCAACAAAAAGGAGAACAAGGATGAATTATCAGCGCCACACAATCACAGATAAATTAATGAATTTAGCTGTGGCAAAAGACTTTTGTATGCCCGCCCGGTCATAGCATCATGGATATGGAATTACTGTTATTAAAATATAACTTCAAATATGAGAAACGTACAAAGGTTTCAGAATATAAGCTCATCATGACCTTTGACACTGTTAGTGATGGAATGAATAGATCACATGGATTTATGTCATTCTATATCAATTAAGGAATCTGCGTCTATGCCCTTCCAGGGTCATGAAAACCCCAAAAAATACGCCAATGAGAGGGCAATCAAACTTTCTATCCTTATCTAGGAACTGTTTGAATATTTATGTTCATCCCTGTGAGATAATGACAGTTCTGATACACGTCACTTACTTGTCTTACCTATTGCAATATTCCTGTGTCCTGTTGTGTATAGAAATATGTGATGCTTAATTTTTTTAGTTAGTCTTTCCCTGATGAAGAGACGTGAGTAGCCTTGAAAGCTTGCAATTTGTTTCCATCTTTTCAGTTATCCATAAAAAGGTATGAACCACTGCTGACTCTGAAGTCTAAATATTTTTCTATCTACTGGCTAACACGGTACAAAGATACACATGTTTTCTAATTTCAAGAAGGAAAAATAAAGAAAATACAAATCTAAACGCATATATGCACATGACAAAAATAAATGGAACAACACAACACCCAAAAAATTGGTAACAAAATATAGTGTTGTAAATTTAAGAATAAAAGTACATTTTTTTTTTTATGAATAATGCTTAAGGAACGCAATGTTAAACTATAACATAGTGAAGACAATGGATTTTGTAATAGTCACTCATCATCATCATCGCAAATTTTATGTGACAGTTACAGACAATTTAATTATTTAAGTTCATAAAATCGTAACTTTCTATAGCATGTATGACATGTCCAGCATGGACTCATCAATGTGATTGATGACACAATAATGTACAATAAAAAATAACCATTTAAAAAAACATTAGGCATTGTTTGTCACAATTTAAGTGTGTGCCTGCAAGTGTAGGTGAAACAAAGGCTACGGATAGCAAAGGTATATTCTATGTCTGTATCACACAGTGGACAGCCTCTGATGGGTAATGCCGATGTTATACTGTACGTCAATAAAGTCTGCGGCTGAAATCATGCATTTTTTGCTTGTAGAGTGTTGAAGAGGGTAAAAGAATGTCTGTTTGCGCAAAGCTTTATCCGTCAACACTACCTTCCTACTGTCACGCGTAGGGTAGGGTAGCGTGTGGCAATTAGCTGACTATCAAATGTGAGGTTAGGCTGCGTTATTGCGCACTAGGGACGCCAAAAAAAATACAGCAGTAATAATTTAATGTGTAATACTACACCTATGACAAACCAAAAAATTACGTTCCCTCTTTAACAATGTACAAGACTAACAAGCCTAATGGTTGACGCTGACTTAATTGAGATACAGTATTACATCAACATTGTCCATGAGTAACTATGCACTGTGATACCTATATACCAGTATTAATTTATATCTCTTGTGGTTGTTTCAACAGCACTTGCAGGTATAAGTACCTATTGTCAGTATGCATGATGCACTTTCTAGATGTAATAATTTATTATTGGACATTATTACCATGTTTACATGCTGGCCATTTCATATATGGTGTTTGAAGTTACAGTTGGCATCAGTATGTGTATTTTATAATGTCTGTCATAAATAAAACTCGTCATGATGATGATGAGGATGTAATGATTCGTACATCCATTGAGTGCATTATCTTACAGGTACAGATAAAGTTCCTTTAAAAGCATTAATTCATAAGTCTGAAATGTACTTTTATGCATTAATTTAAAAATGTGAAGAGTAGACTATGTTTTATTTTTTGTTACCATTTCTAATAGACATGTGCAGATATGCGCTGTGATGACAAATTATTATTTGTCCATATTTTTCTTAAAAATTTATCATTATAGGCCTGCAAAACTTCACAATTTCATGTTTTCAGCATAACAAGCAGGGTGACGGCTCTTCCCTATTTGGAGCATGTTGGTCATGTGTTTTTCTGTCCATGTGTCGGGAACAGGACACTTCTTGCCGTTGACACAGCAGGGGAACAGCTGGCGTTACTGAACCCCACTAACAGTAGAGCTTGTGTTTTGTTCTGTGGACACGACACTTCTGAGCAGCAACTGGCAGTGTTGGAGCCCAGGGAGTAGAGTTCAGGTGGTAGAAAGATGAACATAACAGGAGACATGGATAACGTTGCGAACCAGTTATTTAATCTGAAAACGGACAGACAAATTCTGGCGAGATCCATGCCTTGTTCATTTTCAGAAAAGTAAGCCGGTCTACATTATCGGAGGATAGTCGCATGCGACGGTCTGTTAGTACACCACCTGCAGCACTAAAGACGCGCTCCGATAATACACTGGCAGCAGGGCAAGCCAGCACCTCCAATGCATACTGGCTAAGCTCTGGCCATGTATCCAGCTTAGAGACCCAAAACTTGAATGGGGAAGAGCCATCTGGGAGTACACTGAGAGGCAAAGCCAAGTAGTCTGTCACCATCTGACGGATACGTTGCCTCCCGCTGACTGGAGCCCTCTCGGATGGTGTAGACATTTGTGGCGCTGCCACAAAACTTTGCCACATTTTGAACATACTGGTCTTTCCCTGTGCAGAGGCACTGCGTGTGCTCCCTCTTGTTGCAGAGCTCTCTACACTGCCTCGACGCACAGAGCTGCTTTGTAAAGCAGTAGCAGCAGCAGTGCTCTCGGCAGTAAGGTAGAACATTAGGGATTGCACCAGTGTGTCTTGGTACTCCCGCATTTTACGCTCCCGGTTCAACGGTGTGATGAGGCTTTTGACGTTGTCCCGGTAGCGAGGGTCTAGGAGGGTGTACACCCAATAATCAGACGTCGTGAGAATGTGGGCGATGCGGCGGTCGTTTCTTAGGCACTGCAGCATGAAATCAACCATGTGCTGCAGACTCCCAACTGGCAAAGAAACGCTGTCCTCTGCAAGAGGCGTTATCTCTGCCTGCTCTGCATCACCCCACCCTCGCTCTACATACTGACTAGAGCGTTGTGTACCTCCCTCTGGAGCGATGTCTTCCTCCTCCATTGACTCCTCCTCCTCATCCTCCTCACAAAGTGAGCCCTGCCCAGCCCTTTGTGAGGAACCACGTTGCGCTGACTTTCCAGAAGGTGATGGAATTTGTGACTCCTCATCCTCCACCTCTTCCAAAACCTCATCCCTTATTGCTTGCAGTGTTTTTTGAAGCAGGCAGATAAGGGGGACAGTCAGGCTGACTAGTGCATCATCTGCACTCGCCATCCGCGTTGACTCATCAAACGCACGCAAAACGTGGCACATGTCCTTCATAGTGGCCCACTCATTAATGGTGAAGTGTGGACGGCGCAAATTGCGTGTTGATTGCGCCTGATGCAGCTGATACTCCATAACTGCTGGCTGCTGCTCACACAACCGCTCCAACATATGTAACGTTGAATTCCACCTGGTGGATACGTCACATATGATGCGATGTTCAGGAAGGCGCAATCTGCGTTGCAGAGCTGCAATGCGCGATCTGGCCATGCTGGAACGTCGCAAGTGAGCGCACTCTAGGCGGACCTTGTGCAGCAGTGCATCAAGATCCGGATAGTCCCTCAAAAAACTCTGCACGACCAAGTTGAGCACATGTGCCAGACATGGTATGTGAGTGAGGTTGCCAAGGCCCAGAGCTGCCACCAGATTTCGGCCATTGTCACACACTACCAAACCTGGCTGGAGATTCGCTGGCAAAAACCACACGTCGCTCTCCTGCTTGATGGCATTCCAGACCTCCTGCGCTGTGTGGCTTCGATTCCCCATGGGAATTAATTTCAGAACGGCCTGTTGCCGTTTGGCCACGGCTGTGCTCATATCGGTCGCATCAGGTAAGCGTCCACGGGTCCATGTGGAGGTAGACCGTGACGGCTCCTGCAGCGATGATTCTGAGGAACTGGAGTAGGAGGAGGAGTCAATGTGGACAGACTTGATTCCGGCAATCCTTGGAGTTGGCAGAACACGTACAGCGCCACTCGCAAGATCTGTACCCGGCTCCACAACATTCACCCAATGGGCAGTGAGTGAAAGGTATCGTCCCTGGCCATGGGTACTGGTCCACGCATCGGTGGTCAGGTGGACCTTGCTACTGACGGCGTTTAGTAGCGCATGTTTAATTTTTGCCTCAACATGCTTTTGCAGACCAGGGACGGCTTGCCTGCTGAAATAAAATCGGCTGGGCACATTGTATTGTGGGACTGCCAATGCCATTAATTCACGGAAACTGTCAGTCTCCACCAGCCTGAATGACAGCATTTCAAGGGACAGGAGTTTTGCAATGACAGCATTCAGAGCCTGTGCTCGTGGATGGTTTGCCGAGTATGGCCGTCTTTTATCCCATGCCTGTGCTACCGATGGCTGTTTTGTGGCCTGGGTGTGTGAGGATGACAGGGAACTTGCACCTGTGGGTGGAATAACACTGTGTCTCTGGACAACAGTGACAGAGGTTCTTCCATGGCGATCCTTTGAGGAAGCCTTACCAGCTGTGTGTGAACTGGAGGAAGAGGCTCCAACAGGAGCTGAAGATGTAGGTGCTGCTGTAGGTTGGCCTACATCTCCAGTGTGTCTTTGTAACTCAACAAAGTGCTTTGACCGCACATGTTTCCACATATTTGTTGTATTAAGGTTACTGACACTTTTACCTCTTTTAATTTTTTGATTACACAGCTTGCATTTGACATAGCAAATATCATCTGCAACTGTATCAAAAAAGGACCACGCAGAGCAAGTCCTGGGAGCGCCCGGTTTGGCTGTTGTAAGAGAACTGCTCCGAACGGGTGCCAAACTGGAGGCTACAGGCAAGCGAGTCTGCAGCCTACCTCTCCCTACTGTTTGGACCGTTGGTGCAATCTCTTCCTCAGAGCTGCTCCCACCACCTTCCTGTTCCTCACGCCATGTTGGGTCTTGGACCTCATCATCTCCACCACTACCCTCTTCCAACACCTGCTGTTGTTGGGTGGTCTGGCCAGCACCATGCTCAACAGAAACTGGCAACTGAGTCTCATCATCATCAGATGCGTTCTGCGGTGTGCTGACCATCGGCACTGGCTCACCCGCCTCTTCAGATTCAGAGAGACACAGCTGTTGCGCATCACTGCATACTGCCTCTTCTTCACATTCCAGAATGCTGCTTGGCTGGGCCCCTGTTTCCAAGCCAACAGATTCTGAGAACAGAAGCAGAGACTCAGCTGGCTCCTGTACAGAGCTCTCTGACTGCCTGGGCAATTTGGCAGGCGGTGAAGAGACTGATGGTTGTTCAACAGTGCTGTGGTCCTGAGAGGAGGTGGAAGCTATTGAAGTCGATGCATTGGCTGCCATCCAACCAACAACGGCTTCAATTTGTTCTTCACGCAGCAGGGGGGTACGCTGAGCTCCTACAAAAGTGCGCATAAAGGAACGCTCACGGGGAAAACTGGTGGATGCTGTGTCACTGGGTGCGGCAGCAGCCACAGAATCCCCACGTCCTCTCCCTGCTGCAAATCCACGGCCTCGACCACGACCACGTGCCTTACTCACTGACTTCTTCATCTTGGTAGATTGATAAAGAAAGTCAGAAAAGTTAAGGCCTAAGTGTGGTTATTCCTCACAGACTACAGTGAACCCTGCAGACAACTGTTCAGTATCTGTGAAAGGCCCCTTTGTGTAGTTCTATAGTGTTTGCAACCAATGTATTGTATACGGATGGAAGCGCGTCACACTAATAGATTAGATTTTTTTCCACTAAAATGGAGCAGCACCAATTAGAGAAAAATGTGAAGGATGAGGCAGTGACACACGCTCAGCAGACTACAACCGGCAGTGGTTGAAGTACAAACTGGAGCGTAATCTGCACTCACAAAATGAAAAGCTCACAGACTACAGTGAACACTGAAACACAACTATTCACTATCTGTGAAAAGCTCCTTTGTGTAGTTCTATAGTGTTTGCAACCAATGTATTGTATACGGATGGAAGCGCGTCACACTAATAGATTAGTTTTTTTTCCACTAAAATGGAGCAGCACCAATTAGAGAAAAATGTGAAGGATGAGGCAGTGACACACGCTCAGCAGACTACAACCGGCAGTGGTTGAAGTACAAACTGGAGCGTAATCTGCACTCACAAAATGAAAAGCTCACAGACTACAGTGAACACTGAAACACAACTATTCACTATCTGTGAAAAGCTCCTTTGTGTAGTTCTATAGTGTTTGCAACCAATGTATTGTATACGGATGGAAGCGCGTCACACTAATAGATTAGATTTTTTTCCACTAAAATGGAGCAGCACCAATTAGAGAAAAATGTGAAGGATGAGGCAGTGACACACGCTCAGCAGACTACAACCGGCAGTGGTTGAAGTACAAACTGGAGCGTAATCTGCACTCACAAAATGAAAAGCTCACAGACTACAGTGAACACTGAAACACAACTATTCACTATCTGTGAAAAGCTCCTTTGTGTAGTTCTATAGTGTTTGCAACCAATGTATTGTATACGGATGGAAGCGCGTCACACTAATAGATTAGTTTTTTTTCCACTAAAATGGAGCAGCACCAATTAGAGAAAAATGTGAAGGATGAGGCAGTGACACACGCTCAGCAGACTACAACCGGCAGTGGTTGAAGTACAAACTGGAGCGTAATCTGCACTCACAAAATGAAAAGCTCACAGACTACAGTGAACACTGAAACACAACTATTCACTATCTGTGAAAAGCTCCTTTGTGTAGTTCTATAGTGTTTGCAACCAATGTATTGTATACGGATGGAAGCGCGTCACACTAATAGATTAGTTTTTTTTCCACTAAAATGGAGCAGCACCAATTAGAGAAAAATGTGAAGGATGAGGCAGTGACACACGCTCAGCAGACTACAACCGGCAGTGGTTGAAGTACAAACTGGAGCGTAATCTGCACTCACAAAATGAAAAGCTCACAGACTACAGTGAACACTGAAACACAACTATTCACTATCTGTGAAAAGCTCCTTTGTGTAGTTCTATAGTGTTTGCAACCAATGTATTGTATACGGATGGAAGCGCGTCACACTAATAGATTAGATTTTTTTCCACTAAAATGGAGCAGCACCAATTAGAGAAAAATGTGAAGGATGAGGCAGTGACACACGCTCAGCAGACTACAACCGGCAGTGGTTGAAGAACTAACTGGAGCGTGATCTGCACTCAAAAAATCAAAACCTCACAGACTGCAGTGAACACTGAAACACAACTATTCACTATCTGTGAAAAGCTCCTTTGTGTAGTTCTATAGTGTTTGCAACCAATGTATTGTATACGGATGGAAGCGCGTCACACTAATAGATTAGATTTTTTTCTAATATAATGGAGCTGCACCAATTCCACTAAATAAAATAAAAAAAAAAAAAAGTGACACGTGCAGATGCCTACAAACAGCGGTGGATGCAGAGCAAACTGCAGCGTCACCTGCACTGTCACACACACACCTTGCACAGAGCTGTTAAAACAACACTGGCAAAATGAAGCTTTACACAGCGGTTGGTAAACTAGCCTGCCTCAAGCACAGTAGTACACAAAATCGCAATATCTAACTGTCCCTCAGAGTTAGCAGAGTAGCGTTCTGTCCCTTACTGAGTTCACAGCACAGTGACGCTAAAATGGCGGCGGCGCCTTTTATAGTGCATTCTGACATCATTTCAGCAGCCAATCACAGCCATGCCATTAGTTAAGATGACCGCAGCATTACAGGATGTGCCCACACTTCGTAGGATTCCTCATTGGCTGACTAAAATCACATTGCCTCTCAAAGAATTATGGGAACTTCCGATTCCGGTATACGATATGGAAAAAGTATCGGAATTAAGTATCGGAATTCCGATAACGCGAATATCGGCCGATACCCGATACTTGCGGTATCGGAATGCTCAACACTAGTCGCAGGATGAGACTGTAATAAAAGTAATGAAAACTGTGTTTTTTTTTTTTAATTAAATTAAAAAACTTTTTTATGAACATTCACCCATCCGGGTACATCAACAAGTTAACTATTTACATACAGGGACCCTGTCCGGGTTATTTATAATTCTTTGGCAGGGGTGTTCCAGGTACCACCTGGTACTCTTCTGATGCTTGCCAAACATCCGAGGCACCAAGGACCACCAGGACCTGATGACGTCGTGTGGCCTGTACAGTCAAGTCGTGACCGCTATCTGGGTCTGTGTGGCCACCTCTTTCATCTCCCTCCGGGTCTGGAACCCTATGTCCTGGACTGAACGAACCCTAGGGGGCCTAACAGGCGCCGGGTACGGGCCAGCTATACTTATCATGTCCATAGCTGGGGCTGCTGAGGAGACCACTGAGGGAGGCTGGGGAGATTTACGGCGTGGGGTGGGCACTTTTGCAGAGGCCTGGATGTGGGAGGCTGAAGGCTCCGAGGGTCTCACAGGTTCCTGACACTCTGGGGAGTAGGGGTCGCACCTGGTAACATTTAGGGCATACCATCCATTGTAACCCCAGTGTCGGGTGTAAGTCACCAAGTCTCCTGGCAACAGGTCCCTCCCCGGGTGTCCTTCTGGGAGGTGAGCCTCCACGTCCCGCCGGTTCACAAAAACTTCTAAATAAAGTCCAGGCTCCTGGATGAAGCCCCAACCACCTTTCAATTTAAAGCTCCATACTGCACCCTTACGCCGCGGCTCCCACAGGGTTCCTTTATCTTTTCTCATCCGGTCCTTATCTGCCCGGTCCTTCTCCAGCTGACGTTGGCGAAGCTTTTGGGTTTCTCACTGCTCCCTTTGTCGCTCTGCTTCCCGCTCCCAACGTCTCCACTCTTCCTCCTGACGCCGGTTGTAATTCTCCTCCACCAGCTGCTCCATGTCTCCACCATCAAATGCCAGCTTACAGTGTCCGGTTTGCGGCAGCTCTCCTGGCGCCCCCCAGTCCTGGCGGCGCTCACCTGCGGAGGAAGCAGCCGGCTCTGGAACAGATGACAGTCAGGGCTCCGGTACAGGCAGGTAGACCTCTGGTGCCTGCGCGGCCTCCTCCATGAGGACGGGTGTCGCTTCTTCTGTCTCAGCGACGGGGGCAGACAGCGGGATCTGGGGTGCTGCCGGTGCAGAGTTTTTTGCAGGAACGGGTGCCTCCACTGCGACAACGTCAACCGGATCACATTGCAAGGGCTCCTCTACTAGAACGGGTGCCTCACCTTCCGGTACAGACACTTCAGGTAAGAGGGATTGGCGCCGCTCCAAGTTTATTTTTAGGGCACGCCAGCTGGCTTCCATCCTGGCGACCTCCTCCCGGTGCCGGGCCAGGCCTCTTAGGGTATCCTCCGCTTCTTGCAGCGTAGGAGGGTTTCCAGGCCGGGTGCCCAACGGTGGTTCCGTGGCGATTGGGTCGCTTCCATGGGGGGAGAGCTCTGAGTCTGACTGCTCCATCCCTTCACACTTCTGCTCGTGTCCATTAGCCATCTCTGCCAAGTCACATGTGTCATTAGCATCTGGAGAGGGCCCCTCTTTTGTAGGGAGATGGGACCTTCGTGTTAGTTTCCGCACACTGAGGAGGATGAGGAGGCGGAACTGAAGAGCTGTGGGGCACGATCTTACATTGCAGTACCATTTAAAGCCATCGTTTTCGCGTCACTGAGTGAGTGTACACCCACGAAGAGCACGCCCTTCTTCTTCACCAGTGCCTCGTCGTGAAGCAGATATGGCTGAAAAATGGCAAATACATTCTCTGATGATTTTAGCAATTCTCAAGCACAAAACCAGTTCAATTCAGGCACACAGGACTCGCTTATAGCGAGCTACAGAATCCTGTTCGTGACGCCCAAGTTGAGTCGCACAGAGCCAGAGGTTTTGGGGGTACTCGGCACCGAGCCCGTCGACTTCTATGGGGTATGTCACGGCTTTACCCGGCAATTGAATCAGAGTCTATTTTACTATGTAGAAGTGTATAAACTATAAATATATGTATATATATATGTCACAATGACATGTATATATATATATATATATATATATATATATATATGTATTCTATGTGTGTATATTTTGTGTTTACAACGAAAGAAAGGTTTTTTTTTGTTGCGATATTTTGTTCCATAGACTTACATGGGACTTCCGGTATCCGAATCGGATATCGACGATATTTAGTGATATCGGCGATACCATTTCGATACGATATTTTTAGATATCGAGCAGTATCGCTCAACACTATATATAAGGCATATGCTTATTGGTAAATGTTAGCGCATGTTTTTACTCTACCTTAGTGGAGGCTGTGGCACCCCTGACGCGCGTTTCGCCCGTGGCTTCTTCCTGAGGGATGTGCGTGTTTAAATATTTTGTTGCACAACTTTTTGAGGCAATCACTGCAATAAAACAATTCCTGTAACTATCAATGAGATTTCTGCACCTCTCGACAGGTATTTTGGCCCACTTCTCAAGAGCAAACTGCTCCAGTTGTCTCGTGTTTGAAGGTTGCCTTTTCCAGATGGCATGTTTCAGCTCTTTCCAAAGATGCTCAATAGGATTTAGGTCAGGGCTCATAGAAGGCCTCTTCAGAATAGTCAAATGTTTTCCTCTTAGCCACTTAGCCATTCTTGGGTGTTTTTAGCTGTGTGTTTTGGGTCATTATCCTGTTGCAAGACCCATGACCTGCGACTAAAACCAAGCTTTCTGACACTGGGGATCACATTTCCCTCTAGAATCACTTGATAGTCTTGAGTTTTCATTGCACCCTGCACAGATTCTAGACACCATGTGGCAGATGCAGCAAAACAGCCCCAGAACATAACAGAGCCTCCTCCATGTTTCACAGTAGGGACAGTGTTCTTTTCTTGATATGCTTCATTTCTCCATCTGTGAACATAGAGCTGATGTGCCTTGCCAAAAAGTTCCATTTTTGTCTCATCTGTCCATAGGACATTCTTCCAGAAGCTTTGTGGATTGTCAACATGTAGTTTGGCAAATTCCAGTCTGGCTTTTTTATGATTTTTACAACAATGGTGTACTCATTGGTCGTCTCCCATGAAGTCCACTTTGGCTCATACAACGACGGATGGTGCGATCTGACACTGATTTTTCTTGAGCTTGAACTTCACCTTTAATCTGTTTAGAAGTTTTTCAGGGCTCTTTTGTTACCATTTGTATTATCCGTCTCTTTGATTTGTCATCAATTTTCCTCCTGTGGCACGGAGGTTGGCTACAGTCTCATGGATCTTAAATTTCTGAATAATATGTGCAACTGTAGTCACAGGAACATCAAGCTGCTTGGAGATGGTCTTATAACTTTTAGCTTTAGCATGTTTATCTATAATTTCCTTTCTAATCTCCTGAGAGAACTCTTTCCTTCGCTTCCTCTGGTCCATGTTGAATGTGATACACACCATGTCACCAAACAGCACAGTGAGTATCTGTAGCCCTCTATACAGGCCCACTCACTGATTCCAAGATTGTAGACACCTTGTGATGCTAATTAGTGGTCACACCTTGATTTAACATGTCACTTTTGTCATATTATTTGCAGGGGTACCATCATTTCTGTCCAGGCCTATTTCATGAGTTTTATTTTTTTTTAAATTCTGTGTAAGCATGGTTGAAAAGCAATGTCTGACTTACATTTGTTCATTTTCATAGATTTTTGATTTATTACTGCTTTTGACAGATTCAAGTTATTTCTGTGACCATTGTGGATTTTTCTATCATTAAACGAGGGTTACCAACAATTTTGACCATGTGTGTAAATACACAATCCAACAATACTCATTTATAATGATGGGAGTAATCCTTTAAGTTTCTTCAAAGTACATTTGGAAACTAAATATGTAGAAAAAAATGAGTAACATTAGTTTATCCTCATATCTGTAGTACATTTAAGTTCCCAAAGAACGTTATTTCTGTAGTTTGTTTTTCTGATAATAATGTAATATACATATACTATGCCCTTTGTACATCCTAATTTTATTTTTTTATTTAAACTCTTACCTCTCTGTAGCATTACTTTAAGTCAATGTATTTTAATTTAATTTTGTGTAGAATTTGATGCACTTTGTGGTGTCTCTTAACAAACCTCTAATGGTGATACCAGACTAGAACAGGAAATCATGCTTATCAGCTCTTGTTATTGTTTTTGTCACTGATGTATATCAATTGAAATTATAGTGTATCATGCTGAAAATGATAGCCAAGCAACATGAATTTGAGTTACATAACTTTAGTGTGCCCAAAGTACTGGAAAACAAGATATGTCCTCAAATACCAGAATTCTTTCAGAATAATAAAATGAAATCAGAAGATAATGAATATCCCCAGTGTCTTAGAGGAAATGACTCAGAACTAAAACACAGACCTCATGCAGCTCTGGTCTCACGCATCGCAAAATAAATAGGTGATATACAGCAATATTACTGGAATCTATAGCACTCATGAAATAAACTTTCAGAGTTTCACAGTATAATAGTATTCTCACATGGTGATAAGAATATTGTCAGATTTCAGTGAAAAACAAATACATTTTGAGATCTTTTTCTGCAAGCTGTAGCATCTTAATACCCACTGCAGTAATAAAAAGAAAGTACTATTTATTACTTCAAGACTGCACAAAGTGCCACACTTTTCTCATTTCTTTCCACTTTTTTATGGTTTTTAATAGCACAACACACACTAGAGAAAATAAAAGAATGCAACATTGCACTTCTATTTACATTGCACATGTAGAGTTTTACCTGAGCATCATATTCATGAGACAACTAAAGGATCAATACAAAATATTTCAATATCAATGAGTAAGGCTTATCTCTAAACATTAGATTTTACAAATATTTCATTCACAGTATGTCCATTATAACTATCAACAGCTGCACTATGATTTTACTCTAATTAAGGCTCTAAGTTATTCCATTATAAATGGATCCACAGTTATTTATAAGCTGGGTCTTGTCTTGAAGTTCAGCCTTGCCTTTTTACTTCCAGAAATAGAAAAATTGATGTGTATCTGCAACTAGACATCCATTTAAGAGTATTTATTTCTGTAGTTCTGAGCACATCAAATGAAATAAGCTAGAGCACCAGTTGGTATAGTGGCATGTAAAAGTTTGGGCTACCATGGTAAAAATTACTGTTACTGTGGACAGTTATGCAAGTTGAAGATGAAATGATCTTTGAATGGGCTAAAGTTAAAGATGACACATTTTCTTTGTATTTTAGGTAAAAAAAAATATATTGTCATTTTTTACATTTTAAAAATTACAAAAAGGAACATGAACCTATGCAAAAGTTTGGAGAGTTGTGAGCTCAGATAACTTTGACCAAGGTTTGAGACATTAATTAGCCCGTTAATTTTATGCCTTGTTCACTATCATTGTTAGGAAAGGCCAGGTGATGCAAATTTCACAGCTTTATAAAAACCCAACCTCCTCTAACTGTGTGCCAAAAAACAGCAGCCAGGGGTTATTCTAAGCATGGGGGTAGATGAATCATACTTTTAGGTTGTGTTTCAGCCAATGGCACAGGGAACATTTTGTGGGTAGAAGGAAGAATAGACTCCATTTGTAAGAAAGCTGATAATGATGATCTTAATCACACGTCATAATCCATAATAGAATACCTCAAAAGGTGCAAGGTTAAGGTTTTACAATGGCCCTCACAGTTCCATGATCTTAACATCATTGAAAATCTGTGGCTAGATCTTAAAATAGCTGTGCATGCAAGACAACACAGGAATCTCACAGAACCTACAAATCCACCCATAATCTGACTCCTCCGTACATCTCCTAACTTATCTCCTGATATTTTCCCTCACGTAATCGCCAGTCCTCCCAATACCTCCTTCTTACCTGCACACTTATTCATTCCTCACCGAATCACCTCCAAGACTTCTGAATATCTCCCATCCTCTGCCTCTGGAATTCTGTGCACCACATTCAGATCCTTCAGACAGAACCTGATAAACCATCTCTTTAATAAAGCTTACAGCCTGCAATGATGATGCTGCTAGCTCAACATCAGTAGAACTACTGCAACCCCCTAATCTACAGACTCCTTCCCCATCATCCTGTAGAATGTAAACCTGTAATGGTAGGGTCCTCTTCCCTCTGTACAAGCCTATCATTGTTAGCTTGTTTACTGTAAGTGATATCTGTATTTTGTATGTAACCTTTTCTCATGTTCAGCACCACTGGTACTATATAAATGAATAATAATAATAATAATAATAACTGGAAGAACTTTTCAATGAAGAATAGAGGAAAATTGCTCAAACAATAATTGAAAGACTTTTGACTGGCTGCAAAAAAAGTTTACAAGCAAAAGGGAGTACTATTAGGTACTAACCATGCAGGGCACCCAAACTTTTGCATAGGCCCATTTTTCTTTTTGTAACTTTTAAAATATATTATATATATATATATATATATATATATATATATATATATATATATATATATATATATATATATATATATATATATATATATAATATATATATATATATATATACTATAATGGCTGCTATAGTGTAGTGGTTAAGTGAACAGCCTATGACATGGGAGACTGGGGTTCAAATCCTGTGAAAAAAAATAAATGACATACTAAGGCTCCTAACACTATAATGCTTCCTTAGGTGGCTGTTATAGTTGTCAAAAGTGCACAACCACCAATGTGGGACTCTGTTGTTCATATCCTGGCTCTGAAAATAATATATCAATAGTGGTCCTTAGGCAAGTCTACTAACACTATAGTGCCTACCTCAATAAACATGAGAACAAAGAGACGTCACCCGGATTAACAAGGTCTGCGTCAGATGTCGAGGAACCAGGACAGTCTGACGACAAATGGGCTACTGGAACAAACCATACATATACTATAACTGAGAAACAACTAGTTACCCAACGTTTCAATAGCTTTAAAGAGAAAGCTATTATCACTACTTGAGATCACTTCAGATCCACCCCACATGAAGATGTGGAAGAACAACAACATGTCCTGCAACTAGTGAGCTCTGCAGTTGGTCTTCTGAAACAGAAGATCTTAGATAAGCTAAATACCACCAATACCAGAGATCGATTGCCAAGGCCCAGCAAAGAAACACCACCAGACAGCATGCTTGAAGATGTCAATAAAGCACTTGCATCAATACCTACCACCACCATAACTCAAACTAATAAACTGATCTATGCTACTGCCTCAGCAACCATGGAAATGCTTGGTTATACAACCAGCAAGATCAACACAAGTATGTGCCCCGCTTGAAAAAGAAGGCTGGAGACAAAAATCAAGGTGACATAAAGGGAAGTCAGCCAACTATCAGAAATACAGCAAGGTGTAAAGATCAAGAATAAGACTAAGCTGGACAAGTACAAAGGCCTTACCCCAACTGAAGCCCTAGAGGCTGCGAAACAAAGGCTCTCACAGCACTTGCTGCAAGTCTAAGGAGATACACTAGAGAAGCTGAGGCCAAGTAGATAAATGCCCCGTTCTCCAAAGAACCATCTGAAGTGTAC
This sequence comes from Oophaga sylvatica, assembly GCA_033576555.1. Classification (NCBI taxonomy): domain Eukaryota; kingdom Metazoa; phylum Chordata; class Amphibia; order Anura; family Dendrobatidae; genus Oophaga; species Oophaga sylvatica. Next base: position 224,578,097 of record JARQOD010000005.1, on the reverse strand, counting down.
TCCCAGCACAAAGGCAGCACATCCACCAATAGCAGAGACTGAACAATATGGAGGGACATATGGGAAAAGGAAAAACACACAACACCAGTGCAGTGTGGCTGCAAGATCTGAGAATGAAACACAGGAACCACCTAGAGCAAGAACCAGTCATCATTACAGAAGCATACATCCAACAGCGGGTCAAGAACATGAAGAGCTGGACAGCACCTGGTCCAGATATGATCCACAACTACGGGCTGAAGAAATTAACAGCGGTACATGAATGCATGGCAAAGCAGATGAACCACCACCAAGCTTGGCTAGCACATAATCTTTGAAAATTCTTGGAGAACAGGAGAAGTCCCAGAAGACTGGAGAAGAGCAAATGTTGTTCCTATCTTCAAAAAGGGGAAGAAGGTGGACCCAGGGAACTACAGGCCGGTGAGTCTGACTTCTATACCAGGAAAGATCTTTGAACAAATTATTAAAGAACATGTATGCAAGTACCTGGATAAGAATGAAGTGATTAAACAGAGTCAGCATGGGTTTGTAACTAATAAGTCATGTCAGACTAACTTAATTTCCTTCTATGACAGAATCACTGACTGGGTGGATCAGGGAAATGCTGTAGATATAGTATATCTTGACTTCAGCAAAGCATTTGACAAAGTATCTCACACAATCCTTATTGAAAAAATGACTAAGTATGGAATGGACAAGGCAACTGTTAGGTGGATTCATAACTGGCTTAGTGATCGGACCCAAAGAGTGGTTGTAAATGGCTGCACATCCAGTTGGAAGAATGTCTCAAGTGGGGTACCACAAGGCTCTGTTTTGGGCCCTGTATTGTTCAACATCTTTATCAATGATTTAGATGAAGGAATTGAGGGTAAACTGATCAAATTTGCTGATGACACAAAGCTAGGAGGGGTAGCTAATACTAGAGAAGAGAGAGGATTCAAAAAGATATACATAAACTGGAGCAGTGGGCAGCAACTAACAGAATGGATTTTAACAGGGAAAAATGCAAAGTACTACATCTGGGCAATAAAAATGAAAAAAGCATATACAAAATGGGAGGAATAGGGCTAAGTAACAGCACATGTGAAAAAGACTTGGGTATACTAATTGATCACAGACTTAACATGAGTCAACAGTGTGATGCAGCAGCAAAAAAGGCAAATGCAATTCTAGGATGTATCAACAGAAGCATACAGTCTAGATCACGTGAGGTCATTATTGCCCTCTACTCCTCTTTGGTCAGACCTCATCTGGAATACTGTGTCCAGTTTTGGGCACCACATTTTAAAAAAAACATCAACAAACTGGAGCAAGTTCAGAGAAGAGCCACCAGAATGGTGACCGGTCTGCAAACCATGTCCTATGAGGAACGGTTGCAGGATTTGGGAATGTTTAGCTTGCAAAAAAGAAGACTGAGAGGAGACTTAATAGCTGTCTACAAATATCTCAAGGGCTGTCACATTGTAGAAGGATCATCTTTATTCTCATTTGCACAAGGAAAGACTAGAAGCAATGGGATGAAACTGAATGGGAGGAGACACAGATTAGATATTAGAAAAAACTTTTTGACAGTTAGGGTGATCAATGAGTGGAACAGGCTGCCACAAGAGGTGGTGAGTTCTCCTTCAATGGAAGTCTTCAAACAGAGGCTGGATAGACATCTGTCTGGGATGATTTAGAGAATCCTGCTTTGAGCAGGGGGTTGGACCAGAAGGCCCAGGAGGTCCCTTCCAACTCTACCATTCTATGATTCTATGATTCTAAGGTAGAACAGTGCTGATCTTGAAGGATCCTTACAAAGGAACAGTTCCATCCAACTGCTGACCGATAACCTGCCTTACAACAACATGTAAGACAGCACCAACTCCTAAGGAAACAAGGATTATCCAGGTATACATCAGAAGAATGGCACCAAAAGATGAGATGCTGAGAGAGAGCCTAAGGCAGCAACGACATATCTGGAAGGAAAAACAGAAACATGAAGCACCATGGCAAGACAAGCCACTGCATGGGATGTACCATCGACAGATAATGGAGGTGGCTGACATGGAGAAATCCTACCAATGGCTGGAGAAAGCTGGACTCCAAGACAGCACCGAGGCACTAATCATAGCGGCACAAGAACAAGCACTAAGTACCAGATCCATAGAAGCAGGAATATACCACACCAGACAAGACCCAAGGTGCAGACTAGGAAAAGAAACCTCAGAAATGGTCCAACATGGTGGCAGGATATAAAATGCAAGCAGGAGCAGTGTATACTGAACACCACAACCAAGTAGCGGGAATTGTATACAGGAACATGTGCACAGCATATGGGCTAAGTCCTCCTAAGTCCAGGTGGGAGACCCCAGAAAAAGTGGTGGAGAATGAAAGGGCTAAAATCTTGTGGGACTTCAAGATCCAGACAGATAAGCAGGTGTTGGGTAACCAACCAGACATTGTCATAGTAGACAAGGATCAAAAGACAGCAATGATAATAGGTGTGGCAGTGCCAAGTGACAGCAACATCAGAAAGAAGGAATATAAGAAGCTGGAGAAATACCAGGGCCTCAAAGGAGAACTGGAGAAGATGTGGAAGGTGAAACAACAGTGATTCCTGTGGTGATAGGAGCACTTGGAGCAGTGACCTCTAAGTTGGAAGACTGGCTACAACAGATCCCAGGAGCAACATCTGAGCTCTCTGTTCATAAAAGCGCAATGCTGGGAACAGCTAAGATCCTGCGCAGAACCCTCAAACTCCCAGGCCTCTTGTAGAGGACCCTGAGAATGAGAAAGGATAACAAAGTCCACCCCCACTGGGGTGAGAAGGAAGTTTTTTTTATTTTGGCTAAAATGCAAAGAAAATGTGTCATCTTTAACTTTTGCCCTTTTAAAGATCATTTCATCTTCAACTTGCTTAACTATTCTCTATAACAGAAATTTTGACCCAGATTGCCCAAACCTTTACATTTCACTGTATAAGTGCAATGCAAAGGTGCACATTCACACTGTGACCATGAACAAATATAACCTAGGAAAAAATCCAAATGAGCAAACACTCTAGTAGAGTTGAGCGAAACAGGTCGGTCAGATACAAAAAAGTCGCCGACTTTCGCCAAAGTTGGGTTTCGTTGGCCGAAACACGACCATAGCGTGAGGTCAGCCATGCGGTCGTCGAAACGAGCGCCAAATTCGAGTTTCCCAGAATACTTTCAGGCACCTTTTTTCAGCCAATGAGCAAGGATGTAGACTGTGGGCAACGAGATGACATGAGCAGTGTCCACCACCATCTTAGAGAAGGGAATTGCAGTGATTGGCTTGCTTTGGGGGGCGTCATAGTGTCTATAAAAGCCCTGACCGCCGACCGCCATTTTACTTCTGCTGATCTTAACAGTAGGGAGAGCTTGCTGACGCTGTTTATCAGTAGGGAACAGAGTTAGGGCTAGAAAGAGAAGTTCTTATGTGCTTGTGCTGATATCAATTGTGCTGTACAGCTAGTGTGCAGTGACGGGGAGGATTATCTTGTGTGCAGCAGCGCTGGTTATTAGGCTGCCTGATAGCTGCATAGCTGTGTGTACACTGCTCTGCGGACTGCTTTTTACACAGCACTGAAACTTTTATTCTTTTTATCTACACAGTTACCGAGCGTTCATTTTTTTCCACACCATACAGAGCTGTACGCTCCTCACACACTATCATGTACCGGCTGGTCTCACGGACAAATACATGCTGACTTTCTGTGTGTGACTCTGGAAATTTATACGGAGATTTACAATTTCCCCTACACTATATACAGCTTTTTGCTTTTGATACAATACCCTTTTTCAGCTTTTTGTATTCTGGTCAAATCCATACTGATTGAGCGTCTGTGTGTTCCTCTGGAAATATATACAGAGATTTAAAATTACCTCAACACTGTTTACAGCTGAACGCTACTGATACATTACCATATATCTGCTGGTATTTTGGGTACATTTTCCCAAACATGAGGAAGTATGGTGGAAGAGGACGTGGGCGAGGGGGCCAGCTGTTATTCCCCATTGACTTGCATTGGGGTCGGGTTTCGTTTTTTTGTTGACCTCCGACTTTTGCTGTGATCTAGTCGGTCGATCTCGTTCGACTCGACTTTTGCGAAAGTCGCGAGGTCCGAAACCCGACTCGACCCAAAAAAAGGCAAAGTCACTCATGTCTACTCTCTAGTAATTAAGTAAAAAATAGTAATAGTACATATAAAAATTATAGGGTACTTAGTTGACGCTGATTTAGTGGTTGAACACATGTATTTTCCAGAGAGATCACAAGTGGTGCAGAGCTTGATAATTATTAATAATGAACTGTGCAGCCTTCTCTGGGACTCCTATATCTTGACACAATAAGGGTCTCCTGACCATTTGGTGCCACTACAGAAAGGTGGATATACAATGGCAATACATGAATGCTATGATCTTCATTATAGTTTAGGGAAATAGAGAAACGTTTGGCTGATTGAGTAACTAACAAAAGAAAGCTAATTATATGCAGTCTTTTCCTTTCTTGAATGTGATGGGACAAAAGAACAAAAAATATTCTATCTCTTTATTGCTGGCAGTCCTGTAAGTGAAATTAATGTGCAAAAGAATACTGATATCTATTGCTCAAAAGTGCTCTCTGCTAATGATAATTCTTTCTACATCTATACAGCATATATCTTTCACTTATACACTAAGAAAATTTCTGATGTTGCGTTATATCAAAAATATATAAAATGGCATCCAAAAAATGATATATGCCAAACTACAAAGGACTAAAATAAGTACATTTATTATGAAATGATTGTTAGAGATAAGCGGATCAGGCAGAATAACCAGAGTCAGCATGGGTTTGTAACTATAAAAAAAAAACACCTAAATATATCCCCTTTTCCAGCAACAAATTTGCTTGTTCGCATGGATTTTGCTGGGAAATTCCATTGTTTTATCTGCACATTTAATGTCAATCATTGAGTTTCAGCTTCCTACAAAGATTTTCTATTGAGTTCAGGTCTGGAGACTGGATAGGCCACTGCTGGGCCTTGAAATGCTTCTTACGGAGCCACTCTTTGCTTCACCTTGCTGTATGTTTTGGGTCATTGTCATGCTGGAAGATCCAGCCATGACCCATCTTCAATCACTTACTAAGGGAAAGAGGTTATTGGTCAAAATCATACTATTCATGATACCATTCATCCTCCCTTCAATACGGTGCAAGAGTCTTGTCCCCTTTGCAGAAAAGTACCCCCAAAGTATTATGTTTCCACCACCCTACTTCACAGTTTGGATGTTGTTCTTGGGGTTTTACTGATGCTTCTTTTCCTCCAAACACAGTTAGTGGAATTGATACAAGAAAATTCTATTTTAGTCTCATTTGTCTGTATGATTATCTTAATGGTCAGTGGTGAACTTCAAACAGGCCTGAACATGTGCCAACATGAGCATTGAAACCTTGCATGCCCTGCAGGATTTTAATCTATGATGGCATAGTGTGTTAGTAATGGTAATGTTTGAGACTGTGGTCCAAGCTCTCTTCAATTCATTGACCTATTCCTCTCGTGTAGTTCTGGGCTGATTCCTGACCCTTCTCAGGATCATCCTTACCCCATGAAGCGTGATCTTGTTTGGAGTCCCAGACCAAGGAAAACTGACAGTCTTCTTGTGTTTCTTCCATTTTCTAATGATTGTGCCAATAGTTGTTGCCTTCTCACCAAGATGTTTGCCTGTTGTCCTGTAGCCCATCCCAGCCTTGTGCAAGTCTACAATTTTTTCCCTGGTGCCCTTAGACAGCTCTTTGGCCACAGCCATAGTGGAGAGGTTGGAGTGTGATTGATTATTTGGACAGGAGTATTCTATACAGGTAACAAGTTAATGCAGGTGCAATTAATACAGGTAATGAGTGCTGAGCAGGTGGGTTTCTTATAGAAAAACTAAAAATTCTGTGAGAGTCAGAATTCTTGCTGGTTGGTAGGGGATTAAATACCTATTTCATGAAATCAATTGCAAATTAATTATGTGTAAATCACACAATGTGGTTTTCTTGATTTATTTTTTTTAGATTCTGTCTCTCACAGTTGAAGTATACCTATGATAAAAATTACAGTCCCCTCCATTCTTTGTAGATGGGACAACTTGCAAAATGGCAGTGTATCAAATACTTATTTCTAAAATGCAGGGTGTGCCCACTCAGTGTTTCGCTAGATACTTTGACGCTAGATGATTTTATTTCCTTGACAAATTGTCTACCAAAACACGGTCTTGGAGTGATCCCAGTCAGAAAATGTGGCTTATGGACCAAAAAATGTTGTATATTACTGGTTTAGGTCCATAATAATTACAAAAAGAAACTATATGTTAGATAGAGATGAAAGAATTGGACAAAATTCACAATCAAAGATTTACTCAAATGTGGATGGAAAATTTGATTTGTATTAAATTTATTTGATGCAAGGACAATGAGCCTCGATAACCATAAAAATCAATTTATTGTACTCTGAAGTCACCTGAACCCAAAGCATAATAAAGAGATGGATAAAAAGGGGTTAAAAAGCAGTAAATTATCATGCTTGATAGTGCCTCACCTTTCCCACCATCTGCAGCTCCACAATAGTTCTCTGCTGGCTTCCCAATGCACCTACTCTTCATTGGCATGGGACTGCTCTTCACTCTTTGCCAGTGCTTCTGACACTGGTTAGGCCTCAATGTAATTTCTGGCATTGTGATGTCATGACATTACCGGCCCATGTAATCGCTGAGACTGAAGAGTAAACCGGAGAAGAGAGGATGAATAGCAGGTTGGGTTTTCACCTCTTCCCCTCCCATAAAAATCTATCCAAACTGCTGCTGGCAGGCCATCATTTTACTGGAATTTCAAGAATATAATTTCTAAAATATAAGTATTTACTAGCATCTGCAAATTTTGGGAAATTCTAAATGTTTTTTTTTGTTGTTTAGCATTGATTTTTTCATCTCTATTATTAGATTTTTTTGTCAACCTAACTTCAAGGGCCAAAGGCATGTAAAATGAGAATCAGGGTATAGATATTACCTTTTATTAAGTTTATTACTATGTTTTATTAGGATATAAATATCTGCTACTTTTGTATAGATTATGAAACAATTGAAACATTTTTTCACTTTCACTGGTCTCCAAAATGGTAATAAAAGTTAGTTACTTGTTTGTTAAAAAAATAAAAGTATATCACTGTTTGCTTTGTGCAGTTTGTGAAAATTGCCTCCATTAATCGACAATAGAAAATTAATGATAACACATCTAAGTTTAATTTAGTTTATTGTAGAACTGTGGTTTATTAAAAAGTAACAAATAACAGCACAACAGCAATAAAAATTAAAGATAATCCAATCAATAAAATAATCGGATGGTTCTCCCTTGTTGTGTTGTATAGTTATTGAATACTGGAATGTTTAATGTTATCTTTCCTTTTATTATACTGATGAATGGTTGATTCGACCACATGAGCAGTCCTCATTCATTTGAATTTACAGGAGATAACTTTTGCTTGCACTTCCAAAAAGATTAGTATTTAAGACATTATTTAATATATTATTTTCTATATACCTCTTTTTTTAATTAAATTAGATGGAACAGGTCATAAACCTTCTCTCTTTTAGCCAGGCAGATAACATTGTGCTGTGTTATTATTAAGAATCCCTGAAGCCGTAATCTGCTTTGATGAATTTGTCACAGTCAAAGAACATTTGAAGACAGTAACTTGCCAAAAGGCAAGATTTCAGATTTATATTGCAAGGTTTATTATAGCTTTACTTCAAAATATAGACTTGATAAATAGTTTACATCCCCTTTTCTGCTTTATGTTTGCTGTCTTTGTTTCAGTACACAACAATTTATCCATAAAAACAGCTCAAATTTTCCAAAATACTGCAGTTTAGTAGAAATACTTGCAAGGACAACAATGTCATCCCGTACTATAACTCTATATTGAACTCTAACAACAGATTCTTGAAGGACTTTAAGAGATGCCCTGTTATTTTACACAACTACACAAAAAGAGACTGATGAAGAGGTTAATAAAGATAGATCTGGGCAATCCAGTCTGTGGGAAATACACTGCAGTCTCTGTAGACTGTAGATGATATATTTCCCTATGTACTTAGAATGTCTAGGGCCTGTTCACATGATATGTCATTGCCACTTTTTTTACATGCACTTTTCATGGGTAAAAAATGTACTTCACAATACCAGGAAAATTAATGTACTTTCTGAAATCTCATGCACATGCTCCTTATTTTTTTTCCTTGCAGATTTTAGCGATCAAACTATTTTTCAAATCTTGAGTATATCAATTTTTGCAGTGTTTAAACTCTTTCAAATGAATGGAAAAAAAGTAAAAGCACAGCAAAAACACATGTAAAAATGCATCAGAAATGCGTAAAAATGCGCATATTTCATGCAGTGTTTTACCTGCCAACATTTTGGTTTTTAATGCAGAAAAAAATCCTCTGCAAATACTCAATATGTGCACATACACATATTATTTGTGATTTGGCAATAAAATCAATCATTCATGAAACTGTATTAAACAGGTTGCCCACTTTCTGGACAACCCATTTTTGAATAAAGTAGCCCCACCATATAAAATAAAAATGTCATATACTTATCTCCTGTACTGGCAATGCTCCAGCAATTTTTTTTAGCGTTAGGTCTCTCATCATTCAACATATTCCACAGCAATTTACAATTATAGAGGAAGACACAATTGAACACTTACAGGAGGAGAGAGGGTCCTTCTTACAAGCTTATAATCTATAAATCCTGTAGACTGTAAGCACATAAGGGCAGAGCCATCTCCCTCCCGTATCAGTCTGTCACTGTTACTGTTAGTTTATTAATTGTAATTTACACTTAGGTCCAGAAATATTTGGAAAGTGACTGAGTCTTTGTGATTTGCTCTCTGCATGAAACTATTTTGGAACTGAGATCAAAACAACTGAGATGCATTTGACGTGTAGACTTTCAAATTTAAATAAAGAGGTTGAGAAAAAAATATTCAGAGAAACATTTAAGAATTGCAACCATTTCTCTGTAAAACCTTCTAATTTTAGAGGCTCAATAGTATGCGTACAAATTAACTTTACCAAAAATTATTTTCTCCTTTGGAAGGGATGCTCTGCCAGGCCTTTAGTGCAGCTGACTTCAGTTGTTGCTTGTTTTGGGGTCTTTCTGCCTTAAGTTTTGTTTTAAGCTTGTGAAATGTATGCTCTTTGGAGTTGAAATCTGGTGACTGACATGGCCTTTGCAGAATATTCTACTTCTTTGCCTTAAAAACTCCTGGGTCGCTTTTGCAGTATGTTTTGGATCATTGTCTATCTGTACTGTGAAACGCCGTCCAATCAACCTTGCTGTATTTGGTTGAATCTGAAAAGTAAATTTATCCCTGGACATTTCAGAATTTATCTGGCTACTTATGTCTTCAGTTACATCATCAATAAACACTAGTGACTCAGTGCCATTGGAAGCTATGTGTGCCCATGCCATCACATTGCCTTCACCATATTTTACAAAGGATGTGGGGTGCTTTGGATTATGAGCTGTGTCAAGCCTTTCCCATACTTCTTCTCATCATTCTGGTACAGGTTGACCTTAGTTTCATCTGTCCAAATAATGTTCTTCCAGAACTGGGCTGGCTTCTTTAGATGTTTTTTGGCAAAGTCTAATCTGCATTTTCTATTTTTAATCCTGAATAATGGTTTGCATCTTGTGGTGAACCCTTAGTTTTTGCACTCAAGAACTCTTCTCTTCATAGTAGACTTAGACTGAAACACCTCTTTCATAGAGACTATTGTTCACTTGGTTGGATGTTGTGAAGGGGTTTTTCTTCACCATGGAAAAAATTTTGTTATCATCCAATACTGTTGTTTCTGTGGGCATCCAGGCCTTTTTGAGTTCACAAGCTCACCACTGCGCTTTTTTTTGCAGAATATACCAAACTGTTCATTTGTCAACTCCTAACATTTTTGCTGTCTGATGGATTTTTTCTTTTTTTCAGTCTAATTATGGTTTATCTTCCATTAAGATCTCCTTTGACTGCATGTTGTTGGTTCACAGCAAAAACTTCAATTTGCAAATGCCACACCTGTAATCTACTCCAGATGTTTTACCTGCTTAATTGATGATGAATTAATGAAGGAACAGCTGTTAGACGCTGGAATTTTCCCTCTGGGCGGCATGGATCCCAGGTACTGTCTGGTGCTGTGGTCTCCCATTCGGGCCCGGCCGCTGCGGTTGTTGCTCAGCGCAGACATTGGTCCCAGCATCTTGCTCAGGCTCGTGGTAAACATTTACTTACTGCTGGCTCAGCAGCCAAGTGTATGGTAAAGGCACCGCCTTGCGCTCCGGAATCTAAATCCAGAGATTACATTACTGAGCATTTCCGTGATGTGAGTGTCTTCTCATTGGTGTTCAGATGTTAGCTGCTCTGGTGATGTGGTAGTTCACAGACTGCTGGGTGTGGGTGTTTGGGGTGGAGCCTAGAGTTTAAAAGGCTTTCAGAGGTGCACCCAGGCGCGCTAGTATCATTCATGTTTGTGTGTGTGGGTAGATACTCTATGACTCTGTCTGCACAGTTGCGTGTGTCAGTCTAAGTCCTGTGCCTGAGTCCTCTATATGCTTTGGTACCGGTTAGGTACAGGATTCGTAGCTTAGTGACTGGGGTATTAACTTGACTTGGCGCCTGTATCGTTCACGTGTGCCATTAACACGATTCAGTCACAGAGCAAGATCAACCCTTTAGCCCACTCTCAGTTTATGCAATAGGGTATTGTATCTAGTGCCATAAGAGTTCTTACTCTGTGTTCTGCTCACCCTGTGTGGCGTTAGCACAGTGTGCTATCCACGTGCTATATCCCTGTGTCGTTAACAGGGTTTTGCACTTATTATTCTTTGGTTCAGTATCGCTCTGTGAGTTAAAGGAGCTTGGTGCTCTGAGTTCTTTTCATACTGTGTAGAGTTAATGCAGTCTGTTTAAGTTGAACACTCGCTGTTTCATTCCGTCATTGTTCACACTAGCAGCAGTTATACATCTCTGCACAGTGGACCCCGGGTTGCAATTCCACTTTATTATTTATTTTATTTAGTGCAATCTGCCAACCCTAACAATAACTCATGCAGACCATTAAAGAGATTTTGAGATAATTGTCCAATTACTTTTGGTCCCTTTAATAAGAGGCAGCTACGTATTAACGAGATGTAGTTCCTAAACTCTTACTCCAATAAGGATATGAATACCCTTAAACTGAAACTGAGAGTCTGTACTTTAAGCCCATATTGATTATACAACTATATTTTGAGCATATTTTGGAAAACAGCCAAAATGCCAAAACTTCTGTCACTGTCAAAATATTTTTGAACCTAACTGTATATTTGTATTTTTTATGCAAACTCTTTTGACATATAGAGCACCATAGAATTGATGCTGCTCTAAAAATAAATAAGAGTAAGGAAATAGGGAAGATATATCAGGTAAAAAATGCTTGCTATTTATGGTTCAGCCACCAGTAGTGTTGAGCATTCCGATACTGCAAATATCGGGTATCGGCCGATATTAGCTGTATCGGAATTCCGATTCCGAGTTCCGATATTTTCGTCTTATCGGATACCGGAATCGGGATTGTCACTGTCACTGTCAGTGTCCGTCGGTCGGGTCTGTCAGGAGTCAGCGGCACTTACCCGGCAGAAGATCTCCGGCGGTCACGTCCTGCACTGCTTCATGGCCGCCATCTTCTTTCCCGGCGGTCACATGCAGTTTCTCGCAATAACTGCAGTGACTGCTGGGTAATCCCGGCCGTAAAGCAGTCAGTCCGATGACGTCACCGCCGGGGAAGCAGGTAATCAGCTGTGCTGCGTTGCAATGACAGGCTCTGCCTGTCATTGCGATGTAGCAGAGCTGGATCGTCGTGGGACTATCGTTATGGACTGCGTCGGACAGGTGGTATACTGTTGGTTTGTTTTTTTTCTTTTTTTACAGGAGATCAATGGCGTCGCAGGAATGAGAGAGTAATAAAAGAAATGAAAACTGTGTTGTCTCTTTTATTTCATTAAAAGACTTTTTTCTTGCTGTGTCTTTTTTTTATACATTTAATAACTTTGGGATTAATAATGGATCGGTGTCTTATTGACGCCTATCCATTATTAACCGGGCTTATTGTCACCGTGCAATCAACGGTGACAATAACCCCTTATTACCCCGCTTGCCACCGCTACAGGGCAAGTGGGAAGAGCCGGGTAAAGTGCCACAATTGGCACATCTTTTGATGCGCCAAATGTGGGGCTGCTGTAGCCTGGTATTATCAGGCTGTTGAGGGCCAAAATCCATGGGCCTTGACAGTCTTTTAATACCAGGCCGCAGCAGTCTGCATTTTACTTGGCTGGTTAACAAAAATAGGGGGGATCCCCACGCCGTTTTTTTTTCGAGGGGATCCCCTATTTTGTTAACCAGCCAAGCTAAGCAGACTGCTGTGGCCTGGTATTATCAGGCTTGCAAGGTCCATGGATATTGGATCCTTACCAGCCTGAAAAACCAGGCCTCAGCGGTCTGCTTCATCTGGCTGGTTAACAAAAATAGGGGGGACCCCACGCCAATTTTTTTCAAGGGGATCCCCTATTTTTGTTAATCAGCCAAGATATGCAGACTGCTGTGGCCTGGTATTATCAGGCTGGCAAGGTCCATGGATCTTGGCTCCTTAACAGCCTGAAAATCCAGGCCTCAGCGGTCTGCTTCATCTGGCTGGTTAACAAAAATAGGGGGGACCCCACGCCAATTTTTTTCGAGGGGATCCCCTATTTTTGTTAATCAGCCAAGATATGCAGACTGCTGTGGCCTGGTATTATCAGGCTGGCAAGGTCCATGGATCTTGGCTCCTTAACAGCCTGAAAATCCAGGCCTCAGCGGTCTGCTTCATCTGGCTGGTTAACAAAAATAGGGGGGACCCCACGCCATTTTTTTTTCGAAGGGAACCCCTATTTTTGTTAATCAGTTCCCTCTGACGTCACTGATTGTGTCCCTGGCTGACCTGAAGTGAAAGTGGAAAGCAATCAATTAAGCTTTCCACTTAAGGGCCCGTCTCACATAGCGATATCGCTACCGAGATCGCTGCTGAGTCACTAGTTTTGTGACGCAGCAGCAAGCTCACCAGCGATATCGCTGTGTGTGACATTCAGCGACGATCAGCCCCCCTGCCGGGTATCGCTGATCGTCGCTGAAATGTCAGGACCTTTGATCGCTGGTTTCCCGCTGACAGGCACACATCGCTGCGTGTGACAGGCGGGAGACCAGCGATCCGCTGGTAACCAAGGTACACAGCGGGTTTCCAGGCGCGGGGCTGTGCCTAGAAACCCGCTGTGTACCTTGGATACCAGCGCCCTGATGCAGGGAGCTGGTATCCAAGGTACACAGCGGGTTTCCAAGCGCTGCGCGGTGCCTGGAAACCCGCTGTGTACCTTGGTTACCAGCGGATCGCTGGTCTCCCGCCTGTCACACGCAGCGATGCGTGCCTGTCAGAGGGAAACCAGCGATCAAAAAAAGGTCCTGACATTTCTCTGCGACGATCAGCGATACCCGGCAGGGGGCTGATCGTCGCTGAATGTCACACACAGCGATATCGCTGGTGAGCTCGCTGCTGCGTCACAAAACTAGTGACTCAGCAGCGATCTCGGTAGCAATATCGCTATGTGAGACGGGCCCTTAAGCGATGTTACCCGCAGTGTCGCTGTCCCAGATCGCTGCCTGTTTGGCAGCTCAGCAGCGATCATGTAGCGATACACCAGCGATCCTGACAAGTGCATATCGTTGTCGGGATCGCTGGTGTATCGTTATGTGACACCCAGCCTTTACTCTCCTGTCAGGCAGGAGAGGAACTCATTCATTTGGGGTTTACTGTGAGGCTGCAGCATTAGCTGCGGTCCCTGCAGTAAACATTAACCCTTTCTGAAGGATTACACCGTGGGACCTGACTGTGCATGGGATAGGTAAGAATAATTTTGCTTTTTTATTTTATTTTTATTACAGGAAATGGTTTTTGCAGTAAAATAAAAGATGGTCAAAAACATGTGTCTTTATTTCATTAAAATGATTTTTAATTAAAGTGTGTGTGTTTTATTTTTATTTCATGCAATAGGATTAATAATTGATAGTTGTCTAATTGACAGCTCTCAATTATTAACCTGGCTTAAGGTCACCTTTCAATAGCAAGGTGGCTTTAACCCCATATTAACCCATTCGCCACCGCTACAGGGCAATGGGAATAGACGGGCAAAGTGCCAGAAAGGGCGAATCTAATTATAGATTTGTCTTTCCTGGGGTGTCTGGGGGCAGATGTTAGTAGCCGGGGGGGGCAAAAATAATGGTCCCTCTCTGGGCTATTATTATCTGCCCCCACTCACTGGCTTTGTCTGTCTGGTTGCGAAAATAGGGCGGGAGCCCACGCATTTTTTTTCAGCAATTTTACACCTCATATATATATATACATGTCATTGAATTTGTGACACATATATATATATATTTATATTTGTAGTTCATACACTTCTACATAGTATAATAGCCGCTAATTCAATTGCCGGCTTTTGTGAAAATGCAGAACCCGACATGAAATGACACTTGGTGTACATAGGGTTAACCATGTCTTTTCATGTCCTTTGCTATCTAATTTGCACAAACAATTAAATCAGACTATGTGTGCAAAATTTCACACCTGTAGGGGTTAATTAAAGGTGTAAATTCGTAGCAAAAAAGTCCGTTTTTTTTACAACGAATTTACACCTTTAATTAACCCCTACAGGTGTGAAATTTTGCACACATAGTCTGATTTAATTGTTTGTGCAAATTAGATAGCAAAGGACATGAAAAGACATGGTTAACCCTATGTACACCAAGTGTCATTTCATGTCGGGTGACATGAAATGACACTTGGTGTACATAGGGTTAACCATGTCTTTTCATGTCCTTTGCTATCTAAGGCCGGAGTCACACTGGCGACAAAATCGGACGACTGCAATGCGATGAAATATCGCATTGCAGTCGGACCTATGTTAATCTATGGAGCAGCTCCCAGTATCAGATTTTTTGTGGTCCGTTTTAAACGTCCGTGTACAATCGCAGCATGCTGCGATTGTCACCGATTGTCGGTCGACAATCGCCAATGCAAGTCTATGGGAGCGATGAAAAATCTGATTACAAACGGACCACACTGTGTGACTTGCGATGAAATCGCATCGGTGTCCTTTAGAAAAGCCGGCAATTCATCCCCGCCTATACTGTAAAATCACACTGACAGCTTTAATAAAGACTAGAAAGAATAGATATATACACATAGAACACATACATATATATATACATGTCATTGTGACATGTATATATACATATATTTATAGTTCCTAGACTTCTACATACTGTAATAGCCGCTAATTCAATTGCCGGGTTTTGTGAAATCACAGAAGCCGACATGAAATGATACATTGTTTCCACACATTTAACCATGTAATTTCATGTATTTTTATATATGTTTGAAACATACAATTACATGAGTGTATTTGTGCAAAATTTCAGACATGTAGGGTTAATTAAAGGTGTAATTTCGTTGAAAAAAAATGCGTGGGCTCCCGCTGTATTTTCTCCACCAGACAGACAAAGCAAAGCGAGTGGGGGCAGATAATAATAGCCCAGGGAGGGTGCATTTTTTTGTGCCCCCCCTGGCTACTAACATCTGCCCCCAGACACCCCAGAAAGGGCAAATCTATAATTAGATTCGCCCTTTCTGGCACTTTGCCCGTCTATTCCCATTGCCCTGTAGCGGTGGCGAATGGGTTAATCTCACCTTACTGTCACCTTGCAATTGAAAGGTGACCTTAAGGCAGGTTAATGATTGATAGCTGTCAATTAGACAACTATCAATTATTAATCCTATTGAAGTAAATAAAAAAACACACACACTTTAAGAATAAATAATTTTAATGAAATAAAAACACATTTTTTTGACCATATTTTATTTTACACTAAATCCGTGCGAAGCCATTGATCTCCTAAAATAAAGAAAAAGAAATAAAACAACATTATTCTTACCTATTCCGCCGATCTGTCACGTCCCACGCTGTAATCCTTCACAAAGGGTTAACTAGCTTTGAGCCAAGCAGTGCAAGTAATCCTGCATGCTCAGCTCAAAGCTCATGAATGAATAAGTTCCTCTCCTGGCGACAGGAGAGGATGTGTTTCATGAATGAAGCTTAATTGATTGTGTCCACTTTCCCTTTAGGTCAGGTCACTACAGTTAAATTGGCAAGAAATCAATTAAGCTCCATTCATGAATCTATTCCTCTACTTTCGCTGGGAGAGGAAGTTATTCATTCAGGGGAATACAGGTCTGAGACAGCATTATTAGCTCTCTGCGACCTGTAACCTGTTAACCCTTTCTGATGGATTACACCGTGGGACCTGACTGTACATCGGATTGGTAAGTAAGTATAATTTTGCTTTTTTATTTATTTTTATTACAGGAAATGGTTTTAGCAGGAAAATAAAATATGGTCAAAAACTGTGTGATTATTTAATTAAACTTATTTTTTATTAAAGTGTGTGTGTTTGATTTTTCTTTCATACAATAGGATTAATAATTGATAGTTGTCTAATTGACAGCTATCAATTATTAACCTGGCTTAAAGTGACCTTTCAATTGCAAGGTCATTTTAACCCCTTATTAACCCATTCGCCACCGCTACAGGGCAATGGGAATAGACGGGCAAAGTGCCAGAAAGGGCGAATCTAATTATAGATTTGCCCTTTCTGGGGTGTCTGGGGGCAGATGTTAGTAGCCAGGGGGGGGCACAAAAAAAATGTACCCTCCCTAGGCTATTATTATCTGCCCCCACTCACTTGCTTTGTCTGTCTGGTGGAGAAAATACAGCGGGAGCCCACGCATTTTTTTTTAACGAATTTACACCTTTAATTAACCCCTACATGTCTGAAATTTAGCACACATATACTCATGTAATTGTATGTTTCAAACATATATAAAAATACATGAAATTACATGGTTAAATGTGTGGAAACAATGTATCATTTCATGTCGGCTTCTGTGATTTCACTGAAGCCGGCAATTGAATTAGCGGCTATAACAGTATGTAGAAGTGTAAGAACTATAAATATATGTATATATATATATGTCACAATGACATATATATATATATATATATATATATATATATATATATATATGTGTATATATCTATTCTTTCTTTTGGCATTTAAATACTATTCTTTTGGATCCATTATATGTCAGTTTTGCAAGCCTGCGAGAAAATCTCGCAAGTCGTATGAAAATCGGATGTTACAAGGTACACACACATGCGATTAAATCCCATCTTTGAAGGAAAATCGGATGCCAGAAGGATGTGTGATGTTTTTATTTTGATCCGATTGTTGACCGTCTAAAACGGACCGATTTTTTGTGGTTGTGTGTGACTCCAGCCTAATTTGCACAAACAATTAAATCAGACTATGTGTGCAAAATTTCACACCTGTAGGGGTTAATTAAAGGTGTAAATTCGTAGCAAAAAAAGTCCGTTTTTTTTACAACGAATTTACACCTTTAATTAACCCCTACATGTCTGAAATTTAGCACACATATACTCATGTAATTGTATGTTTCAAACATATATAAAAATACATGAAATTACATGGTTAAATGTGTGGAAACAATGTATCATTTCATGTCGGCTTCTGTGATTTCACTGAAGCCGGCAATTGAATTAGCGGCTATAACAGTATGTAGAAGTGTAAGAACTATAAATATATGTATATATATATATGTCACAATGACATATATATATATATATATATATATATATATATATATGTGTATATATCTATTCTTTCTTTTGGCATTTAAATACTATTCTTTTGGATCCATTATATGTCAGTTTTGCAAGCCTGCGAGAAAATCTCGCAAGTCGGATGAAAATCGGATGTTACAAGGTACACACACATGCGATTAAATCGCATCT
The DNA here is from genome assembly GCA_033576555.1 of Oophaga sylvatica. Classification (NCBI taxonomy): domain Eukaryota; kingdom Metazoa; phylum Chordata; class Amphibia; order Anura; family Dendrobatidae; genus Oophaga; species Oophaga sylvatica. Next base: position 224,560,076 of record JARQOD010000005.1, on the reverse strand, counting down.
TTGAAGGAAAATCGGATGCCAGAAGGATGTGTGATGTTTTTATTTTGATCCGATTGTCGACCGTCTAAAACGGACCGATTTTTTGTGGTTGTGTGTGACTCCAGCCTAATTTGCACAAACAATTAAATCAGACTATGTGTGCAAAATTTCACACCTGTAGGGGTTAATTAAAGGTGTAAATTCGTAGCAAAAAAAGTCCGTTTTTTTTACAACGAATTTACACCTTTAATTAACCCCTACAGGTGTGAAATTTTGCACACATAGTCTGATTTAATTGTTTGTGCAAATCAGATAGCAAACGACATGAAAAGACATGGTTAACCCTATGTACACCAAGTGTCATTTCATGTCGGGTGCTTCTGTCTTTTCACTGAAGCCGGCTTTACCCGGCAATTGAATGAGAGGATATTTTACTATGTAGAAGTGTATAAACTATACATATATGTATATATATATGTCACAATGACATGTATATATATATATATGTATTCTATGTGTGTATATTTAGTGTTTACAAGGAAAGAATGAGTTTTTTTTAGTTGCGATATTTTGTTCCCATAGACTTACATGGGACTTCCGGTATCGGTATCGGGTATCGCCGATATTTTAGTGATATCGGCGATACCATTCCGATTCCGATACTTTAGGATATCGGAAAGTATCGCTCAACTCTAGCCACCAGTATAATAAATATTGGTTTGCCAGTATCTGTGTCTAAGAACAGTTACGAAGTGCTATTGGGTGCATGGAGGATGGGAGACGGATGAATCAGAGGGAACAGATTCTGCAGAAAATTTAGAAAAAGGGAACAAGATAGAGTTTGAATAGCAAAATGCGCTGTTATTCAGTCATTAGGGAAAAAAGCCTTTCTAAAGAGATATGCTTTTAGAGCAAACTTAAAAATATAAAGGATAGCTATTAATCAGATTGCAAAGAACCGGTGCAGCAAATTATGGAGACAAAAGAAAAAGGTATGGATTATGGAGGTTGTTAAGGCACTGTCACACTTAGTGATCGCACTAGCGATCACGACAACGACACGACCAGGCGAGATTGCTAGTGCGATCGCTATGTGGTCGCTAGTTAGCTTCCAAACACATCTCATCAGCGATCTGTATAACGACCTCTGAGGTCGTTGGGAAAACCTAGTCCTGCCTTCGATGCTGGTAAAGTCGCTCATAAAGGGTGTCACACTCAATGATTCAGGCTCTCCAGCTGGACACCAACGACCAAAAAACGGCTCAGAACGTTCATAAGCGATCAGCGACATTGCAGCAGGGGCCACATCGCCGCTACATGTCACACACAGCTAAGTCGCTAACGAGATCGCTACTGCGTCATAAAATCGGTGACGCAGTAGCGATCTCGTTAGCGATCTCGCTTAGTGTGACAGTACCTTTAGACTTAGGTCAGTTACAGAACAGACCGTACGAGTAGGGTGAGAAACATTGATGAGGGAGGAAATGCATTGCGGTTCAAAATTGTAGAGAGCTTTGAGGGTGAGAGTGATAAGTTTATGTTGTACTCTGTAGTAAATGGATTACCAATGCAATAACAGGCGCAAAGTGAAGGCATTGGTGTAGAGCAGTGTTTTCCAAACTCCAGTCCTCACGGACCCCACGGGTCATGTTTTCAGAATTTCCATAGTGTTGCACAGGTGAGAGAATTCCTGATGCCTTGATGATACTTCCACCATCTGCTCAATACAAAGGAAATCCTGAAAACATGACCCGTGGGGTCCATGAGGACTGGAGTTTGGGAAACACTGTGTAGAGTTTGGATAGAAAGACAATCATGGCTGCCGCATTCATGATGGATTGGAAAGGAGAAAGTTTAGTAAGTGAGAGAACAATAAGTATAGAGTTTCAGTCATCTAGATGAGAATAAATAAAAGGGACAGTTGGATATTTTGCATTTTCAAATGTGTGAAAAGGTTAGATTCTGGAAATTTTTAGCAGGCATCACCAAAGTGAGATCATTTTCACGAGAGTAGAAATGATATAAAAGGGACCGACATGTCTTCCACTACAGCCAACCCAGCAGAAGGACACCCAATCAATAGTCTTCAAATGTCAAGAAATGAGGGCCTGACACCATCAAAGTGGCATCAATGTCACAAGAGTAGAAATAGTATAATAAGGACCAAGACCAACCATGACTGTTCACATTTCCACACATTTGTGCTAATATCTGCAGCAGCAGGCACAGAAGTTACACTAAAGATATCACAGACTTCAATTACAAGAGATCAATGCAGCATACTAAAAACTTCAACTTTGCTTAGTCTGTACAGTCTGTGATTGGGGTTAAAAAGTCCTTGGATATCCAAGACTTGTTCATCTTCATGAAAGTTAGGTGGTCTAAGCTTTTAGGGAACAGCCGGCTGCTCTTATCCATCAGGACACAACCAGCAGCGCTGAAGACACATTCTGAGAAAAAGCTTGCTGCTGGGCTAGATAAAATGTCCAAGACGTGAGGGGCGAGCTCAGGCCACTCATCCATTTTTGAAGACCATAATGTGAAAGGGTTCAAGCCCTCCCTAATGGTATTGATATTCAGTTCTAGATACTCCTGCACCAACCTCTCCATTCGTTTACCACGTGTCAGACTTGGACTCTGTTGTACTGGTGCACAAGCTGGTCTAAAAAATGTGTCAAAGGACTTACAGAATTTGATTCTGCCACTTACACTACTGCTGCTGCTAGTGTTTTGGCATTGACGAAATGATGTGCTGGAAGTCTAGAGCTGTTATGCAAACTTTTTGCCTCACTACTGTCTTAGGGAAAGTCTCTCTTAAGTTTGTGTAAAAGCGTGTTTCGATACTCCAACAATCGCGAGTCCCTTTCCAGGGTGGGAAGCATCTGGTAAAATGTTGCCTTATAACATGGATATAACAGAGTGACAACCCAGTAGTCAGCACTATTTCAAACTATAACTGTACGGGATCATGTTGCAGATAGTGCAGAAAGAAGGCACTCATATATCCGGCTCTTCCATGAGATCCAAGTCCATGTTGTGCTGGTGGCTGGGTAAAAATGATGCTTGTTTCCTCCGTCCCTTCCCGCCAGCCACAAACAACGGAGAGGGGATGATTATCCTCTTCATCTCCTGAAAGTTGCACTGCCATCACCTCTTCCACCTCCATTTGTTCCTCAGATCTTGGCACCTTCACTAACAGTTTGCCTGTTATCACCAGCCCCCCTCGATCACAATAATCCAACCTCCCTTGTCACCCACATGTGTGACGACAGTCTAGTACTTTGAGACAATGTTATCCTTTCCACATCCTCCTCCGCTTCCTTTTCTTCTTCTGGAACCACTACCTACTCCCGCAGGCTATTCAAAGTGTGCTTCAGCATATAGATGACAGCTCCATGCCTCTGTGTTCACGCCAATTGAGATCTACCACCTCATCATCATCCTCTGTTTTATCACATTCCTCTCCCTGAGAGTCACCCTCCTCCTCTTCCTGTCGTAAAAGCACAGTGTAGTTTGTGTGAGCCTCAGATATCTGAGACTCATCAAGATCACCTGCCCCTGGGGTTAACATTTGGTGGTGAGGGTCAAGATGCTGCTCAGACCCTACTTTGTCCTGCCCCGGATACAAGCTAAAAAAATTTGGGCATCGGTGCAGATAATTGCCTCCTCTTGACTCTGTGAAGCTTTTGAGTACATTTCTGATGCCCATGGCATAGAATTTGTGAACAGCTCTGCAGATTCACCCATCTGTGGTTCCCTACAATCAGTTGGGTGGTTGGAGAGTTGTGACACAGGGAAGAGCAAGGTAATAGGGGTGCCACCTCTATGGACTGTACTGGGAGTCATGTTGAGGTGGAGGAAGAGGCCACTTAAAGCTATGCTTGCCATCCACTCAGGCACATGATCTTTCTGGGCCTCATCAATATGGTGTACGGCTGTGTGTCAGCCAACAAAAGGTAGTGGAGTAGCCCGTCCAGTAGCAGAAGTTGTCAGTTGTCTTTGTATAGGACGTGATGTTGTTGGTTCACTAATGCTTTCACAAACATTGCCACCTGCCCCATGTATACTTTGAATCCCTCTTCCACCACGACCTCGCTTTTCCCAGTCATGTTGCTCAGATAGTATGGTAGGAGCACAGCATTCAAAACAAAAAACTCAATTTTTGACTCTGCATCAGCTCTGCACACAGCTGAATTTCAGCAGCACTAAGTGACAAGGTGAAATATGGCGTGCTGAATCGCGTTAGTTACAGAAGAAAGAATTGTTTGAGTGTTGATATAATTGTTTTATATGGATGAGGCCAGTATAACATAGACTATATGCTCCAAATAATATCAAACTGAGATCCCCTTTACTGTATGACATTAGTAGCAGAAGAAAGAACTGTTTGAGTGTGGATGAGGCCTGTATGACAAAGAAGATATGTGCCAAACAATTTCAAATTTAAATCTCCTCTACTGTATGATGTTAGTAACAGAAGACTTTTTTGCTGTGGATTTTGCCTGTTTAACATAGACTAGCTGCTCCAAACTATTGCAAATTGAGATCTCTCCTCCTGTATTAAGTTAGCAACAGAAAAAAAGAATTGTTTGAGTGTGGATGAGACCTGTATGACAAAGAAGATATGCTCCAAACAATTTCAAAATGAGATCTCCCTACTTTAAGATGTTAGCAGCAGAAGACTTTTTTTGTGTGGATGAGGCTTGTCTGAGATAGCCTAGATGCTCTAAAAATTTCAAAGCGAGATCTACCCTACTGTTTGGCGTTAGTAAGAGAAGAAATTGTTTTTTCTGTGGATGAGGCCTGTGTAACATAGACTATATGCTCCAATTGCAAACTGAGATCATCACTGCTGAAGAACGTTAGAAACAGAAGAATTTTCTTTATTTTGCTGTGGATAACATATAACAGATGCTTCAAAAAATTTCAAACTGAGATCTCCCTTACTGTATGACAGTATGAAAAATAGAAAGAATTGTTTGAGTGTGGATGAGGCCTGTATGACAAAGAAGATATGCTCCAAACTATTTCAAAATGAGATCTCCCCTACTGTATGACGTTAGTAACAGAAGAATATTTTTGTGTGTATGGATGAGGCCTGTATAACATAGACAAGATGCTCCAAACAATTTCAAAGTGAGATCTACCCTACTGTATGAGGATAGAAACAGAAAAAAGAATTGTTTGAGTATGCATTAGGCCTGTATAACAGACTAGATGTGCCAAACAATTTCAAATTGAGATTTACCCTACTGTAGAATGTTAATCACAGAAGAATTTTTTTTATGGTGTGGATGACAACTGTATAACACAGACTAGATGGTCCAAACAGTTTCAAACTGAGATCTCCACTACTGTGACACATTAGTAACAGAACAAATTTGTTTTTAGTGTGGATGAGGACTGTATAACCCATAAAGTATGCTCCACAGTTTCAAACTCAGATCTATCCTGCTGTATAATGTTTGCAAAAAAAAAATTAATGTTGAATTTCACCACCATTAAATGACAATTGATATATGGCATGCTGAATCACGTTAGCAACTGCCAAAACATTTTTTTTTACTGTACAGCAGCTCTACACACAGAACAATTTCACCGCCACAAAATTACGACGTGGGATATGGCAGGCTGTATCACGTTTCACAACAGAAGTTTATTTTTTTATTTTTTAATCTGCATGAACTATGCAGACAATTGAATTTCACCGCCAATAAATGACAAGGAGACATATGGCATGCTGATTCACGGTAGCAACTGCCCAAAAAATTATTTTTTTCCTGGCCAACAGTTCAAATCAAAGAACAATGTCACCACCATTAAATTACAAGATGACATATGCCTTGCTGCATCACATTTAGCAACTGAAAAAAAGATTTAGAAAGGTCTACTTGTGCATGGAGCTCAATAGTTGCAGTGCAAAACACAGTTCTATGAAATGTACCCTGCTGTCTTCGTCTTTGGACCTCAGTAATGGCACAAAAAAAATGCTGCATGGTCGATTTCACAGCCACACAGGACACTAGCTATCTAAACTATCTGACTTAAGAACAACAGCCTAGCTAACTAGCTAAAATCTATCAGTAACCAGTCCCAACGTCAGGAGCAACCTCTCTGTGCTGGTTACATTGCCAAAATGGCCCTAAAAGAAAATGTCTGCTCTTTATATGGAAAGAGATATGTGATTTCAGCTGCCAGTGAAACAAGCTGTTGTGTCAGTACATTGTGGATGTTTCCTGCGCCTTGACTGGCTAGCCACAATGTGCACACATAAAGTTAGGAAAAAAGCTTACAAGCACGCCGCTTCTCTGAGCTCTGCCAGCCCCCTACCCTCATCAAACACATGCCACGTGCTCATCATACACCACCATTATCCTAGCCAAAGTGCTCAAAATACTTTAGAGGCAATACAAATATTTTCACACACTTTTTCCGAACATTACCAATTTTTTTTCGATTTTATAAAATTTTGCTCGTGTTTCCCATCATGAATCCGAATGTGAATTATTCGTGATGAATTTATGTTTGGCAATCGTTTTTTCAAATGAGTTTGCTAAACACTAGTGATAATGTCAATAAAAATGTTGTGGAATTTGATCGTGGTCTGCAAGTTAAATAAATACTGAATGTGTCAGGTGTCCAGGATAGTAGCTGTGTGCGAGCTACTGCTCCATAACTCCCTGGTACATTACAAGAAAATTGTGTCCAAGTCCATATGTGTTTTGCTGGGTTTGGTGCATAACACTTAAGGGGCCATTACATATAGCGAGATCGCTAGCGATATCGCTCAAACGTCACCGATATTGTGACACAACAGCGATCTCGCTAGCGATCTCGCTTCGTGTGAAATGTAGCGGTGACCACCTCCCCCGCTGGCTATCGCTGATCATGCTTGAATGCGCTGGTCCATTTTTCCATCGTTGGCGTCCCGCTGGCCAGCACTAATTGCTGTGTTTGAAGCTTAAAAACGATGAGCGACCTCGTTAGCGATGCAGAGCTCAGCGACGCAGGCGTGACAAAACTTTGTTACCGGTCATGCCCCCTCTGCCCCTATTAGTGAGTACAGCACTCCCAATGTGTGAAAATTGGGCGACTTAAAAGACAACATGAACAATGCTTGTATTGAAGTAAACCACAGTGCTCGAGAGATATAAACTGTAGCGCTAATACGTTCTCTTTTATGACGCCGCAAGCCAATGAGAGCGCAGCAGTGACCACCAATCAGTGCTGGGGGCGTTGAAAGGGAAACGCTGAAGCACACCCACCGAGGTCAGAATCAGTTACAATAAAGTAGTGTGACAAGGATTCAACGACCGGCGAGGTCGTTATGCAAATCGCTGATCTGTCTTGCGTCGTTGAGGAGATCGGACTGTTTGAAAGCTAATTAGCTATCATGTAACAACGCACCAGCGATCTTTGCCTGGTAGGATCGTTATCGTGATCGCTGGTGCGTCGCTATGTGTAAAGGCCCCTTTACTTGCAGACCAGAAGCCTTCGCTGTCTCCACTTCATTGTTTCCAGGAGAAAGTACACACACATCTGGGGACAGTTCCTTTTAACAAGTTCAATTTTACTGGACAGTTCAAGTACATCAGTCTTTGACATGCAGTATTGGGCACAGCACCCTTCACCACTTGCTTCGTTCACACAGTACATTTCCATCATTTACTTACGTTCAAATAGGACTATCCCTATTTTAACAGATACTATTAGCCCAAGGGATTTCCCATCCGGCACCGCAGTATTCCCGAGATGTGTTGTTTCCCTCAAATCGTTCCATGCTCTTCTTTGAACGGAAGGGTTGTCATTGCTCTCCATAGCAATAGTATAAAGGCTCCAGAAATTGCAGGAATGTCCACATGGAGTTTTGTACGACCTTATACGCGAGAACATTTTATACACATTGTGCTTCCAGCCCACTGCACCTTGAATTTCACTTTGGCTCCAATGAACACTTTCCCTAAGTGACTGTACCAGAAAGTGGTTTCCTTTTTACTGGTTCTAACCACCCCCACTGTGGCTAGACTAATCATTAACTGTCTCTTTACTCTGTCAGTCCCAGAAGTTTGTTGCTGGGCAGACTTAACCTTTCACCTACTTAACTACAGTCACTATCTTCTAACAGTATGCACTAAGCATATTACACTTACAATACAAGTCACACTTTATCTTATGTCCTAAATCTTACTCTATGTCTTACCCTGTGCGTATCCAATGCTCATGCTGGAGTGTACATTACTCACTCTATACATTACCTTTACACTGCACCCACAACAGCATCATTACCTAAAACATTCAAATATCAGAATACATGTACAAAAACGCATGACTTTATTCACTTTGGGAGAATGTTGTCTTCAAGGGCAGGAATACGACAGTCACTGTCCATGCCCTTACAGGTGCACAAGCAGTATAGTGGTTTTTATTTTAAAAGTTTAATATAATGAGTTATCTTTACAAAGTTATTTAAAATGAGGATTAATGATTAGTAATAAGCGAGTATGCTCATTGCTCGGGTTTTCCCGAGTATTTGGAAGTGCTCTGAGATTTAGTTTCTGTTGCCGCAGCTGCATGATTAGCGACTACTAGACGGCCTGAATACATGTGGGGATTGCCTATTTGTTAGGGAATCCCCACATGTATTCAGGCTGTCTAGCAGTCGCAAATCATGCAGCTGTGGGGACAGAAACAAAATCTCCGAGCACTTCCAAATACTCGGAGACCACCCGAGCAACAAGCATACTCGCTCATCACTATTAATGATTTTTTATTTAAAAATAGAAAGGAGAATCTTTGTGAGAGTTCTTTTTAAAGTGCTAACACAATAGCTATTGGCCAATATAGCTATCCTTCCAGGATAATTAATTCATAGCATTTATAGATGATGTTTTTAGCGTACAATTACTATAATTAACAGTTTTCAAACAGATAAACATGAGCCAAATTTATTTATTGTAATGTGTTCAGTAGAGATGAGCGAATCTGCCAAGATTCAAATTCGCAGTTCGCTCAAATTTGGCAGTAAAATTAAAATGTCATCGAAATTAGTCTATACAAATTGAATGTTCCTTATTAGGAAAAAAATTGTTATACATGCAGAAAAAAACACAAAATAATTCTTACATACAAAATTCCTTATACGTGAAAAAAACAAAAACAAAACTTCTTACATGAAAATAAAAATCATAGTACATGCAGAAAAACCCCAAAACTTATTAATCTTTTCTCTGGCTGCTGCCGCTCATTGTCTGATCCTTTTCCTTTCAAAGTCTTCTGACATATGTTATAATTTTCAGCCTCTTGTAGTTAATACCAGTACTTTTGTTGCCGAATAGGTGTCAAACTTCGCTATGCATGTTGCATTACAGCAATGCGCATCGTGGTAACACACTATATTACGAAATGCACTGCGGCGTCTAAGGACTAATCGGCACTGGAAGCCCCGATGTGACTGAAGGAGGCTGAAAATGATGACATACTGAAATGGAAGATGGAAGCACATGAGTGGCAAAATGAGCATTAACATTTTTTTCAACCCTTTCCTAGTCCTCCACAATGCAGCAAATAGCAAATAGTGAATTGAAAACATTTCAGATTTAGAAAAAAATTATAGTTCTTGTAAAATTTGAGGTGAATTCACTTCTCCAAGATATTTGCTCATCTCTAGTCTTCTGATACACAAAGTTTAATTTTAGAATTAGGTATCTTCAAACAGCAAAAATATAGATGCTACCAATTAGAGTTTCATATTTTACAATAGCTTTGAAACACACGCACACTAAATTACCTATCAAAGGCTTGATATTAAACCCTACTGACTGTTCCTTACTGAATTGCTTTTGGGGCTGTTTTGAAGGATTCAAAGTTAATAAGTGCACATTTTATTGTCAAACAGTTAAATGATGTTAACAAGACAAGGCATAATTCCTATTTTAAGTTATGGATTGAAGCAATGCCAAAAAAACCAACAAGCTGTCACATTGTTTGATAATGATATAGATAATTTACAATTATGCTAACCCCACATTAATGAGTTCAATTGGCTAATAATTCTTCCTGCAAACACAACTGCCTTAGAGCAATAGCAATCAAATATTGCTTAGGTGACTCAGCATTAAAATTAGCCCTAGTTTAGTAGAGGTTGCTTTATTACAACAGGCACTGGTTTAGTGTTAATATTATGCCATATAAATATTTGGTTTGGAAAATTGCCCTGGAGAAATGTTTTACAATTAGATTTTTGTCATGAAAACTGCACATATTTTAAGGGGCTAAAGGCAGACAAAAGCGAATTGATCCGTAACAAATTGAGATTGTTAAGAAATTCATAAATTTTTTATATTCTAGCATTTGCATTTTGCTGGATTCTTTCGAGGGCTAGGAAGGAAATAAAACAAACATTGCATTCTACTGTCCTAATCCCTCTCCTTATTCCACCACAACAGCACCTTCCCAATCCTCTGCACAGGCCCTCATTTATTCCAGCACTGAAGTATATGTGTGTCAAAAGACTAACCTTCACTTCTAAACAGAAAGACAAATGTTAACAGGTTCAAACTCAGAGAGGTACCCTATATGTACAGTACAGACCAAAAGTTTGAACACACCTTCTCATTTAAAGAATTTTCTGTATTTTCATGACTAAGAAAATTGTACATTCACACTTAAGGCATCAAAACTATGAATTAACACATATGGAATTATATACTTAACAAAAAAGTGTGAAACAACTGAAAATGTCTTATATTCTAGGTTCTTCAAAGTAGCCACCTTTTGCTTTGATGACTGCTTTGCACACTCTTCGCATTCTCTTGATGAGCTTCAAGAGGTAGTCACCGGAAATGGTCTTCCAACAATCTTGAAGGAGTTCCCAGAGATGCTTAGCACTTGTTGGCCCTTTTGCCTTCAGTCTGCGGTCCAGCTCACCCCAAACCATCTCGATTGGGTTCAGGTCCGGTGACTGTGGAGGCCAGGTCATCTGGCGTAGCACCCCATCACTCTCCTTCTTGGTCAAATAGCCCTTACACAGCCTGGAGGTGTGTTTGGGGTCATTGTCCTGTTGAAAAATAAATGATGGTCCAACTAAACGCAAACCGGATGGAATAGCATGCCGCTACAAGATGCTGTGGTAGCCATGCTGGTTCAGTATGCCTTCAATTTTGAATAAATCCCCAACAGTGTAACCAGCAGAGCACCCCCACATCATCACACCTCCTCCTCCATGCTTCACGGTGAGAACCAGTCCATCCGTTCTCCTTTTCTGCATCGCATAAAGACACAGTGGTTGGAGCCAAAGATTTCAAATTTGGACTCATCTGACCAAAGCACAGATTTTCACTGGTCTAATGTCCATTCCTTGTGTTCTTTAGCCCAAGCAAGTCTCTTCTGCTTGTTGCCTGTCCTTATCAGTAGTTTCCTAGCAGCTATTTTACCATGAAGGCCTGCTGCACAAAGTCTCCTCTTAACAGTTGTTGTAGAGATGTGTCTGCTGCTAGAACTCTGTGTGACCTGATCTCTAATCTGAGCTGCTGTAAACCTGCGATTTTTGAGGCTGGTGACTCGGTAAACTTATCCTCAGAAGCAGAGGTGACTCTTGGTCTTCCATTCCTGGGGCGGTCCTCATGTGAGCCAGTTTCTTTGTAGCACTTGATGGTTTTTGCAACTGCACTTGGGGACACTTTCAAAGTTTTCCCAATTTTTCAGACTGACAGACCTTCATTTCTTAAAGTAATGATGGCCAATCATTTTTCTTTACTTAGCTGCTTTTTTCTTGCCATAATACACATTCTAACACTCTATTCAGTAGGACTATCAGCTGTGTATCCACGAGACTTCTGTACAACACAGCTGATAGTCCCAACCCCATTTATAAGGCCAGAAATCCCACTTATTAAACCTGACAGGGCACACCTGTGAAGTGAAAACCATTTCCGGTGACTACCTCTTGAAGCTGATCAAGAGAATGCCAAGAGTGTGCAAAGCAGTCATCAAAGCAAAAGGTGGCTGCTTTGAACAACCTAGAATATAAGACATAATTTCAGTTGTTACACACTTTTTTGGGAAGTATATAATTCCACATGTATTAATTCATAGTTTTGATGCCTTCAGTTTGATTGCACAATTTTCATAGTCATGAAAATACAGAAAAATCTTTAAATGAGACGGTGTGTCCAAACTTTTGGTCTGTACTGTAACTAACAAATCAATGCTTCACTCTGCAACGCAGATACTTAACAGCTAGAGATAAAGTGTTATGGAAATTTAATTAGGATAAATTTATCCTGAAGTGTTTGCTGATGCCGTTCCCAATTCTCTATTAAATGTCTTTTTGAGCGCTCAGAACGAAATGAGGACTGTCCACAACGGAAGTGTCAGTATAACAGTTCGTCAAGACCTCTCATTTATTATTCATTCAAGGTTTTATACGTTTACAAAAAGGGGCTGGTTAGTCAATTAACATACAATTAAAAGCTGCTAGATTATTGGCTGTTCTAGTGTAAGTATGATAATTATGATAATTATGATAAAAGGGCTGAAGTTGCAGATTTATTGTTTACTGCTCTTTGCCCCAGCATTCTTGCATGACCAGTAAAGTAAACAATAGATATCTAACTAAGACTCTATGTACTTGTTCCTTATGAAGGCCAGAGTCGTTTAAAACGACTGATTATAGCTGGCATCAGATTTTGCATAGATATGTGTGAGCACAGGATTTTTAGCAAGTGAGATCTATCTAACTGTGAATGCATATACAGTATATGAATATACTTTGAATATATGGAATACATATATATTTCCATGACAGTCCCTCCTTAGATACCACTTGCCCTAAAAACCTGCTCCTGTCCCAAAGCGCTGCAACTCTTTTGTGCTGCCGGCGGGTTGAGAATATGCCTAGCGCATGTCTCCCCCACCGAATACAGACTTTTCGCAAATGGGCGGCCAGGAGGACTGTCCCTGTCGGGGGTTTATGTGTTTGCAATCATAGTCTCTTTATTTAACTGCATGTTCAGAAAAAAAACGTGTGTAATCTTCATCAGGTAGGTCATCTGTCTGGTCAGTCAGAGCATCCACGACATCCTTCATGGCTTAGGTGTCTCTCCTGGTACGGGAGCTTCCTTGCAATGCGATACGTGGATCCAAACAGGCTTTCCCTCTAGTTACACAGAGGTTGGTGTCATCTGGGGCTTTTGGACAGGACCATCATATCTGGCAGTGAAGAGAAAAACTCGAGAATGGACATTAGTTTTTGACCAATTCAATTACATAAGCAAACAAGATATCATTTTGCATATTCTGCTTCTGAGGGAAGAATGCACCTAACTTGGGACTAGACCCAAGCAAAATTTCGTATGGTGACAGCTTTTCTGGGTCTCTGGAGTGTGCCTTACGTTAAACAGTGCAATTGGGAGTGTGTCATGCCATGGTTTGCGTGTCTCTTGGGCAATTTTTAGCATCCTATTCTTAAGTGTTCCATTCAGTCTTTCTACCTTCCCGCTGCTCTGGGGTGGTAAGGAGTGTGTAGGCCTAGGTCTGACCCTACTGCTAATCGGGTCTCGTGTGTCAGATTTGCTGTGAATGCGGGTCCCTGATCACTTTCTATCATTTCTGGAACCCCGTATCTGCACACTATTTTCCGAAAGTAGCTTCTTTGCAGTAGTCTTTGCTGACTTGGAACGCTTCTGTTCATCTTGAAAATACTTCTTTGACCACAATGGCGTATTTGAATCCTTCACTTGGCGATATCTGGATGTGGTCTATCTGGATCCTTTGAAGCTGGTAGAGTGGTCTTTCCAGATGAGGTGAGGGGGACTTTCTTCCATATGTCCAGGCTTGCAGTTGCCGCAGGTCAGACAGCTGTTGGTGAATTTGGCTGTTAGGGTGGAGATCCCTGAAGCGAACCAGTAAGCACCAATCAGATCATTCATCTGTGTCTTTGATATGTGGGTGTGGGTCCATGTGCCCATTGGACCACCATAGGGTGCATACTTTGTGGTAGGCAGAGTTTGAAGTCCATTATTGATAGCCTTCCTTCTTCACGTGTTGCTTTTTTCGCATTCAGCTCTTCTCCTTTTGGAGCTTGGTCTTGCAACTTCTTGAGCAGATCCCAGGACATCTTTTTGTCAGGTTTCTTGTCTTCAGTCGTCATGTAGTAGCCGTCCGGCTCTACAACCTCTCCCACTTCTCCATGTTGTCTTCCTTTGGCCGCTTCTTTGGCTGCTATGTCCGCCATGTTATTGCCTCACGCCTCTTCTGTTCTCAGTTTTCCATGCACTTTGATTTTTCAAATTGCCACCATTTTGGAAGTTGGAGTACACCCAGCAGGTCCCTGAAGGCTCCATGATGCTTTACGGTTGTCCCGTTTGCTGTGATGAAGTCCCTTGTAGCCCAGATGGGCCCAAAGTCGTGTGCTATGCCATGCGAGTACCTGTAGTCGGTGTAGATGTTTGCAGTCTTGCCTTCTGCCATCTGGCAGGCCTTCGTCAGCGCTATCAGTTCTGCTGCCTGGGCTGACAGGCTAGGTGACAGACTTCTGGACCACAGGATTTCTTGATTGCTGGTCACTGCACTTCCTGTGTGGAAACTTCTTCATCATCTGCAAATCTGGAGCCATCCAAGTAGAGGATAAATTCTGTAAATTTTGTTCTGGAAAATCCATATTTTATCCCTCCTTGGGAGTGGGAGCAGAGTAGCCGGGATGAGGACTGTAGGTCTGGAGACGGTGACATTATGAGACAAAGGCGATAGAGGCGCCACAAAGATGCCTGGCGGTGGGGAGATTATTGTTGGTTGAGCTTGATTGAAGATTGCCAAGATGTCGTGTGGAGTGAGAGTTTCCAGTGGCTGCCCAAGAGTGATGTCAACAACCTTGTCCAGGAAGGTGTGTGCTGCAGATACTGCCATCAGGCAGGAGGGTGCTCCTCTTGCCACTGGATCAAAGCGGGCTGAGAGGCAGCCTAAAAGTCTCTGTTTTCCCCCGTGAATCCATATCAGGACTCCAGTAGCATGACCTTCTTTCTTCCATCAGGTAGACGGAAAGACTTCTCGTAGTCAGGTAGGCCTGGTGTTGGCGCTGAGACTGTGGAGTTCTTCCAATCTCCTGAATGGGTTGAAGGCTGCGTCCGATAGAAGGAGCGGGGTTGTGTTGATGCAAGCGCACAGAGGCTGCATTAGGACTCAGGCATCAGGGATCCAGGTTCTGCAATACGACACTAGACCAGGGAAGGCCTGCAGCATTTTTGGAGTTATTGGGGGAGCCATCTTCTCCACAGTGGTCTTCCAGTCTTTTGACATGTGTTTCGTCTGGTGGGCAATACAGTGTCCTAGGGATGTAACTTGCTTCTGACATCACTGGACTTTGTTCTTCCAGACCTTGCGTTGCTGTTCTTCCAGGTAGAGTAGGAGAGACAAGAAATGGACTGTGCAGGTGTCGATGTCAACCACACAAAAAAGAAGGTCATCCACGTGTTGTAGAAGAGTGACTCTTGCATATTCTGCAATCCAGTTGACGAGGATGGAGGACATTGTCTTGGTGAAACTTGAAGGGCTTGTTTTGAGCACCTTGAGGCAACACTGTCCATATGCACTGCACTGGTGTGTGAAGGCAGGCCTCCAGGTGGAGGGGAAAACATTGAAGAAGGTACTGGCCAGGTTGATCACCGTGAATACCGTTGCGGTGACTGGGACTTTTGAGAGCAGAGTGTGCGGGTTCAGCACTGTTGGGGTTTCAAATACCATAGCCTCTTTCACGGCCTCCAGGTCTTGCACCATTCTGAACTCAGTGGGGTTTACAGTCTTTTTCTTTACTGTGGAAAGCTGGGATTGATTCAGATGGGCGAGGCAGCCCAGTTTTGCCTTGTCCTTCACTATGCGGCAGGGGACTCCCATCTCCCGGCACAGAGCTGGCGAGAAAACAAGCTGCCTACTAGGATCCACATCATGAGAGATGACGACCAGCTGGCTTTCTTGTTCTCCACCAAGGCAGTCACTGTGTTAGCACCTGCTCTGGTCACAGGGGGTCTTCTTGTTGGGACGTCTCCTTCACCGGATGCTTTTTTCTCAGCACGGGCCATCAGCAGTTTCTTTTTCTCCAGCTCGGTCTCAGGTCAGTATTTGTGCACAAGTTTGAAGAGCTGAGTGGCCTTCTGCCGGTCTAGGGCCTGGGTGAACTGGTTGATTGCAGGGGGCACCTCCTGGTGCTTGCAAAAGATAAACCTCTGGCGTTGGAGCCGGATGAGGTGTTGCCATTCCATGAAGCGAGTAGGGTCCTTCTTGAGTTGAATATCCTGGCCAATGTCAAAGTTCTCAGGCCGTCTTCGTAGGCGAGTTCACTTAGACCTTCAGTTGGTCAGAGACATCTTGACTCTGGGTGATGGAGTGGCTTTTCTGGTACTATGTCCAGCACCTCCTGTGATAGGTCTGCAGTGTGGTTGTTCCTGTTTCTTCTTGGGTCAGGGGTGAAGAAAGTGTCATGGTCCCATCTTCCTGGAACACTCTGGTCGCTTTCAGCTTCTGCAGTAAGTCCACTCCCAATAGGTTGAGGGTGCAGGTCTTTGACACAACAAACTGGGACATGATGGAGTGTTCTGGCTGAGTCCACACGCTCAGGGGCTTCATAATCTGGAAATATCTGACTTGACCATCAATTCCCATGCAGGACGCAGAAGATTCTGATAGATAGGTGAGGTTGCGGAGTTCCATAAGAAAAGATCTGACTACGCCATCCACTCTCAGGATATTGGTCCCACTGGTGGGATTCCCTGTGGACTTGGTGTGCTCCTGTCCTATGGACGGGGTTCTTCACTGCTTTCTGTGTTTCTTCTTCTTCTGCGAAGTCAGTGTTCGCCACAGTTGTAACACTGGACATCCCTTCTGTCCCGGCGGGACTTAATCCTTTTTGCTACTGCGAGCAGGGTATCCATTGCTATTGATGTGTACTCAGGCCTGGCTACTACCAGTGGTTTCTTGATTGGTTCTCTCAGTCCATGCACAAAAGCCTGTGCCAACATCCGTCTGTGTGTCTGATCATGGGTAATGAGGCCCAAATCTTGAAACACTTGCATTACTCTGTCATGGAACTTCTCCACAGACTCTGTCTTGTCTTGACTCATGTCATGTAGGCTGAGAATTTGTCCTGTCAGTCTGCTTTTGGCCCATTCTCTGAGCTGCTCAATTAGCTTTGGTCCTGTCTCCCAGGCATACGCATCTAACTCTGCTGGAAGCTTGAAGTGTCCTCTCATAATTGACCAGAATGCATCACCTGCTTTTATTTCCATTTCGGTCCAGAGATCAATCCAGGCTGCTGCATACGTTCGCTGGATCTGCTGCATTTTTTGGCAAAATGGCATGGGGTGTATCCCTGGGTCTGGCAGCATAATGATCACCTGGCTTGGGATGAAGGGCTCATAGGATGGTGCCTCTACCTGTCCCTGCTCTCTTGGTGTTTGTGGGTTTTCTTCCCTAGTATTGGGCAGCATGTGTGACGTTGCATCTTCATCTTCATCAGATAAGAAGTGACATGGTGTACTTGGTGCATACACTGGGTGAGATTTGGGCTTAAAAGTTGTCTTGCTGCATGGGATTTCCCACTTCCTTGCTGAGGCTGCGGTGAATCAGTGTCATGGTTCCATGCTGGCAGCCCTTCTCGGCACTGAGGTTCCTCATTTGTGTCTGTAGCTACACTACCCCCCTGTGAAGCCACAGTTGTCGTGTCTGGGGCTACCTGCAACATTTTGTGTAGGGAGATTTGCACTTTCTTCTCCTGATATAATGACTGGCAATGTTTGTACTGTGCTTGGGATAGACAGGGTGCCCTGTGCTGTAGGCACTGAATACAGGGACACCACATTGCTTTGATTGGGCGTTGACCCAGTTGATAACGAAATAGAAAAAAAAGGAAGAGAAGGGAGGTGTGAGGGAGGAGCGAGGGAAAGAGGAGGGGAGAGGGAGAGATGGCTGGGAGAGAGGAAAAAATGAAGGAGGAGAGGGTGAAGAAGAGGTGGGATGTGCCTGAGAGGAGGAAGGAGGAGGAGAGCAAGCACGAGCAGGTGGGTGTGGTGTAGGAGGAGAAAGGGAGGAAAAGGAAAGAGGGGAGGGAGAGAAGAGTGAAAGGGGAAAGGAGAGAAAGATGGAGGAGAGAGAGAGGAGAAAGATGGAGGGGGAGAAGTAGAAGAAGATGAAGATGAAGATTTGAGAGTTGGAGAGGAAGAGATAGAAGAAGAGGAAGAGGAAGAAAATGGATGTGTCAGAGATGTGAGGGAGGGGAAAGAAGGAATGAGAGGGATGGCAGCGAGGAAAGAGGAGAAAAGTCTGAAGAAGAAGGAGAAAGGGACTGAGAGAAGAAAAAGGAGAGGGTGTCCCCCCTGTGACTCTTGAGAGGGGATGGTTGAAACAAAAATGCCTTCTCCCTGTGGAGAGAGGCAGGGAGCGTTTTTCCCTGTACAAGGCTCCTTATTCAATGAGAGCAGCCTACACCTGTCCCGTGTCTCCACATGATGGACATGTGATGTGTGTGACTCTGAATTCTGCTCTTGTGACATGTCAGTGATCATTTTCTCACAGACGATTTAATAGAGAATTGGGAACGTCACCAGCAAACACTTCAGGATAAATTTATCCTAATTAAATTTCCATAACAAAAGCGTACCCCTTTTTTGGGATGCTGACCTAATATGATACCACTTCGAGTCTAAAACTCCGAACAGATCATAGTTTATTACAAGTATTTTGGCGTGCTCGGAGATTTAGTTTCTGTCGACGCAGCTGCATGATTTGTGGCCGCTGGACAGCCTGAATACATGTGAGTAATTCCTGTTTGTTAGGGAATTTCCACATGTGTTCAGGCTGTCCAACAGTCGCAAATCATGCAGCTGCGTCGACAGAAACTAAATCTCCGAGCACGCCAAAATACTCGGAGATCACCCGAGCGTGCTCGGAAAACCCGACCAACGAGTATACTCGCTCATTACTATTCATTACCTAAATATATCAACAGAACCAAGTTTACTACTTAGATACAGGAGCAAAATCTATCTTAAGATATATACACAGGAGTAGAACTGAGCTTACTACAGAGATACAGTAACAGAACCGGATATTGGAAAAGAAAGTATATGGCTTGTAAATTATAATATTATATCCTCATAGTTTTGCCTATTTCATCAAACAGCATATTGTGTTGACAAAAACTGAATACCATACAAAAGTTACATACCTGTAGTTTTTTTTGCACATCAATAAAACAAAACAAAAAAACATCCTTATACAAAGTATGCTTTTTAGAACTATGGTATATGCTGCACTTTACTATACTTTAAAAAGAAAGTCAAATATAAGCTTAGCTAAACTACTACTACTACAACTACTACAGACTACTCAGCAGAGCGGCATCTTTAATACCTTATTTTATTTGTGTTTACACACTGCCTTTGAGATACTGTATCATAAATGTGAGTAGCAAGTCAGGGTTACATTGTTTGACTTGTAGAATTAAGCGACTGCTGATAAGCTACATATAAGACAATCGGTGGTCATTTAATAGGCAAGAAAACCACATTTCAAATGAGTACAGAATATTCAGTAGTAGATCAACAACAGAACATTCTGTGCACATAGGCTGAATTTGTTCTCAACAGCAATATTTAAACAGGATGGGTTTCATAGGAGGAAAAGAATTGCAGCAATGGGTCATAGCCTGCCATGTCAATCCATCAGTAACCCATGAGACCATCATGGACAGGGAGGGCTAATTGGAGCTGGTGGGCACATGCACTCACATAAAAGGAAATTTATATTTGAATGCTGCTGAGCGTGTCTGACAGTGGCATTTAAATAATTAAACAGCAGCAATCGAAGGCTAGGTCTCATTGATGGTGTTATGGACAGATGCATGCTATTTATCACATGACATCCTCTGGGTGTGAGCTGGCTCAGCTCCTGAAACTGCTCCATACTTGCGCACTTTAACTGAGACATACCGTTAATCAGGGTGTATGAAGGGGTTCATTTCGCTTTGTCTGTTACTAAAATTAGAAAGATAAATTAAATTCCCTAATACAGATGTGAATGAGCTTGTGCAGATTTTGAAAATTTGTCTCAAACATCTAAATGTTTTTATACATACACATACCACAATATACTATAGAATACTCGCACACACAATTCCAGTTACACAGACATATTTACATATACACATCATACAATTCTATACAGCTTCACCACCATGACAGAAGATCAGCTCTCCACTCTCCTGTCAAGATCACACCTCACCACTTGCGCGCTTGACCCACTCCCGTCCCACCTCATCCCTAACCTTGCCACAGTCTTCATCCCTACTCTCACACACCTCTTCAACCTTTCACTTACAAATGGTGTCTTTCCTTCATCCTTCAAACATGCCTCAATCACCCCGATCCTCAAAAAGCCCTCCCTCGACCCATCCTCAGCGTCTAGCTATCGCCCGATATCTCTTCTCCCCTTCGCCTCAAAACTACTGGAACAGCATGTATATCTTGAACTGTCCTCCCACCTTTCCTCCTGCTCCCTCTTTGACCGGTTACAATCAGGCTTTCGACCGCATCACTCAACTGAAACTGCCCTAACTAAAGTCACCAACGACCTACTAACCGCCAAGAGCAAGCGACACTACTCTGTCCTCCTTCTCCTGGACCTGTCTTCTGCCTTTGACACCGTAGACCATTCCCTCCTCCTACAGATTCTCTCATCTCTTGGCATCACAGACTTGGTCCTATCCTGGATCTCATCATACCTAACAGACCGAACTTTTAGTGTCTCCCTCTCACACACCACCTCCTCACCTCGCCCCCTGTCTGTCGGTGTTCCCCAAGGCTCAGTCCTAGGACCCCTACTCTTCTCCATCTACACCTTCGGCCTGGGACAGCTCATAGAATCCCATGGCTTGCAGTATCACCTCTACGCCGATGACACGCAGATCTACCTATCTGGACCTGACCTCACCTCCCTACTGACCAAAATCCCACAGTGTCTGTCTGCTATCTCAGCCTTCTTTTCTGCTCGCTTTCTCAAACTGAACATGGACAAAACAGAATTCATCATCTTTCCCCCACCTCATTCTACCCCTCCACCAGGCCTATCCATCAATGTCAATGGCTGCTCGCTTTCCCCAGTCCCACATGCTCGGTGCCTTGGGGTGATCATCGACTCTGCCCTCTCTTTCAAACCACATATCCAAGCCCTCGCCACCTCCTGCCGCCTCAAACTCAAAAATATTTCCCGGATCCGCTCATTCCTCAACCATGAAACCACAAAAACACTAGTGCACGCCCTTATCATCTCCCGCCTCGACTACTGCAACCTCCTACTGTCTGGCCTCCCCTCTAGCACTCTGGCACCACTCCAGTCCATCCTACACTCTGCTGCACGACTAATCCACCTGTCTTCCCGCTATTCCCCAGCCTCCCCACTATGCCAGGCCCTTCACTGGCTTCCTATTGCCCAGAGGCTCCAGTTCAAAACCTTAACCATGACATACAAAGCCATCCACAACCTTTCTCCTCCATACATCTGTGACATGGTCTCCCGCTACCTACCTACACGCAACCTTCGATCCTCTCAAGATCTCCTTCTCGACTCCCCCCTCATCTCTTCTTCCCACAACCGCATACAAGACTTCTCCCGGGCTTCCCCCATACTCTGGAACTCCCTGCCGCAAAACATCAGACTTTCACCAACAACGGAGACCTTCAAGAAAAACCTGAAGACCCACCTGTTCCGACAAGCCTACAACCTGCAATGATCCTCAGTCTACTGAACCATCGCACGACCAGCTCTACCCTCTCCTAGTGTATTCTCACCCATCCCTGTAGACTGTGAGCCCTCGCGGGCAGGGTCCTCTCTCCTTCTGTACTTGTGTGTCCCTTGTCTAGCACATGTTTATTGTATCTGTCTATATTTTTCCCTTTTCATATGTAAAGCGCCATGGAATAAATGGCGCTATATAAATGTATAATAATAATAATAATAATAATACAATTCTATATACATGTATACAGTATAAATA
The DNA here is from genome assembly GCA_033576555.1 of Oophaga sylvatica. Lineage (NCBI taxonomy): Eukaryota > Metazoa > Chordata > Amphibia > Anura > Dendrobatidae > Oophaga > Oophaga sylvatica. The sequence continues at coordinate 224,538,058 of JARQOD010000005.1, read as the reverse complement.
TATATATATATATATATATATATATTGTGAGAAAAAGTCACTAGAAAAGTGTTGGAGGGGAGATATGTGTCATTACACTTAATGGCTTCAGTGATATAAAACCCAGAGTTTAATCCTCCAGCACACTAAGTGCTTTGAGGGGTTAAGTTAATTTATATAATGGGCTGGCTTTTATGTGGACATCCATAGAGCGGGTGGAGGATGTCCACCTCAACTCCACTCCGGGTGTGGACTGGGGCTTAAATACCTTGGTTCCAGATGGAGAATTGGTTCAGCAGGACTGGAGAGAGGATCTCCAGTGGTTTCTATCCTGAGGAGGAAAGACTGAACCTGTGTTGCTGCAGAGCGGGCAGCTCCTCGCAAATGTATGGACTGTGTACAGCATTTTTGTTTTCTTTCCTGTTTTTCCCTGAAGGGCTGTATTTTATATTCCCCTTCTTGTCTGTTTATGCCCCCATATAATAAACCAACAGAAGATTTAAAGATTCAGTGTTCCTGTTTTCTACCTCCATATACCGTTGAGTGACACTATATATATATATATATATTAGGGTACCAAGGAAATGCATGGTAAAAATTAAGCAGCAAGTTTTTGAAGGTCTTACCTCCTAATTTTGTTCCTTTTTGGTCATAGATATTTTAGAATTTTCTTTTTTTAAGATTAGTTATCATTTACTGGTTGCTCAATGGCACATCATATTGCAGTTTTAAATGTTTGTTTAGTATTTATCTTCATGCATATTCCGCGTTATATATGGTATGTTATGCCGTTTACTGATCAGATTAATTGATTTTATATTTTGATAGATCGGGCGTTTCTGAACGCGCCGATACCAAATGTGTGTATATTTTTTTAACCCTTTAATTTTCAATGCGGCGAAAAGGGGGTGATTTGAACTTTTATTTTTTTTTTAAGTTTTTTTAAATGTTAGTGGTTAAATTTTAGTGGTTTTTGTGCGTACGACATTGTGGAAAATGAGAAACATGGCATAATTCACATGCCTTGAGCAAGTGGTAAATCTAAATTTAATGTCAACATATTTTACATGGTGAATCCTTATGCCAAAAGGAACAAATTTGAGGAGTAAGACTTACCAATTTGCAAAGTTAATTTTTCCTTGGCACCCTAATATATATATATATATATATATATATATATATACACTGATGTATACACACATACATAGATACATCCATATGCACAAATTAAGGATGCTTTTATTTTGGGCAGACAGCCACACAACTGTAGAGAAATACTCTACTCCTCCTGTACTGCTTGTGTCCCATTCCATCCTGTTCCTTGAAGCTCCTTTCCAACAGGTACAGGCAGTTATAGGTGCACTTAGTGACATTAGTTTAGCAGTTAAGTTTGTGAATAGCATGCTGTGGGACCATGTCTGCTATATTGTAATGCTCCTTGAAACATTTGAAGGTACAGTGCTAGCCCACGGCCACAAAAATAGCAGGCAGCCTAGTGCCTCTATAGAGCTGCTGTGTGACTCACCTCGGGGGGCAAATGCTACATGTCTCCCGGCCCAGTCCCGTTGTTTCTTACCCATTGTAGAAGAAATGTGAACAATGACTGTAGTTTATCTTAAAAAGTATAGGTGCTTTAATATAGTCTGACTAATAAATGCATGTGAGACTCACAGCAAGGCTGGGTCACACATGCAACTGTAATGCGAGAAACTCGCCTCAATACCAGGCACTGCCACCAGCACTCCAGACCTGGAGTGTGTGGTTGAATGTATTTCTATGCAGCTGAACGCTCCGGTCCTAGTGCCGGCGGCAGTGTCGGGCATTGAGGCGAGAAACTCATGCGAGTTTCTCGCATTGCAGTTATTATTATTATTATTCATTTTTATAGCGCCATTTATTCCATGGCACTTTACATGTGAGAGGGGGCGAATATAGGCAAGTACAATAAATATGAGCAATACAGGACACACATAAGTACAGAAGGAGAGAGGACCCTGCCCACGAAGGCTCACAATCTACAGGGGATGGGTGAGGATACACTAGGAGAGGGTAGGACTGGTCATGCGGCGGTTCAGTAGACTGAGGATCACTGCAGGTTGTAGGCTTGTCGGAAGAGGTAGGTCTTCAGTTCTTTTTGAAGACTTCCATGTTAGGTGAGAGTCTGATGTGTTGGGGTAGAGAATTCCAGAGTATAGGTGAGGCACGGGAGAAGTCTTGTATGCGGTTGTGGGAAGAAGAGATAAGGGGAGAGTAGAGAAGGAGATCTTGAGAGGATCGAAGGTTGCGCGAGGGTAAGTAACGGGAGACCATGTCACAGATGTATGGAAGAGACAGTTGCAAATGTGACCCTGGCCCAAGACTTCATCTAACCGGTTTATTGGACTATCAGGCCATAAAATGAGGATCTAGAAGAAGCTATAAAATGACATGAGAAGGGTTTATATTTCAGTCTTCTTTTAACCCCCTAGCGACCTCCGATACTCCTTTTAACGGCGGCAGTTAAGGGTACTTATGCTTCAGCACCGCTTTTAACGGCACTGGAAAATAAGTGTATGTGCCCCCCAAAACTGGGGTCAGTGAAAAAAGAACCTGAATTATGTTCTCTGGGGTCTTGGCTACCCCCGGTAGCAGAGACCCCGGAGAAATTCTGACTCGCGACATGGCGCCACCATTTATTCCAGCCAATTTAGCGTTCAAAAAGTCAAATGGTGCTCCCTCCCTTCTAATCCCTGCCATGCGCAAAACAGTGGCTTTCCCCCACATATGGGATATTGGCGTACCCAGAAGAAATTGCGCAACAAATTTTGTGGTCCATTTTCTCCTGATACCCTTGTGAAAATGAAAAAATTTGGTTCCAAAGTAAACTTTTTATGAAAAAAAAGTTAATATTTTCCTTCCACATTGCTTTAGTTCTCGTGAAGCACCTGAAAAGATAATAAACTTCTTGATTGTGATTTTACACAACTTGAGGGGTGTAGTTTTTAGAATGGTGTCAATTTTGGGTATTTTCGGCCATATAGGCCGCCAAAGTGACTTCAAATTTGAGGTGGACCCTAAAAAGAATGGTTTTGTAAATTTTGTTGGAAAAATTAGAAATCGCTAATCAACTTTTAACCCTTATAACGTCCTAAGAAAAAATTATGTTTCCAAAATTGTGCTGATGTAAATTGACATGAGGGAAATGTTATTTATTAACTTTTTTTATGTGACACCATTCTCTGATTTAACGGTACAAAAATAAAAATTTGAAAATTGCCAAATTTTCAAAATTTTTGCCAAATTTCCATATTTTTCATAAATAAACGCAAGTCATATCATAGAAATTTTACTACCAACATGAAGTACAATATGTACCCCAAAAAAACACCTCAGAATCAGTGGGATCTGTTGAAGCATTCCAGAGCTATAACCTCATAAAGTGACAGTGGTCAGAATTGTAAAAATTGGCTTGGTCATTAAGTACAAAATTGGCTCTGTCACTAAGGGGTTAAGCATTATTTTTTCCTATTATCAAATTGTGTACAACTGGTACAACATTGTCCGTACCACCAAACAGCGTCAGCCATGGAAAATGAAGCAATTTGTTTGATTTACATATGTATTGCTGCTGATATTTAAGAATTCATTATTCATAATAAAATATGAAATGCTCATTTGCAAATGTGAACAATCATATAAGCTGCATGATGAATGTCCTTTGTGACTTTTTATAGAATACCAGACATTTTATTAATCTATTTGAATTTAGAGAGAATTAATACCTAATGAATATCACAAGATTCCTCGTCATAAAATACATACAGTGTCTTGCAAAAGTATTTGGCTCCCTGGAACTTTTCAACCTTTTCCCACATGTCATGCTTCAAACATATAGATACCAAATGTAAATTTTTGGTGAAGTATCAACAAGTGGGACACAATTGTGAAGTTGAACGAAATTTATTGGTTATTTAAAATTTTTGTGGAAATACAAAAACTGAAAAGTGGGGCGTGCAATATTATTCGGCCCCTTTACTTTCAGTGCAGCAAACTCACTCCAGAAGTTCATTGTGTATCTCGGAATGCTCCAATGTTGTCCTAAATGACTAATGATGATAAATATAATCCACCTGTGTGTAATCAAGTCTCCGTATAATTGCACCAGCTCTGTGATAGTCTCAGTGCTCTGTTTGAAGCACAGAGAGCATCATGAAGACCAAGGAACACAACAGGCAGGTCCGTAATACTGTTGTGGAGAAGTTTAAAGTTGGATTTGGATACAAAAGAATTTCCAAAACTTTAAACATCCCACGGAGCACTGTGCAAGCGATCATATTTAAATGGAAGGAGTATCATACCACTGCAAATCTACCAAGACCCGGCTGTCCCTCTAAACTTTCATTTCAAACAAGGAGAAGACTAATCAGAGATCCAGCCAAGAGGCCCATGATCACTCTGGATGAACTGCAGAGATTTACAGCTGAGGTGGGACAGTTTGGGACAACAATCAGTCATACACTGCACAAATCTGGCCTTTATGGAAAAGTGGTAAGAAGAATGGCATTTCTCAAAGATATCCATAAAAAGTGTCATTTAAAGTTTGCAACAAGCCACCTGGGAGACACACCAAACATGTGGAAGAAGGTGCTCTGGTCAGATGAAACCAAAATCTAACTTTCTGGCAACAATGCCAAACGATATGTTTGGTGTAAAGGCAACACAGCTCATCACCCTGAACACACCATCCCCACTGTCAAACATGGTAATGGCAGCATCATGGTTTGGGCCTTCTTTTCTTCAGCAGGGACAGGGAAGATGGTTAAAATTTATGGGAAGATGGATGGAGCCAAATACAGGACTATTCTTGAAGAAAACCTGTTGGAGTCTGCAAAAGACCTGATACTGGGATGGAGATTTGTCTTCCAGCAAGACAATGATCCCAAACAAAGCAAAATCTACAATGGAATGGTTCACAAATAAACGTATCCAGGTGTTAGAATGGCCAAGTCATAGTCCAGACCTGAATCCAATCGAGAAGCTGTGGAAAGAGCTGAAAACTGCTGTTCACAAACGATCTCCATCCAACCTCACTGAGCTAGAGCTGTTTGCCAAGGAAGAATGAGCAAGAATTTCAGTCTCTCAATGTACAAAACTGATAGAGACATACCTCAAGTGACTTGCAGCTGTAATCGCAGCAAAAGGTGGCGCAACAAAGTATTAAGTTAAAAGGGCAAAATAATATTGCACGCCCCACTTTTCAGCTTTTGAATTTCCACAAAAATTTAAAATAACCAAAAAATTTCGTTCAATTTCACAATTGTGTCCCACTTGTTGATTCTTCACCAAAAATTTACATTTGGTATCTTTATGTTTGAGACATGATATGTGGGAAAAGGTTGAAAAATTCCATGGAGCCGAATTCTTTCGCAAGGCACTGTACTTAGACAGGACCAAGGATATTGACTTTGGCTACAACATAGCTCCCTCTGGGCAGCTGCGCCATTACAGCATAAAGCTGAGGTGACACCAGCACAGCTTCTCTTGTCCGAAATAATCGGGCCTCTTATGCAAATCCCACTCTGATCAAAGTGTGGTCAGTGTGTGATCTGATTTTCTTGGATGAGAAGATGGAAAAACGATTCTCCATCTTCTCCATTCTGTGAGTGCGTGGAAATCGGACCGCACTCAGATGTCATCCAAGTGCAGTCTGATGTTTCCACAGACTAATTGACTTGCATGGCCCAGTGAAATCCAATAATTGGATACAAATAGAATAACGCTAATCCAAGTGCGATCCGATGTTTTGTTGGATCGCACTTGGATCAAAAATACGGTTATGTGCATGAGCTCTATTGTAGATGAATATCAACCACTAGGGTATAAAAATGGTGACAAGAAAGTAAAAAAAGGACACAGTTGACGTGTTTGTGACTTGCTTGCAGTGCTAGCAGTAAAATAGGGTTACAATACGTCCAAATTCAACTGTCACTCCCACCAACCACAGTGACTTCTATTATTTATCTTCTCAACCTGTGCCCTATTATCATATTCTTGACATTGTTGTCTTTATATATTCATTTTTTCAGTGATTCCTTAGCTTTATATTTATATCATTAATGTTTGTATGAGAGATATACATGTATGTATTTTTTTTTGGCCCAACCGCCATTTTTCTCATGTGTCTGAGATTTTTGGCATTTTCTAGACATTTATTTATGTATTTCTAATGAGATTCAATAGGATTGTATACAATTTATTGGATTATTCATATCTTGCCCTTCTTTTTGTTCATTAACCCCCTTAAACCCAGAGATAATTTTGTTTTCACTCCCCTTCTTCCCAGAGCCATAACTTTTTTATTTTCCCAAATTGGGGTCCCCAACCTTACTGTATGGGCAGTACTTGTCATAATTTACTTGATTCACTCTGTTCAGAAAAAAAGCAGCATCTCATCATTCATTAACCAAACTACCCAGTTTATTATTATAGAGATATAGGTAAATTTGTTAACCAGGGTGGTGAAAAGTGGCCCCCAAAGTGAATGTTACTGGTGGGCCTTGGCACCCCAGTCCGACACTGCTTCAAGTGTCCCTTTTAAGTTTTTTCCCATGATTTTATATCCTGTGCTGTGTCTCACGATTTGAAATATGCTATATGTTGAAGAAAAGCCATGTACACAATGTAGCCCAGTAGTGTCAGAGATCCATATAAATTAACATGTCACTCACCCAATCTCATGACGTTATTTCAATAACATCAAAGTTACAAAGTGCCGGCCCCTGCCATTATACAATCCCAGTTGGGTAACATTGCCTCAATACTTCAACGTATCAGTGATGGCCATAGATATATGGTAAATACAGAATAGAAGATAATGTCTACTATCTACTGGCTAACATGGTACAAAGATATACATCTTTACTGTATGTACAGATCATACATTTATATGCTGTTTGGTTACATGGAACAGAACACAGAGAATTAGATGTCTGTGATATTTCACCTATTCTCTGTCATTTCATGGACTGGAAATGTCATTTCTATGTTCCCACTCACTTATTGTTTCCATTGTTTGCCTGTGTCTCTCTGGCACTTGTGACTGAGGGCATTTCACATCTGAATATTGATGTATTCTATATCTGGCTCATCCTGGAGAAATAATCTTGAGGGATTTACCTCTGACCTCCACTTTCTAGATCCTGACCACTTTAAATCTCTTTATAAGTTACGGAGTGACATTTAAATTCATTTTAAATGTTGCTGCTCCAGTAATCTTCTTTTGGAATAATTAGATTGTTACAGTGACATATAACCATATCATCCAAAGTCTTCACGGAACTCTATCTTTTTATAATTCATCATAAATTAGTGTGGAATATTGTAGATAAAAAGAATAATGATAAAACAAATCTTTTCTATTTAGCACCTTTTATTAAGTTTTATTTTGTTTCTGAAAAATCTATTAGACAATGTATATGGTCAATAGGTGATCCAGAAAATTGTATTATTTTATAATTATGTATCATTAGATCTTTTTTTTGTGTGCTTCTAAAGGGAACCTGTCAATTGAGAAACTAACGCTATTAACTTGCAGATATGGAGTTAATCTGCATTGTAATAGCGTTCTGAACCTGCACAGCTCCCAAACATAGACCCTCGCTGCTGGGAGGAAGTGAATTTTATTCCCCAGGCGACCTTCAATGTTCTGTCATGTGGTGGTGCTGGCATGGGTTCAGTCACCGCTCTGTGTATAGAGAGTGGCGGCTGTAACTACACCCTCAGCATTGACGGAGCAGGTTCTAATGCTGATATAGATGACGATCAGTTCCGGAGGCGCAATTACTGCTGCCAATCTCTATTCACAGAGTAGTGACTGAAACCATGACAGGAAGGCCTTGCAACTGAATGCTGCTGGGGGAAATAAAGTTCATTTTTGGGGTTCCAAGTTCTAGCACTAGGCAGGTTCAGAACACTATTAACCTGTAAATTGACCCCATATCTGCAGGTTAATGCAATCATTTGCATCAAATGTACATATATACAGTATATAGCCAGCTTTACAAAATATTATATGGGTTGTAACTTGAAATACTTTTTTCCCCAGGCCCTAAGTGGCATATCTTTATCTATGTATTTAAGTCTATGGATGGCAGAATAAAAATCAAATGCCTAATGGAGCCAAGGTCTAGAATACAATTTTTAGTGATTCTTTGCAATTCTGAAATGTAGGAAAGTGTAATTTTTCTTGTAAATTATTAGCTGCTGCTGTAAAATTAAAAAAGAAAACATTTTATAGGGATTGTACAAGATGAAAAGTGAGAAAAAAATGCTCAAAATTTTCTGGATGAAACTCTGATGATTGCTATACACTAGTGTGAACCTACCCTTATGATAAAGAATATTTCCACTTCCTGAACCTTCGTTTAAAATTGATGCTATAATAATAATTAATTCTTGTCCCATTGTCAAATTTAGATTATTATATTAGTTTATCAACCATTGTGCATTACAAATAAGCTGCATATCATGCAAAAAAGCAGGAAAATACTCCTTTATTGAGTGAAATCATAGTTTGGCTACCTGTAAAATTCATCGTTCTGGGCAACATATCATCCTGTGTAAACAGGGCATTTGTGGCCAAGAACAATGACAGCCTTTACTCAAAGAACAATCTATTAATGACCATTCATGTAGATCCCCAAGCATAGTTTTCCTGCGTAAACATGTTCTTAAATGACTGAAGATCGGCAAATGTAGTCATTTTTAGTCAAATAGTAAACTGTCCACTAGTTGATCTTATTCTCTTTGTTACTGAGTGGTGATATAATGTGCAAGTATTTCTAATTAAGACATATAAGGATATTAGGCAAAAATTATTGGAAAGAATGTGAAGATAGGGGGTAAGCACCATCCAATTTGTAAGACAGTTTACATAAAAATATACCATGGTCACATGTTTGCCAGAAAAACCTACGAAAGTATCACAATGTCAAAAAAGACAAAAGAATTCTAGAAGCTATATCGTTATTGCCTAATGAAAAAAATATTTTCAAACTTTTGGAACACCGAGGTTCCTCCTTCAGGTAAGTTTACAAATGATTGATTGAGAGAAGACGGAATAGTTAAAAGAGTAAACAACAAGACATTGAGGTGATATATCATTAAAATATATCATTAGGATAAACCAAAGTAATAACATAGAGATTTTGGCTACAAATAAATGGCAAAAATGAGCATCACATTGAAAAGATGGCATCTTTATAAAGGAAGGATTTTCATTCTATGCTGCCAAAAGCACTGTTTTATAGATAATAAGGCAGCTATGAAATCAACCATGATGGTCATCAGTTTCAGTCTCATGAATCAAAATTTTCAAACAATGTTCCATTATCTGGATTACGACATTATCCATGGATTTATTATCTCACCATAGCTATAATTTGTTTACCTGGACAATAAGCAATTGTTCAAGACAAGAAGCTTGATTACAAAATTGTGATTGAAAAGGACAAGTAGTACCATAATACCATTCTGAACTAATTGATAACGGGTCATAAATCATAAGAGCGTGATTGCTTTTGTATATTCACACTTATGTCCTTAGCCATGTACTTTAAATTCTGCATATTCAGTATGTTAATCAGTTTAATTTATTGAGCTTGGTAAAAAAAAAGTATTCTTGTAATTTAAGAACAAAAAGTGACCTGTATCAACTAGGAGCGCAGATTGTTGTAATCAACTTGCTTTGATTTCAGTGAAAAATGACTTATAAATCCCTCATTCTTGCTCAACTTGCAAATTAATGAATCAATGTGAAATATTGCAGTAACTATGATGTAGTGCTGAGCTGGGCATGTAAACTGCATTGTAACTAGATGAAGTTGAAATATAATAAAACTCTGATTGGTTTTGTTAAAATAAAAACTTAGTTATAAAATTGGATTGATTTCTACCTGATCATTTTATAACGATCTAGGCGTCATTTAAATAAGCATTCAACACATTCAGCAGTCTTCAATAATTGATCAGATTTCATGCACTACTCTGGAAAAGATTCTCACTACCCTCACCTGACATACCTTTTAGTACACCGAGGTAGCTGGAACAAATTTCTTTGCTAATCTTTCCTAATTGTTGTTAGATTGCATCTAAAAAAGGGGAAATTCAAAACAATAGATCTCAAAATGGTATTTTTTTGTGAGATATATTAGAGCATTTTGCTATAAGAATCAAAGAATGTTAGAGTTGGAAGGGACCTCCCGGGTCATCATGTCCAACCCCCTGCTCACGTGCTCAATACAGAATTCACTAAACCATCACAGACAGATGTCTGTTTAGCATGTTTGAAGACTATAGAATCATAAAATATTGTGCGCACTGCATATGTCCAGTATATTTCCTGTAAAATAAAATCCATAGCAAACAGGATAACATAGATAGATTTCTGAATACTGAAGGGCTGTAATTGACATATGCTGATAAATTATATTTCTAGTTACAAGGTCAGCTGTCACACCTGCAAAAGGCTTAAAACAACAGCCAGGCAAAAGGCACAGCTGGGGCCTGCAACTTTCAGTTGTCAGCAAAATAGAAGGGTCCCCATGCCATATTTTTTAATTATTTAAAAAAATAATTAAAAAATAACAGCGTGCGGTCCTCTCCCATATTTGGCAACCAGCCTTGCTAAAGCAGACAGCTGGGGGCTGGTATTATCTGGCTGGTAAGGGACCATGGATATTGTCCTGCCAGCCTAAAAATAGCAGCCCACAGCTGCCCAGAAAAGGCACATATATTAAATGCGCTAATTCTGGTGCTTTGCCTGACTCTTCCCACTTGCCCTGCAGCGGTTACAAGTGGAGTTATTATTTGTGGGGTTGATGTTACCTTTGTATTGTCAGGTGATATCAAGCCCACAGATTAGTAATGGAGAGGCATCTATAAGACACCTATCCATTACTAATTCTATAGTTGTATGGTAAATAAACACACAGACAGAATAAAGTATTTTATTTGAAATAAAACAACACACTTTCACTTTTTATTTAAAAATAAACAAACACAGCTATACTCACCTAACACCTATTCCACCGAAGCACTCTTCTTCTGTAATAAAACAAAAATAAAAAAACAACCATATCCCTCTTCTATCCATCATTCTGTCCCACGCCGTAATCCATGTCTGGGGGATAAACAGTTTTCAGCTTGGACAGTGCCAAGATGCGACGGTCCAAGCTGAGAACCACTGGTGACTGAACTTCTGCAAGCTCAGCCTCAATGACCGGTGATGACGTCATCGAGGTTACCTCCGGTTACTGAGGCAGCGTTCCCAGCCAGGCTAAACTGTGCTGACCTCGATGAGATCCCCACTAAACCATGAGAGTGTCGTCATTCTGTAATGTATCCGAAACCAAACTTTTTGTAACTGTTCTGCCGGACCAGCCGGACCCGAACATACAAGTGTCTGCTATTGCCCTCCATTGGCACTTTTGGAAGAAGACCTTTCTCTTCTCCTACATTGCATTAAAATAAATAAATTACCTCCACAATGATTGTGTGCTATAAATGACACACAAAAAAAGAAAAGGCTTGGTATGGTGTTAGTCAGTTGAAATAGCATTGCTCTCAGTGGGAAAAACAAAATAATAACCTTGCAGTTATGATATCTTTTAATGGTTAAAAATAAATAATATTATGTTACTAAGCAAGCTCTTGAGATATCTTAGGCCTCTTCATCTGGCATGATATAACAAAGAATTTGAAAAAACACAAATATATTGTTAGGGTCCAAGTAAATATAAATAATGGGTGCGTTCGCAGCCCGGAGTCCACCATGCAGGCAGAGCCTGCTGCTAGTAAGATGGCGGTATAAGCGAACTCTGCTACTTCATAGAGTCGCAAGTCGCAAACATAGATGCTGTGGCACTATATGGCTGTATAAGCGAACTCTGTTACACCACAGAGTCGCTGAGGTAGAGATGTGTCCTGCTAACACCACAGGGGTACACAGATAACTGCTGTGCGGATAGCAGTCCGTGGTCATGCAGCTAGCAATGCAAACAAGCAACTCCTCACCAGAGAAGCCGATATTCTAGAGGCTATATCAGCCAAGCCCTGAACACGTGCATACAAATCTCCTCACCGGATGTGCCGGTATTCTAGGGGCTTAATTCAGCCGAGCCCTAACCACATGCGTGCATGATCACACTGGCGCAAAGCACATAACACAATTGATACTAGCACATGGCTGATTGGTCATGCGAACCTTTTATAGTAGCAGCTACAGGACCTTACAGAAAAGGAGCAATGAGAAACTGTTCCAGAACACAAGCAGATTCAGGACCTTCCTGGTGGACCAATGGGAGTCGCTGCTGTTACCGAGCATGTGACCCCTGATCTCCAATGGGAGATCTTGCCCTGGGCATGCTCAGATGGAGAAAAGCAGGACTTAGTCCCAAGACTGCCTGCTCCAGCACCTGGTTATAATAGAGGAACCAGAAAAGGCAGCAACAAGCCTCTGCACAGTATTAGACTGAGCGAGACGCTTGGACCGACGTCTCCGCTGAGCAGGCTCCACTGCGGCCGGAGATGGATGGGGGACCGCAGCGGGACTTGTTCGAGATTCCCCTTGTGCAGCAGCGGGAACTCGATCCCTAACATATATGCACAAAAAGAGCAGATGCAAGGCATAAAAAAATGACAATTTAAACACAAAAACAAACTAAGACTACAGAGTGAATCCTTAATTGGATTAGATTAGTGGTGTGAAAGATTTTTAGTTCCAATATCCATGTAAGATCAGAGACCTGGTGTCTTAACTGTCTCTGGAGCAGAATCCTCCAATTTTGTAGCGAATAGAGTTGAGCGAAACAGGTCGTTCATTTTCAAAAGTCGCCGATTTTCGCCAAAGTCGGGTTTCATGAAACGAAACCAGGCAGTGGAGTGAGTTCGGTCACATGTTCGGCGACCATTTTGCTGGAGTCGGTTTTCCCCTACACTTTAAGTGCCTTTTCTCGGCCAATGAGCAAGGACGCAGGCTGTGGGCAGCGGGATGACATAGCCAGCAGCCAGCACCATCTTAGAGAAGGGCATTGCAGCGATTGGCTGGCTTTCAGTGGCATCACAGTGCATATAAAATCCCTCAGCGCCGACCGCCATTTTACATCTGCCGAACTCAGTGTAGGGGAAGGTTGTTGGCGATGCGTCTGAGCAGGGTGAGCGTTAGGCAGGCCCCCCCAAAAAAATTACTTTCTGCTGATAGTGTTTAGCTGTACAGTGACTGTGCAGTGAGAGGGGAGGATTTTGCTGTGTGCAGCAAACTTGTTCTTAGTCTGCCTGCCTGCCAGTGACGCTGTAGAAATTGCTTGTGTGGAGCATCAGATTTGATTAGTAGGCTGCCTGCCTGTGGTAAGGGGGCAATTAATTTGGTGGAGTAGCAGAGCTGCCTGCCAGTGACCGTGTACAAATTGCTTGTGTGGAGCATCACATCTGATTAGTAGGCTGCCTGACTGTAATAAGGGGGCAATTTATTCCCCATTGACTAGCATTGGGGTCGGATATTCAACTCCGACCCGACCATTTCCGTTAGTAGACCGACTTCGTTCGACTCGACTTTTGAGAAAGTCGGGTTTCACGAAACCCGACTCGACCCGAAAAAAGGCAAAGTCGCTCATCTCTAGTAGTGAATCATAAATCCTCCTGACAGATTTAGCTCTGTGTGAAGGGTATCAAATACTCTAATAAGCTTGTATTCCCAGACCCTTTGATTCTTTTTTTATTTGAAGTTGCGTTTTAATTTGACAACTTTCATATTATTTATATTGCGTCCTAGGCCACATAAATCTTTGGCCACAGGTAAATGTTTTTTTTTGTCTGTAATTGTGTGGTGATGAGACTTCATCCTTGCTCTTAGTTTCTGAGCTGTTTCTCCAACATTGCTGACACAAATGACATAAATGACACATGTGACAGAACTTTGGCCCATTGGTTAACACTCTAGTCTTGCAGCACTAGAGTCCTGGTCCAAATCCCATCAATGACAAAATCTGCATTGAGTTTGTCTGTTACCCAAGTTTGTAATGGTTTCCTCCCACACTCCACAAACCTGCTGATAGGGAATTTAGATTGTGATCCCCAGTCTGGACAGTGATGATGATGTCTGTAGATGACTATAGAAATTAATGGCACTATATAAGCGAGTAAAATAAGTGAAGCATATTTAACTTCTACTTCTACTTTTCTACCTTGACTGATCATAAACTGCACAAGAAACAATGTTTATGCATATGTACTGTTAAAGCTTTGTCAGCTATACTTTTCAATTCAATAAAGGAAACGGTATTTCAGTGTATATAAAGGACAAAATATATGACTTGTAGTCTTTTATAATATGTTTAGGTAACAATAAATATAAACACATGAACTATATTTCATTTTATACTCTTGCTTGTGGTTTGATATCGATTGCCCATATTTGATAACAATAAATAATACTCTGTAGAGAAATGTTTATGATATATGTATCTATTTGTGGCAGCTTGATTGTTGTAATGTGAGTTGCAGCCTGTCCAAAGTCTTGATAGTATGTTGAAATATTTAATTGAACCTATAGCTTGAGAAATTGGAGCCTGTAACAACATTCTTAGAAAGGTAACGTTGGACACATATGTATGAATGTAAGCCAAGACAATAACCTGACACAATCCCTGAAAGGGGATTCATCAAAACTAGAGATGAATAACACAACAACAGATGTGAGACAGGCTCACCATAAATAATATAGCAACATCAATAGGGATATTCACAGAAAGCAACCAATAAACCTACTCAGAATAAAGTGAACAACCCAGAAAAAATATAATAAAAAAATATATAATTTTATTGATTCATAATGTTAAAAGCATATAATAGATGAGGGAAACAAAAAAAAAAGAGCATAAACCAGAGAATTTAAAAGTGTCATATATGGGAATACTGAAAAAATAACATAATTAGGTATAAGGAAAATCCCATATATCTTGTACAAAAATCTAATAGACAGACATGTCTGAAAGTGCATAAAGAGCAGAGAAACAAGGGATTAAATAAATTATACCCGTAGTCAGCAACCCGTGGCTCCTGTGACTTCAATGCACGTTTCGCCCATATAAGCATGCCTTGTAATAATAAATTTACTGAAAACCTAATTTAAATACCATAATATATAAATTTTTCATTTATATTTTGGCTTATATTAAACACAATGGTTTTCAGTCCTCTTGTGAAAGTGTCAGGGATAACAACATGTATTCACAGTTTGTGGGATCATAGACATTATACAGGAGTCAGCAGCTGTCAGTTTTTGCAATAGTGAGGCAACGGGTTAAATGAAAAGTTTGCAACGCTGAAAAGGCATCCAGATCTTAATTAATTTATAAGATATTTCTGAAGAAGTAATCATCTGTCTAATAAATTGCAGACACCTGTTTTCCTACAAGATTTCAAGACTCACTGACTAATTTGGACATTTGTTGTTGAAGAAATTTCCAACAATTTAACCCATTTTTTGATCTAGAAAAAGAACTTTACTTCAAACTGTTACAGTAAAAATAGTCACTTTGAAAAAACATGCCAACCATCATTCTCTTTTTTATCCACTTTTCAAATCAATGCTCAAAAAATTGTATAACTTCTGAATTCAGATAAGATTTAATTATTTACCAATTACTTATTTTTCTCCTTATTGAGTGTACTAATCTGTCAAAAGGAGACTTATAGGCCTTGCTTAATTGGGAAATTAAATAAGCAAAAATCCTCTTCAGTGGAAAAGGACTAAGGGTACCGTCACACTCAGCGACGCGGCAGCGATCCCGACAATGATACAACCTGGCAGGGATCGTTGCTGTATCGCTTTGTGGTCACTGGTGAGATGCCAAACAGTCAAATTTTCCCAACGACGCAGCAACGATCGGTGACATGTAGCGACCTGTGTAACGATGTGTCTCCTATGTGTCTGAGTGCTGAGTCGCTAGCGAGATCGTTGGTAATAGGTGTCAAACACACCGATGCATGCTACCCAGCGGGATCTCAACGACCAAAGAAAGGTCCAGGCCATTCCGACACGACCAGCAATCTCACAGCAGGGGCCTGATCGCTGGTACGTGTCAAACATAGCGAGATCGCTGCTGAGATCGCTGTTGCGTCACAAAACTTGTGACTCAGCAGCAATCTCGCTAGCAATCTTGCTTAGTGTGGCGGGGCTTAAAACTGTATCTCGATCTATTTGATGTAGCAATCTTAAAAGTCAATATTGACCCTTTACCATGCCACATGAGTTAGTACAAAAAGCCAAAACATACACTCCATTTGGAGACACGTGTTTCAGGGTGTTTGCCCCTAATCATTGTAAAGCAGAAGGACTAATTTGGCTTAATGAGAGACTTCTGATAAGTGCTTCCTACACAGTTCAAAAAATAAAAGGAACACTTAAACAACACAATGTAATACCAAGTCAATCATACTTCTGTGAAATCAACCTTTCCAGTTATGAAGCAACACTGATTGGGAAATCAATTTCTCCTACTGTTGTGCAAATGGAGCAGACAACAAGGATAAATGATAGGCAAAAAGCAAGACAACCCCTATAAAGAAGTGGTTCTGTAGGTGGAGACCACAGACCATTTCTCTGTTCTCATCCTTACTGGCTGTTGTTTTAGTCACTTTTGCATTTTGTCATTGCTCTTACCCCTAGAAGTATGTACAGTAGCATGAAGCGGTGTCTACAACCCACAAAAGTTACTCAGGCAGTGCAGCTCATCCAGGATGGCATATCAATGTGAGCTGTGGCAAGAAGGGTAGCTGTGTCTTTCATTGCAGTGTATAGAGCATGGAGCAGATTTTAGGAGACAGGCCAGTACACCATGAGACATGGAGGTGGCCATAGGAGGGCAACAACCCTGCAGCAGGACCGCTACCTTGGTCTTTGTGCGAGGAGGAACAGAGGGAGCAGTATCAGAGCCCTGCAAAATTACCTCCAGCAAGCCACTTATTTCCATGTTTCTGCTCAAACTGTCAGAAACAGGCTCCGTGTGATATGAGGGCCCAATGTCCACAAATGGGTATTGTGCTTAGAGCCCAACACCAAGTTGGGCGATTGGAATTTGCCAGAGAACACCAACATTGGCAGATTCAACATTGGTGCCCTGTGCTCTTCTCAGATGAGAGCAGGTTCACACTGAGCAATGAAACAGACGTGACAGAATCTGGAGAGGCCATGAAGAATGTTCTGCTGCCTGAAACATCATCCAGCATGACCAGTTTGGCAGTGAGTCAGTAATGGTGTGGGGAGGTGTTTCTTTGGTAGGCCGCACAGCCTCTATATGCTAACCAGAGGTAGACTTACTTTCATTATGTGCTGGGATGAGATCGTCATACCCATTGTAAGACTATATGCAGTTTCACTGAGAACTGGGTTCCTTCTAATGCATGACAATGCTAGTCTTCATGTGGGTGAAGTGTGTCAACACTTCCTGCATGATGAAGGCATTGATGAT
The DNA here is from genome assembly GCA_033576555.1 of Oophaga sylvatica. Classification (NCBI taxonomy): domain Eukaryota; kingdom Metazoa; phylum Chordata; class Amphibia; order Anura; family Dendrobatidae; genus Oophaga; species Oophaga sylvatica. The sequence continues at coordinate 224,520,572 of JARQOD010000005.1, read as the reverse complement.
ATAGACTGACCTGCTCATTCTCCAGACTTGAATTAAATCGAGCACATCTGGCACATCATGTCTCGTTCCATCCACCATCGCCAAGTTTCACCACAGACTGTCCAGGAGTTGACTGATGCTTTAATGCAGGTCTGGGAGGAGATCCTTCAGGAGAACATCCGCCACCTCATCAGAGCCATGCCCAGGCATTGTAGGGAGGTCATACAGGTATGTGGAGGCAACACATGTTACTGAGCATCATTTCCTTGTCTTGAGGCATTTCCACTGAAGTTGGACCAGACTGTAATTTGATTTTCCTCTTTTATTTTGAGTTACATTCCAAATCCAGACCTCTATTAGATACTAATTTTGATTTACATTGATTATTTTAGTTTTATTTTTCTCAACGCATACCACTATGTAATGACTAAAGATTTTCACCTGAAATATTTCATTCAGTGATATCTAGGATGTGGTATTTTAGTGTTCCCTTTATTTTTGAGCAGTGTATTTACACAATTAAATAGTACATAAGTAAGAAAAAAAACTAGGTCCATCAAGTTCAACCTTTCTCCACCAATTGTGCATTTTGCCATTAAATTACCTATAACCTGCAATATTATGTGCATTAAGGAAATCATCCAGCCTTTTTTTAAAAGCTGTTAATGTGTCTGCCAATGCTACCTCTTGTAGCAGGGCATTCCACATTCTGAATGTTCTAACTGTAAAGAACTCTTTCCTATTTAGCAGTGGCAATCACCTTTCTTCCACTTGTAATGAGTGCCCCTTGGACCTAAGTATGGTCTTTGAAAGGAATAAGTCATGTGCCAGTCTTGTACTGACCACACTTATTTATTGAGACATGTATAAGAGATGTCTTTTTTCTAAGATAAAGAAGTCCAAGTTTTTGAACCTCTCATCATATGAAAGGCCTTCCATGCCTTGTAATAATCTAGTTGCCCACTTTTGAATGGACTCTAATTCCTGAATATCCTTTTTTAAATGTGGAAACCAAAATTGGATCCCATATTGTAGATGTAGCCTCACAAGTGATTTATAAAGGGGTAGCAATACATTGGAATAATGGGATTTTATATCTTTTTTATACACTCTAAAATCTTGTTTTCTTTTGTCACTGACATTGAGTGCTGCTGCTCAGCTTACCTGTAACCAGAATACCCAAATCCTTCTCCTGTTCTGTAGTCCCGAGTATACTCCCATTTAATGTATAAGCAGCACAAGGATTACTACATCCTAGGTGCAATACTCTACATTTAATTATTTTAAAAATCATTTTCCAAGTGTTTGCCCATTCAGACATCGCATCCAGATTGTTTTGCAATTATACAGTCAAAGCCAGATTTTAGTATTTTACATAGTTTGGTGTCATCAGCTAAGACTGATGCTTTAGTGTCAACCCCATCCACAAGGTCATTAATAAAGAGGTTTAAAATAATTGGTCCTACTACATTTCCCTGCGGTACCCCAGTGCTGTCTATGTCCCATTTAGAGAACATACCATTTATGATGATTCTTTGTTTCCTGTAATTTAGCTAATTCCTTACTCATCTGCATATACTTCCCCCCAGTCCCTGCTTTTTTAGATTTATTATAATACTGTTATATGTTACAGTATCAAATGCCTTTGCAAAGTCCAGATAAATCACATCGCTGCATTGCCAATATCCAGATATGTATTTATCTTCTAATAGAAACCCAACATGCTAATAGAGAGTGTAAGAATATAAGATACAGCAGTCTGTTAATTACTAAGCTTAATTCCCTTATTATCTGTGGATGAATGCCATCTGGGCCAGGGGGTTTGTCAATGTTTAATTTGCTCAGACGCAGACTTACTTCTAGTGTTAAACTAGTTATAACAGGTGGTGAACTTTGATTTTTGCCTTGTTGAATGATGCCTGGAAAAGTCAGTTCATTGGTGAACATGGATGAAAGTGCCTGTTTAATATCTCAGCTTTTACTTTGTCCTCTATAATTATCTTATTATTGTCTTTTAAGAGGCCTATGCCATCTTTTTTTTTCCTTTTTGGCATTTAATGTCACATGTGATTTGTTTCTCTCTAGATAGCTTTGGCAGGTTAATTTCTTTTTTAAATTTCTTCTTGAGATTTTTATACTCCAGGAATGCACTTTAAGATTTTGAATGCCCTTTGTTTTTGTCTTATTAAACCTTGTACTGTCTTATTTATCATAATGGTTTATTTTTATTCCTGGACATTTTATTACCAGAGAAGGGTATAAGTTTTGTAAAGGATTCTAGTAGTATATCCTTAAAAATTCCCAATTTATGGTCGGTTACCATGACAAGGTACCAGTGAACGCGAGCTCTGCCCTTAATGTGGCAAAATTAGCTTTCCTAAAGTTCCAGTCTTTTGCATTTTCCCCTTTGACTGTTTAAAAATTCCTTTGAAACTTACCATATTATGGTCACTGCATCCCAAATGCTCCCTGACCTGTAGATTTGAGATTGTATCCGGTATATTTAACAGAAACAGATCCAGGAGATAACGTTACATGGTTGGTTCATCTACCTGCTGAGAAAGGTAATTGTCCTGAATTGTGGTTAAGAACTTACAGCTTTTAGCATAACCAGAAGATTATATTTCCCATTGATTGTCTGGATAGTTACAGTGGGTACAGAAAGTTTTCAGACCCCTTTAAATTTTTCACTCTTTGTTTCATTGCAGCCATTTGGTAAATTCAAAAAAGTTCATTTTTTTCTCATTAATGTACTCTCTACAGCCCATCTTGACTGAAATAACAGAAATGTAGAAATGTTTGCAAATTTATTAAAAAAGAAAAGCTGAAATATCAAATGGTCATAAGCATTCAGACCCTTTGTTCATTATTGAGTAGAAGCACCCTTTGAGCTAGTATAGTCATGAGTCTTCTTGAGATTGATGCAACAAGTTTTTCACACCAGAATATGGGGATCCTCTGCCATTATTCCTTGCAAATTCTCTCCAGTTCCGTCAGTCAGGTTGGATGATGAACGTTGGTGGACAGGTATTTTAAGGTCTCTCCAGAGATGCTCAATTGGGCTCTGGCTGGTTCAGTCAAGAATGGTCACAGAGTTGTTCTGAAGCCACTCCTTTGTTATTTTAGCTGTGCACTTAGGGTCATTGTCTTGTTAGAAGGTGAACCTTCGGCCATGTCTGAAGTCCAGAGCACTCTGGAAGAGGTTTTCGTCCAGGATATCTCTGTACTTGGCTGCATATATGTTTCCTTCAATTGCAACCAGTCATCCTGTCCCTGCAGCTGAAGAACATCCACATAGCATGATACTGCCACCACCATGTTTCACTGTTGGGATTGTATTGGGCAGGTGATCAGCAGTGCCTGGTTTTCTCCTTACATACTGCTTAGAATTATCACCAAAAAGTTCTATCTTCATCTCATCAGACCAGAAAATCTTATTTCTCATAGTCTGGGAGTCCTTCATGTGTTTTTTATCAAACTCTATACGGGCTTTCATATGTCTTGCACTGAGGAGAGGTTTCCGTCTTGCCACTCTGCCATAAAGGCCCGACTGGTGGAGGGCTGCAGTGATAGTTGACTTTGTGGAACTTTATCCCATCTCCCTACTGCATCTGTGGAGCTCAGTCACAATGATCTTGGGGTTCTTCTTTACCTCTCACCAAGGCTCTTCGCCCATGATTGCTCAGTTTGGCTGGACGGCCAGGTCTAGAAAAACTTCTGGTGGTCCCAAACTTCTTTCATTTAATGATTATGGAGCCCACTGTGGTATTTGGAACCTTGAGTACTGCAGAAATTCATTTTTAACCTTGGCCAAATCTGTGCCTTGCCACAATTCTGTCTCTGAGCTCCTTGGCCAGTTCCTTTGACTTCATGATTCTCATTTGGTCTGACATGCACTGTGAGCTGTGAGGTCTTATATAGACAGGTGTGTGCCTTTACAAGTCCTATCAGTTTAATTAAACACAGCTGGACTCCAATGAATGAGTAAAACATCTCAAGGAGGATCACATGGAAATGGACAGCATGTGACTTAAATATGAGTGTCTGAGCAAAGGGTCTGAAAACTTATGACCATGTGATATTTCACTTTTTCTGTTTTAATACATTTGCAAAAATTTCTACATTTCTGTTTTTTTTCAGTCAAGATGGGTTACAGAGTGTACATTAATGAGAAAAAATGAACTTTTTTGAATTTACTAAATGGATGCAGTGAAAAATTTAAAGGGGTCTGAATACATTCCGTACCCACTGTAAAATCCCCCATAAGGACCCTATAATTTTTTGCAGCATTTCATCCTTTACCTGTTCAGCTATATTAGGAGGCTTGTAGCACACTCCAAATAACAGCTTTCCATTTTTGCCATCTCTTTGTACATTTAACTACACTGACTTAACATTGCCACAGCCCCCTCCAATGTCATCATTGAGGACATGTCTGAAGTTGGATTTAATTAAAATACACACCCCTCCACTTTTTCTGTCTTTCCTGTCCTTTCTAAATGTAGTGTAGCCCTTTTTCTTTGTCATCAGTCATGGCTTTCATCCAGTCAGGTCTCTGTAATGCACATCACATTGTATTCTGTGGCTGATATAAGAGTCTCCAGTTTATTATTTTTTTTGCAATACTTTTGGAATTTGCAGCATACATTTAATGCTATTAGCAAATGTATTACTCCTTTTCCCCTTCCTATGCTCCTTGCATGTCCCAGCCCCCCTAAATCTTATTGACCTCTACTGTCTGTTCTTTTCTGCATTCCTATTTCCCTCCTTCCTACAGCAGTTGTTATACTGGTGGATAGGAATATTGTCCTGCTGTAGTGATCCCAGTCCTGGATCATTTCTAATACCAGCCAAACAGGCATATTTACTAGCTTATGCCAGTTCAGGACTGAGCTCCCTAACACTTTTCCCCCTAACCCTTCTTGTAACTGTCACTCAGCTATGTACATCTGGGTCCTGATCCCCCCCTCCATCCTCCTTCATATCTCTGGCCACAGTCAGTGCATGATAAATGTGCTCTAAATTCCTCCCTAGGTTTGCAATGCTCCTGAGTGTTGCAAGCTGCACATTTAGATCAATTATCTGAGCTTCCAAACATGTAACTCGCTGATATCAAGAGCAGATATATTCAGCCTCAAACGGCTGTTCAAGGTATGCATACATCTCACAAGACGCACACCTGTTAGCATTGTCCATAGAGCACATACTAATGGGGATAAACCATAAATATAAAAGCAGAAAACAAACAAACTATGTTCTTGTATTAAACTATGAAATTGCATTTAACTATGCACTTACCTGCAGTCCTGCACTTAAAATGCATCCCTCGCATCGGTCATCAGTCCTCGCTTAGATTATATTGCACTTGTAGTCCTCCAATCAGCAAGCACAGGTGTTCTAAAGAGAGAATATTTCTTCCAAAAATTGACGCAAAATTCCTAGTCCTCTTACTCTCTGAAAAGGATATTTAAATATTTAATTTCCTAGAGGAGCATTACATGGCATATACGTCTCATTACACCAACTTAGTACTCTCAACAAAGAGAAATGTTCCACCATAGACCACCTGCCAGATGTCTCTCACTTAGCCAAATCAGACCTCCTGCTTTGTACTGATGATGGGAAAATACTCTGAAACAAGTGTCTGCAAATGCTATGATCTTTGCTTTTTATTTATTTATTAATTCATTTATTCTTATTTGTATTAGTTACTTTAAATCTTTTCTTTTGACATTTCTTAAAAAATAATTGGTAAAGCCTGCAAGTTTGAAAAAAAATTTGCTTTACAATTCCAATCCTTTCCAAACTTCCAAAATATTTGGGAGACATGGTAGAAGAGTTCCCTTTACTCCAATTAAACTTCAATTCTATCTTTCCCTTTCAATATTATTCTACTTGGGTTTCATACTCTTCCCATTAATTATAAATCCAGACCTATAAATATATGTAGGCCGAGATTCATTGTGCCAATTTCAGCCACATTTTTAGTAAATTGCTTTGAAAAGTTACATTTTTTTTGCAACCAGTAGTTCAACAATACTGTTGTGAGTTTTGGTGGTTTCACACTAGATTCTCACAAAATTGACAGAGCTGAGACAGGATGGCCGTTAGGTGGGGGCATGACACCATTGCTCATCTAATTCATAAGTAGCTGTTGGGTTCCTTATACCAGAAATCTTATTCCAGTAAAATTTCTGACTTGAGCATGGATATGCTTGCCACTGATTAGATTGCCACTAATTAAGAGGTGTGCTCCTCGAAAATGATTCAGGAGCGTCAGACTCCTATATGCCTCTCATCAACTTATGGCTGCTATAAAGGTGAGAAACAAAAAATTGGAGGTTCTTTAAAGCTATTATACGCCATTAAGGGGTTAATTACATTTTTTTTTTCAAAATCTTCTCTAAATATGTTCTGACTGTTCATCTTTATATTTATACAAAATTGCAGGAAGAAATGTAACATTATAAATGTAATGTGAGATATACAAAGATTTTTGAAGAATAAATTATTGATTTAGCAAAGTGTTATAGTAAGTACGTCATTAGTTTTATATAACTTGGCCGGCATTTGGGGAATTCATTTGTCTTTTAAGCACTAGTATACATTATAGTGAAATATTTGATGTACTAATACTTGGCATTGGCAAAGACAACAAGACAGAATTTAGCTAATGAGCAAGTGAATGCTAGCCCAGGTGGTATTAGGATGACGGGCAATACATCATCAGATCAAACTGATGAAGTTCCCTAATCTACCCCATATGAGCATTGCCTAGAAACAGCTTGCTGAACATGCCCTTCTTTCTGGCAGTGACGATGTAAACCAGATGAGCCGTAATTAAATGTGGGTCATTGAGGAGCAAAGCAGTACTTTAATCATTTTGTCATTTATATTTCTGCACATTGCTATTTTTGCATCCTCTGTAACAGCGATAATGTTGCATGTATTTAAACTTGATCATTAATGTGAACATAATGTTACATACTCAAAACTTACTGTAGGCAATCTGGTCTACTGCAAATAGTGTGATTTTATAGAATCTCAACCATAATTGATGTGTAGGATGCTGTTTATGACTTTTACGTATTTGACTTTAAATATATATCTACAAACCATAAGCTTAAGATTGTATTACTATGAAGTGATGCATAATTGCATAAGAGTTGTACTGCAGTCATAAAAAGCTTTATATCACTGTTCTCATTACGCATTGTGAGGTATTCTGTTCTTTTCTTTTTTTTATTTTGATTTTGAATGAGAAACTGCACAATTTGTTAGTGTACACATACAGTCAGGGCCAGAAATATTTGGACAGTGACACAATTTTCGCGAGTTGGGCTCTGCATGCCACCACATTGGATTTGAAATGAAACCTCTACAACAGAATTCAAGTGCAGATTGTAACGTTTAATTTGAAGGGTTGAACAAAAATATGTGTTAGAAAATGTAGGAATTGTACACATTTCTTTACAAACACTCCACATTTTAGGAGGTCAAAAGTAATTGGACAAATAAACATAACTCAAACAAAATATTTTTATTTTCAATATTTTGTGGCGAATCCTTTGGAGGCAATCACTGCCTTAAGTCTGGAACCCATGGACATCACCAAACGCTGGGTTTCCTCCTTCTTAATGCTTTGCCAGGCCTTTACAGCCGCAGCCTTCAGGTCTTGCTTGTTTGTGGGTCTTTCCCTCTTAAGTCTGGATTTCAGCAAGTGAAATGCATGCTCAATTGGGTTAAGATCTGGTGATTGACTTGGCCATTGAAGAATGTTCCACTTTTTTGCACTCATGAACTCCTGTGTAGCTTTGGCTGTATGCTTGGGGTCATTATCCATCTGTACTATGAAGCGCCGTCCAATCAAGTTTGCAGCATTTGGCTGAATCTGGGCTGAAAGTATATCCCGGTACACTTCAGAATTCATCCAGCTACTCTTGTCTGCTGTTATGTCATCAATAAACACAAGTGACCCAGTGCCATTGAAAGCCATGCATGCCCATGCCATCACGTTGCCTCCACCATGTTTTACAGAGGATGTGGTGTGCCTTGGATCATGTGCCGTTCCCTTTCTTCTCCAAACTTTTGGCTTCCCATCATTCTGGTACAGGTTGATCTTTGTCTCATCTGTCCATAGAATACTTTTCCAGAACTGAGCTGGCTTCTGGAGGTGTTTTTCAGCAAATTTAACTCTGGCCTGTCTATTTTTGGAATTGATGAATGGTTTGCATCTAGATGTGAACCCTTGTATTTACTTTCATGGAGTCTTCTCTTTACTGTTGACTTAGAGACAGATACACCTACTTCACTGAGAGTGTTCTGGACTTCAGTTGATGTTGTGAACGGGTTCTTCTTCACCAAAGAAAGTATGCGGCGATCAGCCACCACTGTTGTCATCCGTGGACGCCCAGGCCTTTTTGAGTTCCCAAGCTCACCAGTCAATTCCTTTTTTCTCAGAATGTACCCGACTGTTGATTTTGCGACTCCAAGCATGTCTGCTATCTCTCTGATGGATTTGTTCTTTTTTTTCTGCCTCAGGATGTTCTGCTTCACCTCAATTGAGAGTTCCTTTGACCGCATGTTGTCTGGTCACAGCAACAGCTTCCAAATGCAAAACCACACACCTCGAATCCACCACAGACCTTTTCACTACTTCATTGATTACAGGTTAACGAGGGAGATGCCTTCAGAGTTAATTGCAGCCCTTAGAGTCCATTGTCCAATTACTTTTGGTCCATTGAAAAAGAGGAGGCTATGCATTACAGAGCTATGATTCCTAAACCCTTTCTCCGATTTGGATGTGGAAACTCTCATATTACAGCTGGGAGTGTGCACTTTCAGCCCATATTATATATATAATTGTATTTCTGAACATGTTATTGTAAACAGCTAAAATAACAACACTTGTGTCACTGTCCAAATATTTCTGGCCCTGATTGTATTTATAATTCCACTCACATGAGTTTCTTTTACCAGTGCAAAAGCTTTTGTCTCAAAAATATTATATAGCCCACAGACTATAGGGAAACTGAAATGTGATTCATGTTACTAGAACCATAGGCAGCATGAATCATACACTGGTTTCTTTATTGCAGCCATGCTTCTCCCAGCATTGTTCCCCTACACCTATGCATGTCAAGGAGATGGAGCAAGGAGAAGCCACTGGGGATGTGGCCTTGGACTAGTTATCCGAAATGTATGGTCCACTCAAAAACTAAAAAAAGAGTGAACAGACTATGTAATGTAACATAACTGTAGAAAAAATACATCTAAAACTTATGCATTAATTTATTTCAGCTAAAAAATTTCAAAATTGAACATGAGGTTCTCAGTTAACATTTCAAATCAGACTATATGAAGCCCACTGTCACAGAAAACCTCTTTTTGAATCCCTGACTGTACAGTAGCGGATCTTTAACCTTCTTAAAGGGAATTTGTTACCAGAGAAAAACGCTAATAGTCTGCAGATATGGGGTTAATATGCAAGTTAATAGATTTACTAACCTGCCCGACGCTGGCACTTAGCTGAGATCTGCAGGGAGAAAATTAACTTTATTCCTCCTGCAGCATTTGTGTTTCAGTCATGGGGTGGTGCTGGTGCGGGTTCAGCCACTGATCTGAGAATAGAGAGCGGCAGCTTTAGTGGCTCCCCATCCCTGATTGACAGCTGGCTTCTCATTAGAGCTGGCTATCTGTATTCTCAAAGCAGTGACTGAAATCGGGGGAATAAAGTTAATTTTCTCCCTGCAGCATTCGTCTAAGTGCTGGTGCCGAGCAGGTTGGTAACACTTTTAACCAGCAGATTAACCCCATATCTGCATGTTAACTAGCATTTTTTTTGGGGTGACAGGTTGTGTCTAACAGCAAATATGCTTATTGCAAATTAAAGCAAAACAAAATGCATAATCTTATCTCCTGGACAGAGACTCTTCTATGATCTCCCTGCTGCCTCTACTAATGTTCATATTTTATAACCACTGCAGCCAATCAGTATCCCTTCAGAGTGGAAGATTGCTAGGAGTAGTACAAGTTTCAGCCAATAAGCAGCTACTAATTGACTGAAACTGTCAAGTGACATCAAAATGTTACGTGACTTCAGGACCTACACTGGTTCAAGAGGGAAATATATGTTGTTTGTCTGTTTTTTAATTAAGAGGCAATTTAGCTGTTAAATAGAAGACAGCCCCTGTGTTCAGTTAGTTTATAGATATATTACACTGTTATTTAGGGGCTATACCATTCAGTTTTGTAGAGAAAGATCAGCTGCACTGACATAAGCAAGATTTGTGAACATAATTTTAAATATATGTGTTTTTAAAAAATGTGTGATTTCTTATCCTATACACATATTAAAAAATATCCCTTTAGATAGGGACTATGAAGCCATCATTTTTTTTCTTGCTCTACAGTACATGTAAGACTTTGCCTCAATACTGAATTTCTGAATGCGTCAGTAAGTGTCAAGTATGGGCATTTCTTCAGAATGAGAGGAAAATATAGTGACAGTCAACTGGTTGAGTAATTCATGAACATGACATGAACAGCTTGAAGGTTTTTTTATCAGGACCATTGCAAGAAATTATTTTAACACATAAGTGTCTCAGTAGATGAAATAAGTATATGAAAGGTTAAATGCCGGGAGAGAGAGAATGCTCGCTTGTCTTGAAGTGTTTCAATTTTTCATAGATACATTTCTTCATTGTTTGAAATGTTTGACTAAGATTTAGAAAAATTCTTTAATTCTTGGGGAATTATCGGCAACCTGTATATTTTATCGGTGCTGAGAAGGAATGCTGCAAACAGTTCTTATTGAACAGTGCTGAAATTCTGAAGGACAGTCTCAGTTGTCTAATCTCATAGACCAGCTTATTGGCTTTCCTTACAAAGTCATCTTAGAATGTATGTAGCTCTTAATATTTCATTATATTTCCAGTATGTATTTTGAATGAAATTTTGAGTTTTTTTTTATAAAAGTTTACAAGTGCTTCTCACAAAATTAGAATAACATCAAAAAGTTAATTTATCACAGTTCTTCAATGCAAAAAGTGAAACTCATATATTATATAGAGTCAGTACAAACAGAGTGATCTATTTCAAGTGTTTATTTCTGTTAATGTTGATGATTATGGCTTACAGCTAATTAAAGCCCAAAAGTCATTATCTCAGTAAATTAGAATTACTTTATACCACCAGTTTGAGAAATTATTTTAAAATCAGAAATGTGGGCCTACTGAAATGTATGTTCAGTAATTGCACTCAATACTTGGTCAGGGCTCTTTTTGTATCAATTACTGCATCAATGCAGCGTGGCATGGAGCACATCCGCCTGTGGCACTGCTGAGGTGTTTTGGAATCCCAGGTTGCTTTGATAGCAGCCTTCAGCTCGTGTTTAGGTCTGGCATCTCTCATCTTCCTCTTTCCAGTATCTCATAGTGTTAGAACCCTCTTGTTAGGTTTTTTTCAGTTTGCTGGTCACATGACCTTTTTTCCCTATTTAGTCTGGCTCCGCCCTTCTGGCTTTGCTGGACTTCATTGTATTATCTACTCTTAAGCTAGCCGGGTGCTTAGGTGCCTTACTCAGTCAGTTTTGCTTGATCTTAGGATCTCTAAGTAAATTGTTTTCTGTTTTATTTTCCCTGCTACAATTTCTCTTAGGAGGTGTCCACCTTTTCTCCCAGTCCCTAGATCTTGTAGGGATTCCTTCCTCGCAACTATAGGTCTTTGTTCAGACTAGCTGAGGACCTTAGCGGGTCTGGTCGCAGGATCAGGTTCCCCGTTACATCGTAGGGATCAAGCTTAGTTCTATTGTAGGGACAGAATTCCCATCTTTCCTTAGTGCTTGTAGCAGAACATAACAGTAAGTCCAGCCCAAAAAAAAAAAAAAAATCTCTAAGGAAAGATTTTCTGTTTCCATCATGGTGTCGGTTCAGGATTTGGCTCAACGCCTGCAGGGACTTTCTCTGGAGGTGGCTGAGATCCAGCAACACGTGAGTAGTTGTTCTGGAGCACATTTCGTGGAGCCAAAGGTACGTTTGCCTGATTTATTTTTTGGTGAACAACAAGATTTTTTTTCTTTTAAAAATGCTTGCTTGTTGTATTTCCGTTTGAGACCCAGATCCTCTGGTGATGAATCACAGCGCATAGGGTTCATAATGTCACTTTTGCGCAAAGAACCTCAGGACTGGGCCTTTTCTCTGCAGCCTAGTGATCCATGCTTTAGATCAGTGGATAGTTTTTTTTCTGCTTTGGGGTTATTGTATCACGATCCTGATCGTGTTTCATCAGCTGAGACAGAATTGAGACGTTTGAGACAGGGATCAGGTAATGTGGAAAAATATTGTACTCACTTCCGAAGATGGTCCACTCAGGTGGGGTGGAACGATTCAGTTTTGAAAAGTTTATTTCTTGCAGGGTTAAGTGAAAGGGTTAAAGATTTGCTGATTGCTTATCCTATACCTGGTAACTTGCAAGAGGCTATGCAATTAGCCATACGGGTGGATAGGAGACTGCGTGCAAGGGTTAATGAGAGTAAATCTGCCTTGTCAGCTCCAAGTCTGGAGAGGGACTGTACTGACATTGGAGAGCCGATGGAAATTGGAGCAATGACACCTCACTCTCGGGAAAAAGACCGTAGATTTGCTGAAGGTTTGTGTTTCTATTGTGGCAAATCTGACCATTTCATTAAGAACTGTGTGCTTCGTATGAATAAAGAGAAAAAAAAAATGAGGTCAGTTTCGCCCGTATAGCTTGTTTAAACAATAAAGGTGTCTTTCTTTCTGCTACCACTGCTGTTGAGGAGGAATTAATGGAGTTTCAGGTATTTGTGGATTGTAGTTCAACTCTCAATGTGATTGATGGAAAATTTTTGGAAAAACTAAAATTAAAACCCAAACTTCTGTCTTTCCCTATTAATGTGGTTTCTGTGGATGGTTCTCCCTTGAAAAATGTTACTCACCATATCTGTGAATTTCCTCTTACTATTAATGGTGTTCATCAAGAGAATTTGGATTTGGTAGTTTTGAATAATTTGCCCTCACCGGTGATTTTGGGGTTACCTTGGTTAAAATTGCACAATCCGGTACTGGATTGGTCTACCAATGAAATTAAGTCCTGGAGTCCTAATTGTTATGACAAGTGTTGTAACGGGCGTATTGCTGCTGTAGTTAAGGGGGAGTTACCTGTACCTATTCAGGATTTTTGGAAAGTTTTTTCTGATAAGGAATCGCAGGTATTGCCTCCTCATAGAGATTATGGTTGTGCAATTGAATTTGTCCCTGGAGCAACTCTTCCTAAAAGTCGTTTATTTAATTTGACTATTCCTGAGAGAAAGGCTTTGGAGGAATACATACAAACAAGCTTGGCCGCCGGTCACATCAGGCCTTCCAAGTCTACTGTGGCAGTTGGATTTTTTTTTGTTAAAAAAAAGGACGGCGGTTTACGGCCTTGTCTAGACTTTCGTGAGATTAATAAAATCACTGTAAGCAATCCTTACCCACTGCCATTGATTCCTGATTTGTTTAACCAGTTAGTGGGGGCCAAGTGGTTCTCGAAAATTGATCTTCGAGGGGAATACAATTTGTTGCGCATGAAGGAGGGGGATGAATGGAAGACTGCGTTTAACACTCCACTGGGTCATTTTGAGAATCTGGTTATGCCTTTTGGGCTTTCCAGTGCTCCGGCATTTTTTCAGAATCTTATTAATGACATCCTTAGACCTTTGATCGGCAGAAGTGTGGTTGTGTATTTGAATGACATTTTGATTTATTCACCGGATTTGGAGTCTCATTGGAGGAGTGTGCGTGAAGTATTACAGTTACTGAGTGATAATTCACTTTTTGCCAAGCTAGAAAAATGTGAGTTCTCTGTACAGAGACTTAGTTTTTTGGGTTACATTGTCTCCAGTGAAGGTTTTGAGATGGACCCGGTGAAAGTGCAAGCTGTGCAGGATTGGCCTAGACCTATTGGTGTGAAATCTATACAGAGGTTTTTGGGGTTCGCCAATCATTATAGAAAATTCATTAAAAAAATTTCTGTGATTGCCAAACCTCTGACCGATCTCACCAGGAAAGGTGCTGATGCGGTTCAGTGGACTACTGAGGCCATTGAGGCTTTTGTGTTGCTAAAGGAGAAGTTCAGCTCTGCTCCCATCCTTACGCAGCCTGATGTGACTAAACCATTTTTGGTTCAGGCTGATGCTTCTTCTGTGGGGGTCGGCGCGGTGTTGTCTCAGGAAAAGACGGATGGAGTACATCCCTGTGCTTTTTTTTCAAAGAAATTTTCTGAGTCTGAACTAAATTATGATATCGGTAATCGGGAATTGTTGGCAATTAAACTCGCATTTGAACACTGGCGTCATTTTTTGGAGGGAGCGGAATTTCCCGTTCAAGTCTTCATCGATCATAAAAATCTGGTCTACCTTGTTGCTGCCAAACGCTTGAATGCCCGTCAGGCTAGGTGGGCACTGTTTTTCTCGCAGTTTAATTTTACCGTTACTTACATCCCAGGTACTAAAAATGTTAAAGCTGATGCTTTGTCTCGCAGCTTTTCTCCTATGGTGGGTACTGAGGAGGAGGAAAACATTTTGCAAGAGGGGGTTGTTATTGCTGTTTTGGACTCTGTGTTGGAAGATGAGATTCTTAAAGCACAGGAGAATGCCCCATCTAACACGCCGCATGGGAGGTTGTTTGTGCCTGGTACCCTGAGGAGAGATTTGTTTGTTGAATGTCATGACTCTCGGTTGGCAGGTCATCCTGGAATCTCTGAGACCAAGAGACTTGTGGGTCGCAGCTTTTGGTGGCCTGGATGGCAGAAGGAAGTCATTAAGTGGGTGCGTCAATGCACGGTGTGTGCTAGATCTAAGTCTTCTCATACTCCTGCTGCGGGGTTGCTTTGCCCTCTGGAGGTCCCTAGTGCACCTTGGACACATTTGGCTATGGACTTTATTACTGACCTTCCCCCCTCTGAGGGTTTCACTGTCATCTGGGTGGTCGTGGACCGTTTTAGCAAGATGTGTCACTTGATTCCTTTCATCAAACTGCCTTGCGCTAAGACTCTCGCTAAGGCCTTTGTCAAGGAAATTGTCAGACTACATGGCGCTCCTACTGACATTGTTTCCGATAGGGGACCTCAGTTTGTGGCTCGTTTTTGGCGCTCCTTTTGTGACAGGTTGGGAGTTCATTTGTCGTTTTCATCCGGATATCATCCTGAGTCTAATGGCCAGACAGAAAGGAAAAACCAGGATGTTGAGCAGTTCTAGCGTTGTTTTGTGACTGATCAAGAGGGGTGGTCTGAGTTTCTGCCACTTTCTGAGTTTGCTCTTAACAACCATACATCCGCTTCTGCTGGTTGTTCGCCTTTTTTTTGTTGTACTGGGAGACATCCGTCGTTTGGGTCATTTTCCAAGTTGGGATCGGCTGTACCTGAAGAGGAGAATTTTTCTGGTGTTTTGGAGAGAGTTTGGACTGAGGTGCGTGGTAATCTTCAGGAGGCTAACAAAAGATCCAAAGTGTATTTTGATAGAAAACGACAAGAGGTTTTGTTTGCTATTGGTGACATGGTTTGGTTGTCCTCTAAGAATCTGCGCTTGAGGATTCCGTCTAAGAAATTGGGTCCCAAGTTTGTAGGGCCCTTGAAGGTGCTTCAGGTTATTAACCAATCTGCTGTTAAGTTGGAGCTTCCTACCTCCTGGAAGATTAATCCGGTGTTTCATGTTTCTCTCTTGAAAAAAGCTGAGGTCTCAGATGGAGACGTCTCGGCCACTGTTCCCCTGGTGGTGGAGGACGGGCAATATGAGATTTCTCGCATACTAAATTCTAGACGGTATAGATGGAGTTTGCAGTACCTCGTCGCTTGGAAGGGTTATGGACCTGAGGATAACTCATGGGTGAGGGCGGATGATGTTTCTGCGTCTAGACTTGTCAGATCGTTTCACAAGAGGTTTCCGGATAAGCTTAAGTCCTAGGGGATCCGGAGGATCCTCTTAGAAGGGAGGGTACTGTTAGAACCCTCTTGTTCGTTTTTTTTCAGTTTGCTGGTCACATGACCTTTTTTCCCTATTTAGTCTGGCTCCGCTCTTCTGGCTTTGCTGGACTTCATTGTATTATCTACTCTTAAGCTAGCCGGGTGCTTAGGTGCTTTACTCAGTCAGTTTTGCTTGATCTTAGGATCTCTAAGTAATTTGTTTTCTGTTTTATGTTCCCTGCTACAATTTCTGTTAGGAGGTGTCCACCTTTTCTCCCAGTCCCTAGATCTTGTAGGGATTTCTTCCTCGCAACTATAGGTCTTTGTTCAGACTAGCTGAGGACTTTAGCGGGTCTGGTCGCAGGATCAGGTTCCCCTTACATCGTAGGGATCAAGCTTAGTTCTATTGTAGGGACAGAATTCCCATCTTTCCTTAGTGCTTGTAGCAGAACATAACACATAGATTCTCTATGGGGTTAAGGTCAGGTGAGTTTGCTGGACAATCAAGGACAGTGATACTGTTGTTTTTAAACCTGGTATTGGTACTTTTGATAGTGTGGACAAGGGCCAAGTCCTGCTGGAGAATGAAATTTCCATCACCAAAAAGCTTGTCGGCAGAGGGAAGTATGAAGTGCTCTAAAATTTCCTGGTAGACAGCTGCACTGACTTTTGTCTTGATAAAGCACAGTGGACATATACTAGCAGGTGACATGGCTCCCCAAACCATCACTGATTGTGGAAACTTCACACTAGACCTCAAGCAGCTTGGATTGTGTGCCTCTCCACTCTTTCTCCAGACTCTGGCACCTTGATTTCCAAATGAAATGCAAAATTTAATTTTATCTGAAAACAACACTTTGGACCACTGAGCAACAGTCCAGTTCTTTTTCTCCTTGGACCAGGTGTTGTCTATTGGTTATGAGTGACTTCACACAAGGAGTGCAACACTTGTAGCCCATGTCCTGGATAAATCTGTGTGGTGGCTCTTGAAGTAATGGCTCTAGAAGCAGTCCACTCCTTGTGACTCTCCCCCAAATTTTTGAATGGCCTTTTCTTAACAATCCTTTCAAGGCTGCGGTTATCCCCGCTGCTTGTACACCTTTTTCTACCACACTTTTTCCTTCCACTCAACTTTCCATTAATATGCTTGGTTACAGCACTCTGTGAACAGCCAGTTTCTTTAACAATGACCTTTCGTGGCTTACCCTCCCTGTGGAGAGTGTCAATGACTGCCTTCTGGACATCTGTCAAGTCAGCAGTCTTCCCCATGATTGTGGAACCTACTGAAACAGACTAAGGGACCTTTTTAAATGCTTAGGAAGCCTTTGCAGGTGTTTTTTTGTTAATTATTCTAATTTGCTGAGATAGCGACATTGGGGTTTTCATTGGCTGTAAGCCATAATCATCAACATTAACAGAAATAAACACTTTAAATAGATTGCTCTGTTTGTACTGACTCTATATAATATATAACAATATTGGCAAAGGCACACCCCAGCTGAAAGGTGTTTTCTAATTCATTAAGAGGCATGTGTCTCTTAATGAATTACTTCGCTCCAGCGTTCCTGTTAATTTTGACTGGTATACACCTTCAGGCCCAATTCACAATGTTGGCATTTTGACCAGCAATTTCCATCATAAGATGAAAGTCCTGAGAAAGACATATGTTGGAAATTCAGTAAATTCATCATTTGGTTCAAACATACTTGCAAAAGATTGTTTTTTTTCTGAGAGCTTATAGTAATGCTTGTGCTCCCAAAATAATCAGGTTCAGTGGAAGGGTTAGAAGAAAACATTAATTTAGAAAATGCATTTGATAGAAACTGTAAGTATAATTATGTGATCAGGTTCAAGCTATTAACAACCAGGATAAAACCACAGAAGATATAAATTTTATGCTGATTCTAAGCGTGTAATTTGAATATTATAGTTATTGCAATATGTGTCTCATTGTTGCACTTCCTTTATTGATTCTAATGTCATGCATCATTCCTATCATCCTATTAAGGTAGAAGTGCACATAAGGGGCGAGCTGTGAATTTGTTCCGCTTTTTTTTTACATACTTTAAATTAGCTGATTCATGAATATATGTGACACAACTGTATTATATCTTAGGCCGGCGTCACACACAACGACAAAAAATCGGTCCGTTTTAGACGATCGATTGTCGGATCAAAATGCAAACATCACACATCCTTCTGGCATCCGATTTTCCTTCAAAGATGCGATTTAGTCGCATGTGTGTGTACCTTGTAACATCCGATTTTCATCCGACTTGCGAGATTTTCTCGCAGGCTTGCAAAACTGACATATAATGGATCCAAAAGAATAGTATTTCAATCACAAAAAAAAGAATAGATATATACACATAGAACACATATATATATATATATATATACATGTCATTGTGACATGTATATATACATATATTTATAGTTCCTAGACTTCTACATACTGTTATAGCCGCTAATTCAATTGCCGGCTTTTGTGAAATCACAGAAGCCGACATGAAATGATACATTGTTTCCACACAGTTAACCATGTCATTTCCTGTATTTTGATATTTGTTTAGAACTTACAATTACATGAGTGTATTTGTGCTAAATTTCAGACATGTAGGGGTTAATTAAAGGTGTAATTTCGTTGAAAAAAAATGCGTGGGCTCCCGCTGTATTTTCTCCACCAGACAGACAAAGCAAGCGAGTGGGGGCAGATAATAACAGCCTAGGGAGGGTACATTTTTTGTGCCCCCACTGGCTACTAACATCTGCCCCCAGACACCCCAGAAAGGGCAAATCTATAATTAGACTCGCCCTTTCTGGCACTTTGCCCATCTATTCCCATTGCCCTGTAGCGGTGGCGAATGGGTTAATAATCTCACCTTAATGTCACCTTAGTATTGAAAGGTGACCTTAAGGCAGGTTAATAATTGAGAGCTGTCAATTAGACAACTATCAATTATTAATCCTATTGTATGATAAAAAAATCAAACACACACAGTTTAATAAAAAAGAAGTTTAATGAAATAATCACACATTTTTTGACAATATTTTATTTTCCTGCTAAAACCATTTCCTGTAATAAAAATAAAATAAAAAAGCAAAATGATTCTTACCAATCCGAAGTACAGTCAGGTCCCACGCTGTAATCCATCAGAAAGGGTTAACAGGTTACAGGTCGCAGAGAGCTAATAATGCTGTCTCAGACCTGTATTCCCCTGAATGAATCAGTTACTCTCCCAGCGAAAGGAGAGGAATAGATTCATGAATGGAGCTTAATTGATTTATTACAACTTTCACTTGAGTGACCTGACCTAAGGTGAAAGTGGATACAATCAATTAAGCTTCATTCATGAATCACATCCTCTCCTGTCGGCAGGAGATAAGCTCATTCATTCAGGAGCTATCAGACGAGCACGCAGGATTACTTGCGCTGCTTATCTGATTGCTAGTTAACCCTTTGTGAAGGATTACATCGTGGGACGTGACAGATTGCCAGATAGGTAAGAATAATGTTGTTTTATTATTTTATATTTATTTTAGAAGAACAAGGGCTTCGAACGGATTAAGACTTAAATAAAAGATGGTCAAAAATATGTGTTTTTATTTCATTAAAATTATTTATTCTTAAAGTGTGTGTGTGTTTTTTTATTTACTTCAATAGGATTAATAATTGATAGTTGTCTAATTGACAGCTCTCAATTATTAACCTGCCTTAAGGTCACCTTTCAATACTAAGGTGACATTAAGGTGAGATTATTAACCCATTCGCCACCGCTACAGGGCAATGGGAATAGACGGGCAAAGTGCCAGAAAGGGCGAATCTAATTATAGATTTGCCCTTTCTGGGGTGTCTGGGGGCAGATGTTAGTAGCCAGGGGGGGCACAAAAAAAAAGTACCCTCCCTAGGCTATTATTATCTGCCCCCACTCGCTTGCTTTGTCTGTCTGGTGGAGAAAATACAGCGGGAGCCCACGCATTTTTTTGTCAACGAATTTACACCTTTAATTAACCCCTACATGTCTGAAATTTAGCACAAATACACTCATGTAATTGTAAGTTCTAAACAAATATCAAAATACAGGAAATGACATGGTTAACTGTGTGGAAACAATGTATCATTTCATGTCGGCTTCTGTGATTTCACAGAAGCCGGCAATTGAGTTTGCGGCTATTACAGTATGTAGAAGTCTAGGAAATATAAATATATATATATATATATACATGTCACAATTACATATATATATATATATGTATTCTATGTGTGTATATCTATTCTTTCTAGTCTTTATTAAAGCTGTCAGTGTGATTTTACAGTATAGCCGGGATGAATTGCCGGCTTTTCTAAAGGACACCGATGCGATTTCATCGCAAGTCACACGTGTGGTCCATTTGAAATCAGATTTTTCATCGCTCCCATAGACTTGCATTGGCGATAGTCGACCCACAATCGGTGACAATCGCAGCATGCTGCGATTGCACACGGACGTTTAAAACGGACCACAAAAAATCTGATACTGGGAGCTGCTCCATAGATTAACATAGGGCAGACTGCAATACGATTTTTCATCGCATTGCAGTCGTCCGATTCTGTCGCCAGTGTGACGCCGGCCTTATACCTTTTGAATCGCCTCAATTGAAAAAGTTAAATACTATATTCAAATATTAACCCCTTCATGACCCAGCCTATTTTGACCTTAAAGACCTTGCCATTTTTTG
The DNA here is from genome assembly GCA_033576555.1 of Oophaga sylvatica. Taxonomy (NCBI): domain Eukaryota; kingdom Metazoa; phylum Chordata; class Amphibia; order Anura; family Dendrobatidae; genus Oophaga; species Oophaga sylvatica. The sequence goes on along the minus strand of JARQOD010000005.1, from coordinate 224,499,911 downwards.
CAATTCTGACCAGTGTCCCTTTATGAGGTAATAACTCAGGAACGCTTCAACGGATCCTAGCGATTCTGAGATTGTTTTTTCGTGACATATTGGGCTTCATGTTAGTGGTAAATTAAGGTCGATAATTTTTGCGTTTATTTGTGAAAAAAATGGAAATTTGGCGAAAATTCTGAAAATTTTGTAATTTTCAAATTTTTAATTTTTATTCTGTTAAACCAGAGAGTTATGTGGCACAAAATAGTTAATAAATAACATTTCCCACATGTCTACTTTACATCAGCACAATTTTGGGAACAACATTTTTTTCTGTTAGGAAGTTATAAGGGTTAAAAGTTGACCAGCGATTTCTCCTTTTTACATCAAAATTTACAAAACCATTTTTTTTAGGGACCACCTCACATTTGAAGTCACTTTGAGGGGTCTATATGGCAGAAAATACCCAAAAGTGACACCTTTATAAAAACTGCACCCCTCAAGCTACTCAAAACTACATTCAAGAAGTTGATTAACCCTTCAGGTGCTTCACAGGAACTAAAGCAACGTGGAAGGAAAAAATGGACATTTTAATTTTTCCAACAAAAATTTTCTTTTAGCATCAATTTTTTCATTTTTACATGGGCATCAGGATAAAATGGATCCTAAAATTTGTTGGGCAATTTCTCCTGAGTACACAGATACCTCATATGTGGTCATAAACCACTGTTTGGGCGCACAGCAGGGCTCAGAAGGTAAAGAGCGCCATTTGACTTTTTGAATAGAAAATATGCTGGAATATTTAGCGGTTGCCATGTCACATTTGGAGAGTTCCTGTGTGCCTAAACATTGGAGCTCCCCCACAAGTGACCCCATTTTGGAAACTAGACCTCCTAAGGAACTTATCTAGATGCATAGTGATCACTTTGAACCCCAAGGTGCTTCACAAATTGATCTGTAAAAAAAAGAAAGTACTTTTTTTTCACAAAAATTTTCTTTTAGCCTCAGTTTTTTTCATTTTCACATGGGCAACAGTATAAATTGGATCCTAAAATTTGTTGGGCAATTTCTCCTGAGTACACAGATACCTAATATGTGGTCATAAACCACTGTTTGGGCGCACGGCAGGGCTCCGAAGGGAAGGAGCGCCATTTGACTTTTTGAATGGAAAATATGCTGGAATATTTAGCGGTTGCCATGTCGCATTTGGAGAGTTCCTGTGTGCCTAAACATTGGAGCTCCCCCACAAGTGACCCCATTTTGGAAACTAGACCCCCTAAGGAACTTATCTAGATGCATAGTGAGCACTTTGAACCTCCAGGTGCTTCACAAATTGATCCGTAAAAAAAAGAAAGTACTTTTTTTTCACAAAAATTTTCTTTTAGCCTCAGTTTTTTTCATTTTCACATGGGCAACAGTATAAATTGGATCCTAAAATTTGTTGGGCAATTTCTCCTGAGTACACAGATACCTCATATGTGGTCATAAACCACTGTTTGGGTGCACGGCAGGGCTCAGAAGGGAAGGAGCACCATTTGACTTTTTGAATGGAAAATATGCTGGAATATTTAGCGGTTGCCATGTCGCATTTGGAGAGTCCCTGTGTGCCTAAACATTGGAGCTCCCCAACAAGTGACCCCATTTTGGAAACTAGACCCCCTAAGGAACTTATCTAGATGCATAGTGAGCACTTTGAACCCCCAGGTGCTTCACAAATTGATCCGTAAAAAAAAGAAAGTACTTTTTTTTCACAAAAATTTTCTTTTAGCCTCAGTTTTTTTCATTTTCACATGGGCAACAGTATAAATTGGATCCTAAAATTTGTTGGGCAATTTCTCCTGAGTACACAGATACCTCATATGTGGTCATAAACCACTGTTTGGGCGCACGGCAGGGCTCCGAAGGGAAGGAGCGCCATTTGACTTTTTGAATGGAAAATATGCTGGAATATTTAGCGGTTGCCATGTCGCATTTGGAGAGTTCCTGTGTGCCTAAACATTGGAGCTCCCCCACAAGTGACCCCATTTTGGAAACTAGACCCCCTAAGGAACTTATCTAGATGCATAGTGAGCACTTTGAACCTCCAGGTGCTTCACAAATTGATCCGTAAAAAAAAGAAAGTACTTTTTTTTCACAAAAATTTTCTTTTAGCCTCAGTTTTTTTCATTTTCACATGGGCAACAGTATAAATTGGATCCTAAAATTTGTTGGGCAATTTCTCCTGAGTACATAGATACCTCATATGTGGTCATAAACCACTGTTTGGGCGCACGGCAGGGCTCAGAAGGGAAGGAGCGCCATTTGACTTTTTGAATGGAAAATATGCTGGAATATTTAGCGGTTGCCATGTCGCATTTGGAGAGTTCCTGTGTGCCTAAACATTGGAGCTCCCCCACAAGTGACCCCATTTTGGAAACTAGACGCCCTAAGGAACTTATCTAGATGCATAGTGAGAACTTTGAACCCCCAGGTGCTTCACAGAAGTTTATAACGCAGAGCCGTGAAAATAAAAAATCATTTTTTTTCTCAAAAAATGATTTTTTAGCCCACTAATTTTTATTTTCACAATGGTTACAGGAGAAATTGGACCCCAAAAGCTGTTGTCCAGTTTGTCCTGAGTACGCTAGTACCCCATATGTGGGGGGGAACCACTGTTTGGGCACACGTCAGGGCTCGGAAGGGATGTGGTGACGCTTTGAAATGCCGACTTGATGGAATGGTCTGCGGGCATCTTGTTACGTTTGTAGAGCCCCTGATGTGCCTAAACAGTAGAAACTCCCCACAAGTGACCCCATTTAGTAAACTAGACCCCGCAAAGAACTTATCTAGATGTGTGGTGAGCACTTTGAACCCCCAAGGGCTACACAGAAGTTTATAATGCCCGGGCATGAAAATAAAAAAATCATATTTTTTCCACAATCAGGATCTTTTAGTCCCCAATTTTTTATTTTCCCAAGGGTAACATGAGAAATTAGACCCCAAAAGTTGTTGTCCAATTTGTCCTGAGTACGCTGATATCCCATATGTGGGAGAAAACTACTGTATGGGCACACGTCGGGGCTCGGATGGGAAGTAGTGACGTTTTGAAATGCCCACTTGATGGAATGGTCTTCGGGCGTCATGTTACGTTTGCAGAGTCCCTGATGTGCCTAAACAGTAGAAACTCCCCACAAGTGACCCCATTTTGGAAACTAGATCCCCCAAGGAACTCCTATAGATGTGTGATAAGCACTTTGAATCTCCAAGTCCTTCACAGAAGTTTATAACGCAGAGCCGTGAAAATATAAAATCATTTTTTTTCCACAAAAAAAATTTTTAGTCCCCAATTTTTTTTCCCAATGTTAACAGGAGAAATTAGAACCCCCAAAGTTGTTGTGCAATTTTTCCCGAGTACGCTGATACCTCATATGTGGGGATAAACCACTGTTTGGGCATACGTCGGGGCTTGGAATAAAGGGAGCACTGTTTGACTTTTTGAACGCAAAATTTGCAGGAATCAATGGTGGCGCCATGTCGCGTATGGAGACCCCCTGATGTGCCTAAATAGTGGAAACCCCTCAATTCTAACTCCAACACTAACCCCAACACACCCCTAACCCCAACCCTTACCCCTACACACACCTAACCCTAATACAAACCCTAATCATAACCCTAACCCCAACACACCCCTAACCCTAATCCCAATTCTAACCATAAACCTAACTACAAGCCTAACCCTAATTCCAACCCTAACCCTAATTCCAACCCTAACTCAAATTCCAACCCTAACCGTAATTCTAACCTTAACCCTAATGCTAACCCTAACCCTAGTTCTAACCCTAAGGCTGGGTTCATATTGCGTTTTACCAGCCCGTTCAACACGTAGCGTTGACCAGCTGGTAACGGTATAGCATAACGCGATCGCGTTATGCTATACCCGCTAGCGCAGATGAATCAGCAGATAATCAGCCGCGGATCCGCAGCAAAATCAGTCGCGGATCAGCAACAAAATCCGCCGCGGATCAGCAGCAAAATCCGCCGCGGATCAGCAGCAAAATCCGCCGCGGATCAGCAGCGAAATCAGTCGTGGATCAGCGGCGAAATCCGCCGCGGATCAGCAGCGAATCCGCAGCGGATCAGCAGCGAAATCCGCCGCGGATCAGCAGCGAAATCAGCCGCGGATCAGCAGCGAAATCAGCCGCGGATCAGCAGCGAAATCAGCCGCGGATCAGCAGCGAAATCAGCAGCGAAATCCGCCGCGGATCAGCAGCGAAATCCGCCGCGGATCCGCCGCGAATCAGCAGCAAAATCAGTTGCGGATCAGCAGGGAAATCCGCCGCGGATCAGCAGCGAAATCAGCCGTGGATCCGCAGCGAAATCAGCCGCGGATCCGCAGCGAAATCCGCCGCGGATCCGCAGCGGATCAGCAGCGAATCCGCCGCGGATCAGCAGCGAAATCCGCCGCGGATCAGCAGCGAAATCCGCCGCGGATCAGCAGCGAAATCCGCCGCGGATCCGCCGCGAATCAGCAGCAAAATCAGTTGTGGATCAGCAGGGAAATCCGCCGCGGATCAGCAGCGAAATCAGCCGTGGATCCGCAGCGAAATCAGCCGCGGATCCGCAGCGAAATCCGCCGCGGATCCGCAGCGGATCAGCAGCGAATCCGCCGCGGATCAGCAGCGAAATCCGCCGCGGATCAGCAGCGAAATCCGCCGCGGATCAGCAGCGAAATCCGCCGCGGATCAGCAGCGAAATCCGCCGCGGATCAGCAGCGAAATCCGCAGCGGATCAGCAGCGAAATCCGCTGCGGATCCGCAGCGAAATCCGCCGCGGATCAGCAGCGAAATCCGCCGCGAATCAGCAGCAAAATCAGTTGCGGATCAGCAGCGAAATCCGCCGCGGATCAGCAGCAAAATCCGCCGCGGATCCGCCGCGAATCAGCAGCAAAATCAGTTGCGGATCAGCAGGGAAATCCGCCGCGGATCAGCAGCGAAATCAGCCGTGGATCCGCAGCGAAATCAGCCGCGGATCCGCAGCGAAATCCGTCGCGGATCCGCAGCGGATCAGCAGCGAATCCGCCGCGGATCAGCAGCGAAATCAGCCGCGGATTAGCAGCGATATCCGCCGCGGATCCTCAGCGAAATCCGCCGCGGATCCGCAGCGAAATCCGCCGCGGATCAGCAGCGAAATCAGCCGCGGATCAGCAGCGATATCCGCCGCGGATCCGCAGCGAAATCCGCCGCGGATCAGCAGCGAAATCAGCCGCGGATCAGCAGCGATATCCGCCGCGGATCCTCAGCGAAATCCGCCGCGGATCCGCAGCGAAATCTGCCGCGGATCAGCAGAGAAATCCGCCGCGGATCCGCCGCGGATCAGCCGCGATATCCGCCGCGGATCCGCAGCAAAATCAGCTGCGGATCAGCAGCAAAATCTGCTAGGAAAAAAAAATATATATATTTTTTTTATTATTTGTCCCTACCTATGACGGGGGGGGGTTCATTTACTTTTTTTTTATTTTGATCACTGTGACAGTTTATCACAGTGATCAAAATAAATTTTTTTTACAATGGAGGGCGCACTGCGCATGCGCCAGCCGGCGGGCGCACTGCGCATGCGCCCGCCATTTTCCAAGATGGCGGCGCCCATGAAGAATCCCGGGCAGCCGCCGGGACGGATCCAGGGACATCGGTGGACCGGGAGAGGTGAGTAGGGGACGTCGGAAGGTGAGGGTGGGGGATCAGAAGGTGAGGGGGGGTGATCGCAGGAGCAGGGGAGCAGACAGCGACGGCGGTGACCGATCGCTGCCATCTTTCGATGGCGGCGGCCGATCACCGCCGTGACTCGGTGTGGGGGGGACAGATCTTGGTGCCCAGCCATGGCAGATGCTATTGCAGCATCGGCCATGGCTGGATTGTAATATTTCACCAGTTTCATTGGTGAAATATTACAAATCGCTCTGATTGGCAGTTTCACTTTTAACAGCCAATCAGAGCGATCGTGGCCACGTGGGGGTTAAGCCAACCCCCCTGTGGTGATGCAGTAAGGGTCCTGTTACTGCGGGTCGGGTGACCTTTCAGTGACCCCGGACCCCCGACCCGCAGTAACATGATTTATAGCATGACGCCTACGTCGGCGTCATGGGTCGGGATGGCACAGGTTTTCATGACGCCGACGTAGGCGTCATGGGTCGGGAAGGGGTTAAAGGAAATTGGGGTTGCCAACTTGACTTTTTATTTTTTTGAACAGCTTTATCAAAAAATCACTGACAGACGATATTTTTGCCAAATAAGAGCACATCAGCTGCATTTACAGCAAAGTGCAAGACTGATAATTACAGTCAAAAAAATCTGTGCACGTTTTTTAAACATAAAAAAAATCTTGGACCACTTATTTTTTTTAAGGACATGTCTGTAATGTTCCGTATCTTTATGGATTGTCCTAGAATTACTAGCCACCCTAAAGGGAACCTGTAACTCAATTCATGCATGAATCAGAGCCGGCTGAATTATTGTAGCCAGGTATGTTTTACTCTGAAAAACTGCAATCTTGCAGCCAGGCAAAGATTAAGGCCGGGGTCACACTTGTGTGTGTGTGATGTGAGAATCTCACTTGAGTCTCTCGCATCAAAATCCGGCACTGCCACCCGCACTCAGACTGGAGCGTGTAAATCCAGGGATCGGTTCACTTTAACTCCATTAATCCATATCATAGATCTATGTTGACTAATATTTTATACTACACTCTTAAACTGCTATGGGCTCTATATTGCTGCTGTGATATGATTTAATGAGACACATAGAGGTTTTTACTTCTAGACTTATATAGAATAATTTCATGTATTTCATTTGTTGTAGGTGTTCCAGATTAAAAAGCATTTCACCTGTCAGAACTATATGTCTAGAACCATATGGACTCAATCTTCTGCTGTAGAGACTTCATGCCCACAGCTTACAGTAAATATATTTAACCACATCCTGTCACGTCACTGGCTTTCCACGTCCTAATGGACATGCTACTTTCCATTATGAAGTGAAACGCTTCAGTGAGCCTTGACCCCGGATCATAATCCTTTGCAAACCGCTGCCTAACAGCATTCAATTCCCCATGCTTGCAAAGATACAGCAGAGGGAATTGAGAGCTCTTAGTATTTTCAAAGGAAAGTTCTTCTGCCATTCCATTTATGTTTTAAAATATTGTAAAAATTAAATTAAATTTAAAGTGTTTTTAAGCGTCTAGCAAAATTGTTAAGAAATTTTAGAGATACATTTTTCCAAATAAAAAGTTGCTTAATCTAATAAAAAACAAAAATTTAGTTTCATCATGTCCATAATGACTAGTACAATAAAATACAAAATATTTTATCTCATCTATTGAACTCCACAAAATATTACAAAAACAATACATCAGTATTAGGGTTCGAGTTCCCGCTACTGCACAAGGGGAGTCTCGAACCAGTCCCGCTGCTGTCCCCCATCCATCTCCATCCGCAGTGGAGACTGCTCAGCAGAGACGTCGGTCCCAGCATCTTGCTCATTCCAATACTGTGCAGAGACTTGCTGCTGCCCCTCCTGGATCTTCTATCATAGCCAGTGCTGGAGCAGACGTCTTTGGGATGAAGTCCTGCGTTTCCCCTTCTGAGCATGCCCAGGGTAAGATCCCTCATTGGAGATCAGGTGTCACATGTTCAGGTACTGTAGCAGCTCCTATTGGTCCGCCAGGAAGGTCCTGAAACTACATGTGTTTTGGAACAGTTTCTCATTGGTCCTTGTTTCTGGCAGTTCCTGTAGCTGTTACTATAAAAGGATGGCATGGCTGGGCCGCCATGCACTAGTATCAATTGCATTATGTGCTTTGCACCAGTGTGATCATGCACGCATGTGGTTAGGGCTCGGCTGAAATAAGCCCCTAGAATACCGGCACCTCTGGTGAGGAGATTTGAGTGCACGTGGTTAGGGCTTGGCTGAAATAAGCCCCTAGAATACTGGCTTCTCCGGTGAGGAGATTGCTTGATTGCGTTGCTGTCTGCATGATCATGGACTGCTAACCGCACAGCAGTTATCTGTGTATCCCTGTGGTGTTAACAGGACACAGTATTTTTCTCAGAGGCTCTGTGACGCAACAGGGTTCGCTTTATAACGCTGGTTCAGCGCCCTAGCGTTTTACTTTGCGGCTCACTGAAGCTAAATGTGTTCGCACTTATCGCCATATAGCGCTGTGGCATTCCCATTAGCGGCTCTGGGGATTAACAGAGTCGCACTTACTGCCACAGCGCGCTACGGCGTTTATTTTAGCGACTCTGTGGGATAACAGAGTTCGCTGCTTTCGCCATCTTACTAGCAGCGGGCTTCGCCTGCATGGTGGACACCGGGCTGCGAACGCACCTCTCTACTATATCGATTAGGTGCGTTCCGCAGACCCTAACACATCAGAATTGTCATTTTTATTATATTGCCTCACTTAAAGTAAAATAAAAAATAATCAATAAGTCATGTATTCCACAATGGTGCCAATAAAAGCTACAACTTGTTATGCAAACAAGTCCTCATAGAGTTCCTCTTTTCACCATTGTGCCACATTGCCAGCCTCTTCACTCTAAACCAGCACTTCTAAGTTTAATCAGGGTCACGGATGTCTCTGAGTATCATAAGATCACATCATATTTCGTAAAGTCGTGATGTCATGATTAGAGATGAGCGAATTTGTTCGGGTTTTGTTCCCGAATCTGATTTTGACATATTCGAGCCATATTCGAGCAATATTCGTGCCGAAAGTTTGTCTTCTGATCGGTTCGGAACATATTCGGTAATTTCTACTCCCATTGACTCTAATGACGTTCGGCTGTGTTCGGCGAATATTGCAAAAACAATATTCGATTCTGATTGTATTCGGAACCGAATCCAAACAAATTCTCTCATCTCTAGTCATGGTGTGCGTTATCTTGGCAGGACATGCAGTGGCTTGTTAGGCTTCTTAATACCCTGAAGTCTTGGCTTAGAGTTAAGATATGAGAGATGCGGCATGCACCAGAGAAAAGAAGAGGAAAGCAGGAGCGGACAGGGGAGGGGTAAATTTGATTATTAAGTTTTTTATCTTACATTTATTAACTTAACTGCAAAATTAATTTTACATTTAGCTTGCCCAATTTAGCAAACTCAAATGTCAGAAGATCCACTCATCTCTGCTTTGGAGCTTTAGATTATAAATGAAAATGCACTTCTATAAACTTTTAGGATATTCACTATGTAAACAGAGAGAAGCAGTGGAGAGCATATCTCATTATCTTCCCAATCTAGCAAAATAATTATGCTAACTTGCTTTTTGGTGTTTAGTTTTCAAGTTATTAGCATATTGCTCTCACTACTTTCGGCAGAACATTTTGGACTCTATATTATTATTAAATTTTAATGAGACACGCTTTGCATATGATGCACCAATGTACCAGTATTGTTCAGGGTGCAGCTTATTTGCTTGACCTTATGAACATCAGGATTTGCATAATTATTGTCTTATAAACCGCTAATGTCTAGGTCAGTGCTGTAAATGAAGCATTTTGAATATTTTAAAGGTGACATGCAATAATGACAATGTAGTATTTTTAGAAACATGACATTATTGTGATTTGAAAGAGCACATATTGAAAATGTAACCTCTGGTAGAAACATCACTTAGGGTTGATTGTAAAGAGTTTTCTTTCCATGTATGTTTCAGTTGGATTAATATTGTGGACATTGTATATAAAATTATCTTCTCTTTGTGGACAAGTTCATGCTTTATTCTACATCAACATTAAATAAAAGTGTATTAAATGTCTATTCAGTGCATTCGATCAACAGTCAAACAAATAGTTGAATGTAGAGATAAGAGGATCTTTTGAGATTCAAATTCAGAGCTCTACGAAATTCTCTTAAAAAATTCAATTTGCGCAGATTTCAATACTGGAATGTACTGTCTCTGCAGAAAGCTGCGGTTGCCATACTGAGTAAGTGGGTCATGAAGTTGGAAGAAATCAACAACAGTATCAACAGCAGAGCACTCCCACACATCACACCCCGTCCTCCATGTTTCATGGAGGAAGAAACCATCTGATGACCATTTCTGTATTTCGCAAAGACATGGCAATTGATACAAAAAAACAAAAAAATGTGATTAATTCGGTAATATTATAGATTTCCACTGATCTAATGTCCAGTCCTGATCCAAGTCTTTTCTTGTTTGTGGTCCCCAGTAGTGGCTTCTTTGCAGCAATTTGACCATAAAGCCCTGCTTCTTATAGCCTCCTCCAGACAGTTGATATTGAGATGTATCTGTTACTTGATTTCTCAAGTAACATTTATGATGGCTGTTATCTGAGATGCTCTCAATTTGTCTTTTCTGAGGTAAGTAACGCTGATGAACTTCTCCTCTGCAGCAAATATAAGTTTTAGTCTCCCTTGACTTGGCCAGTCTTCAAGAGAGCATATTTCATCATAGCGATTGATGGTTTAGGTGACTGCATTTGAGGATACCTTCAACATTTCAGCAATTTCATGGGTTGACTGATTTCTGCATCTTAAAATAATGATGGACTGTTGTTTCTTCCACTTAGTTGTTTGTTTTTTCCATATTTAGGCTTAGAACAGTTATGAAATAGGGCTCAGCAATGTATGTAACTGTGTGTTTTCACTGCCTCTGTAAACACTTTCTGAAGGCTAGTCGGTCAACAAATAAATTCTTGACAAGGCATGCATTTTCATTGGAAGTCATTCCAGGTAACTGTCCGATGAAGTTGATCGAGAGAATGCTTAGCTGTGTATACTTTTTATCAGAATAGAAAGGGGACTACTTTGATTACTGCACCATTTATTACATAGAATCATAGAATCATAGAATGGTAGAGTTGGAAGGGACCTCCTGGGCCTTCTGGTCCAACCCCCTGCTCAAAGCAGGATTCTCTAAATCATCCCAGACAGATGTCTATCCAGCCTCTGTTTGAAGACTTCCATTGAAGGAGAACTCACCACCTCTTGTGGCAGCCTGTTCCACTCATTGATCACCCTAACTGTCAAAAAGTTTTTTCTAATATCTAATCTGTGTCTCCTCCCATTCAGTTTCATCCCATTGCTTCTAGTCTTTCCTTGTGCAAATGAGAATAAAGATGATCCTTCTACAATGTGACAGCCCTTGAGATATTTGTAGACAGCTATTAAGTCTCCTCTCAGTCTTCTTTTTTGCAAGCTAAACATTCCCAAATCCTGCAACCGTTCCTCATAGGACATGGTTTGCAGACCGGTCACCATTCTGGTGGCTCTTCTCTGAACTTGCTCCAGTTTGTTGATGTCTTTTTTAAAATGTGGTGCCCAAAACTGGACACAGTATTCCAGATGAGGTCTGACCAAAGAGGAGTAGAGGGCAATAATGACCTCACGTGATCTAGACTGTATGCTTCTGTTGATACATCCTAGAATTGCATTTGCCTTTTTTGCTGCTGCATCACACTGTTGACTCATGTTAAGTCTGTGATCAATTAGTATACCCAAGTCTTTTTCACATGTGCTGTTACTTAGCCCTATTCCTCCCATTTTGTATATGCTTTTTTCATTTTTATTGCCCAGATGTAGTACTTTGCATTTTTCCCTGTTAAAATCCATTCTGTTAGTTGCTGCCCACTGCTCCAGTTTATGTATATCTTTTTGAATCCTCTCTCTCTCTTCTCTAGTATTAGCTACCCCTCCTAGCTTTGTGTCATCAGCAAATTTGATCAGTTTACCCTCAATTAGAGTTGAGCGATACTTTCCGATATCCAAAAGTATCGGCATCGGAATGGTATCGCCGATACCCAAAAAATATCGGCGATACCCGATACCGATACCGGAAGTCCAATGTAAGTCTATGGGAACAAAATATCGAAATAAAAAAAACCCCATTCTTGCCTTGTAGGTTAATTGTACATGAAGGAAAACAACAAAGAGTAATGTAGAATGTATTGGGGGAGGTTGAGGAGACATTAAAGGCATAGATGTTTAACCCAATCCAATGGAATAGCATTAATTTTTTTTTTTAGGAAATACGTTCGGATTGACGAAGAAATTGACAATGTTGTTAACCTTTTTTCTATTTTGTCAAATATGTCTGTTTCACAACTTCCATGGTCTTCACCTTTTTAACTTTTCACACACTTTCTCCTTCATAATCTTCAGCAGCATCATCTTTCTCATCAAATTATTCTTCATCTTCACCTTCTTAATCTTCTAAAACTTCTTGCTATTCATCTTTTTGTTAACATTACTTATATTGTTCTTATTAAACAGTTATTATTCTTCATATTCTACTTCTTCATCTTCTTCCTATTCATCCTTTTCATCATATTCTTATTTGTGACAGACATTCCTGTACTTGTAATCTGTAAAACTCTGAATTTTCATCCTTCCGTTCTTGCTGTCACAAAAGATTTTAATTACAACAGTATTTGTCCGCGTTCAGTTTAGCCTGCAGCAGCATCAGGCATTTTCCAGGGGCACCACGAGGAGGAACGGACTCACCCCCATACACTGCTTAGTCTTCTTCTGCTTAGAATTTAGAGCATATATTTTGCTCTTCATTTTGGTCTTATACTTAATGTTCTTCTGCTTTTTGATCTTCTGCTTATTGTTCTTCTGTCTCTTGTTCTGTATCTTGTAGTTTGTCTTAACCTTCTTTGTCCTGTTGGTGATGGTACAAAAGCCAATGGAAGTAACGAGGACCAGCTGACTGTGCTGGAACCCAGAGGGTCAGCAGAAGGAAAAGAGCCAATGGCACAACCGAGGACCAGCTGACGTTACTGGGACACGGTTACTAAGCAGGAGGTACCTGTGCTCCAAAGCACTACCAAGGACCAGCAGACGTTGCTGGAACTCGGATACCGACATGGAGGCACCTAGGCCAAAGGCACTGCGGAGAACCAGCTGACGGTACTGGAACCCGGATGGGTAGCAGAAGGTACAAGAGCCAATGAAAGTAACGAGGACCAGCTGACTGTGCTGGAACCCGGAGGGTCAGCAGAAGGAAAAGAGCCAATGGCACAACCGAGGACCAGCTGACGTTACTGGGACACGGTTACTAAGCAGGAGGTACCTGTGCTCCAAAGCACTACCAAGGACCAGCAGACGTTGCTGGAACTCGGATACCGACATGGAGGCACCTAGGCCAAAGGCACTGCGGAGAACCAGCTGACGGTACTGGAACCCGGATGGGTAGCAGAAGGTACCCATGGAAATTAAAGTTGAGGCAGCAGGACTGTTTGCCGTTCACACAGCAGGGGAACAGCTGACATTACTGAACCCCAGTAACACAGGAGCAAGTGTAGACTGTGCTAACAGCACTTCCGAGAAACAACTGGCGGTGTTGTAACCCAGGGATGAGAAGAGAACATGGTGGAGGCAGCAGGACTGTTTGCCGTTCACACAGCAGGGGAACAGCTGACATTACTGAACCCCAGTAACACAGGAGCAAGTGTAGACTGTGCTAACAGCACTTCCGAGAAACAACTGGCGGTGTTGTAACCCAGGGATGAGAAGAGAACATGGTGGAGGCAGCAGGACTTTTTGCCGTTCACACAGCAGGGGAACAGCTGACATTACTGAACCCCAGTAACACGGGAGCAAGTGTAGACTGTGCTAACAGCACTTCTGAGAAACAACTGGCGGTGTTGTAACCCAGGGATGAGAAGAGAACATGGTGGAGGCAGCAGGACTTTTTGCCGTTCACACAGCAGGGGAACAGCTGACATTACTGAACCCCAGTAACACAGGAGCAAGTGTAGACTGTGCTAACAGCACTTCTGAGAAACAACTGGCGGTGTTGTAACCCAGGGATGAGAAGAGAACATGGTGGAGGCAGCAGGACTGTTTGCCGTTCACACAGCAGGGGAACAGCTGACATTACTGAACCCCAGTAACACAGGAGCAAGTGTAGACTGTGCTAACAGCACTTCCGAGAAACAACTGGCGGTGTTGTAGCCCAGGGATGAGAAGAGAACATGGTGGAGGCAGCAGGACTTTATGCCGTTCACACAGCAGGGGAACAGCTGACATTACTGAACCCCAGTAACACAGGAGCAAGTGTAGACTGTGCTAACAGCACTTCCGAGAAACAACTGGCGGTGTTGTAACCCAGGGATGAGAAGAGAACATGGTGGAGGCAGCAGGACTTTTTGCCGTTCACACAGCAGGGGAACAGCTGACATTACTGAACCCCAGTAACACAGGAGCAAGTGTAGACTGTGCTAACAGCACTTCCGAGAAACAACTGGCGGTGTTGTAACCCAGGGTCAAGGAGGGTGTAGGCATAAAATATTGAGTTATTGCCTTGTTACGTGGCCATTGCAAATGTATGTACTTCAAACAAGAATAAATGAAGTTTTACTACGACAATAAAATGATGAATTTCAATTACAAGGATAGAAAAATATTTATACTTGACAGTCCTCTGTGGTTGATAACGTTTAATGGCTAACTGAAAATATGGTAACAAATTCAAAGCTTTCGAGACTACTCAGGTGTCTTCATCAGGCTAAGAGTAAAGCCAAAAATGAAGAATCACATATTTCTACACACAACAGGACACAGGAATAGCTAAGACAAGTGAGGGAGGGACAAGTGAGGGGAGACCGGCAACAAAAAGGAGAACAAGGATGAATTATCAGCGCCACACAATCAGAGATAAATTAATGAATTTACCTGTGGCAAAAGACTTTTGTATGCCCGGTCATAGCATGATGGATATGGAATTACTGGTATTAAAATATAACTTCAAATATGAGAAACGTACAAAGGTTTCAGAATATAAGCTCATCATGACCTTTGACACTGTTAGTGATGGAATGAATAGATCACATGGATTTATGTCATTCTATATCAATTAAGGAATCTGCGTCTATGCCCTTCCAGGGTCATGAAAACCCAAAAAAAAAAGCCAATGAGAGGGCAATCAAACTTTCTATCCTTATGTAGGAACTGTTCCAATATTTATGTTCATCCCTGTGAGATAATGACAGTTCTGATACACGTCACTTACTTGTCTTACCTATTGCACTATTCCTGTGTCCTGTTGTGTATAGAAATATGTGATGCTTAATTTTTTTATTTAGTCTTTGCCTGATGAAGAGACGTGAGTAGCCTTGAAAGCTTGCAATTTGTTTCCATCTTTTCAGTTATCCATTAAAAGGTATCAACCACTGCTGACTCTGAAGTCTAAATATTTTTCTATCTACTGGCTAACACGGTACAAAGATACACATGTTTTCTAATTTCAAGAAGGAAAAATAAAGAAAATACAAATATAAACGCATATATGCACATCCCAAAAAAAAATGGACCAACACAACACCCAAAAAATTGGTAACAAAATATAGTGTTGTAAATGTAAGAATAAAAGTCCATTTTTTTTTTATGAATAATGCTTAAGGAACGCTATGTTAAACCATAACATAGTGAAGACAATGGATTTTGTAATAGTCACTCATCATCATCATCGCAAATTTTATGTGACAGTCACAGACATTTCAATTATTTAAGTTCATAAAATCGTAACTTTCTATAGCATGTATGACATGTCCAGCATGGACTCATCAATGTGATGATTGATGACACAATAATGTACGATAAAAAATAACCATTTAAAAAAACATTAGGCATTGTTTGTCACAATTTAAGTGTGTGCCTGCAAGTGTAGGTGAAACAAAGGCTACGGATAGCAAAGGTATATTCTATGTCTGTATCAGACAGTGGCAACAGCCTCTGATGGGTAATGCCGATGTTATACTGTACGTCAATAAAGTCTGTGGCTGAAATCATGCATTTTTTGCTTGTAGAGTGTTGAAGAGGTTAAAAGAATGTCTGGTTGCGCAAAGCTTTATCCAACAACACTACCTTCCTACTGTCACGCGTAGGGTAGGGTAGCGTGTGGCAATTAGCTGACTATAAAATGTGAGGTTAGGCTGCGTTATTGCGCACTAGGGACGCAAAAAAAAATACAGCAGTAATAATTTAATGTGTAATACTCCACCTATGACAAACAAAAAAATTACGTTCCCTCTTTAACAATGTACAAGACTAACAAGCCTAATGGTTCACGCTGCTTAATTGAGATACAGTATTACATCAACATTGTCCATGAGTAACTATGCACTGTGAATGTGATACCTATATACCAGTATTAATTTATATCTCTTGTGGTTGTTTCAACAGCACTTGCAGGTATAACTACCTATTGTCAGTATGCATGATGCACTTTCTAGATGTAATAATTTATTATTGGACATTATTACCATGTTTACATGCTGGCCATTTCATATATGGTGTTTGAAGTTACAGTTGGCATCAGTATGTGTATTTTATAATGTCTGTCATAAATAAAACTCGTGATGATGATGATGAGGATTTAATGATTCGTACATCCATTGACTGCATTATCTTACAGGTACAGATAAAGTTCCTTAAAAAGCATTAATTCATAAGTATGAAATGTACTTTTATGCATTAATTTCAAAATGTGAAGAGTAGACTATGTTTTATTTTTTGTTACCATTTCTAATAGACATGTGCAGATATGCGCTGTGATGACAAATTATTATTTGTCCATATTTGTCATTAAAATTTATCATTCTAGGCCTGCAAAACTTCACAATTTCATGTTTTCAGCATAACAAGCAGGGTGACGGCTCTTCCCTATTTGGAGCATGTTGGTCATGTGTTTTTCTGTCCATGTGTCGGGAACAGGAGACTTCTTGCCGTTGACACAGCAGGGGAACAGCTGGCGTTACTGAACCCCACTAACAGTAGAGCTTGTGTTTTGTTCTGTGGACACGACACTTCTGAGCAGCAACTGGCAGTGTTGGAGCCCAGGGAGTAGAGTTCAGGTGGTAGAAAGATGAACATAACAGGAGACATGGATAACGTTGCGAACCAGTTATTTAATCTGAAAACGGACAGACAAATTCTGGCGAGATCCATGCCTTGTTCATTTTCAGAAAAGTAAGCCGGTCTACATTATCGGAGGATAGTCGCATGCGACGGTCTGTTAGTACACCACCTGCAGCACTAAAGACGCGCTCCGATAATACACTGGCAGCAGGGCAAGCCAGCACCTCCAATGCATACTGGCTAAGCTCTGGCCATGTATCCAGCTTAGAGACCCAAAACTTGAATGGGGAAGAGCCATCTGGGAGTACACTGAGAGGCAAAGCCAAGTAGTCTGTCACCATCTGACGGATACGTTGCCTCCCGCTGACTGGAGCCCTCTCGGATGGTGTAGACATTTGTGGCGCTGCCACAAAACTTTGCCACATTTTTAACATACTGGTCTTTCCCTGTGCAGAGGCACTGCGTGTGCTCCCTCTTGTTGCAGAGCTCTCTACACTGCCTCGACGCACAGAGCTGCTTTGTAAAGCAGTAGCAGCAGCAGTGCTCTCGGCAGTAAGGTAGAACATTAGGGATTGCACCAGTGTGTCTTGGTACTCCCGCATTTTACGCTCCCGGTTCAACGGTGTGATGAGGCTTTTGACGTTGTCCCGGTAGCGAGGGTCTAGGAGGGTGTACACCCAATAATCAGACGTCGTGAGAATGTGGGCGATGCGGCGGTCGTTTCTTAGGCACTGCAGCATGAAATCAACCATGTGCTGCAGACTCCCAACTGGCAAAGAAACGCTGTCCTCTGCAAGAGGCGTCATCTCTGCCTGCTCTGCATCACCCCACCCTCGCTCTACATACTGACTAGAGCGTTGTGTACCTCCCTCTGGAGCGATGTCTTCCTCCTCCATTGACTCCTCCTCCTCATCCTCCTCACAAAGTGAGCCCTGCCCAGCCCTTTGTGAGGAACCACGTTGCGCTGACTTTCCAGAAGGTGATGGAATTTGTGACTCCTCATCCTCCACCTCTTCCAAAACCTCATCCCTTATTGCTTGCAGTGTTTTTTGAAGCAGGCAGATAAGGGGGACAGTCAGGCTGACTAGTGCATCATCTGCACTCGCCATCCGCGTTGACTCATCAAACGCACGCAAAACGTGGCACATGTCCTTCATAGTGGCCCACTCATTAATGGTGAAGTGTGGACGGCGCAAATTGCGTGTTGCTTGCGCCTGATGCAGCTGATACTCCATTACTGCTGGCTGCTGCTCACACAACCGCTCCAACATATGTAACGTTGAATTCCACCTGGTGGATACGTCACATATGATGGATGTTCAGGAAGGCGCAATCTGTGTTGCAGAGCTGCAATGCGCGATCTGGCCATGCTGGAACGTCGCAAGTGAGCGCACTCTAGGCGGACCTTGTGCAGCAGTGCATCAAGATCCGGATAGTCCCTCAAAAAACTCTGCACGACCAAGTTGAGCACATGTGCCAGACATGGTATGTGAGTGAGTTTGCCAAGGCCCAGAGCTGCCACCAGATTTCGGCCATTGTCACACACTACCAAGCCTGGCTGGAGATTCGCTGGCAAAAACCACACGTCGCTCTCCTGCTTGATGGCATTCCAGACCTCCTGCGCTGTGTGGCTTCGATTCCCCATGTAAATTAATTTCAGAACGGCCTGTTGCCGTTTGGCCACGGCTGTGCTCATATCGGTCGCATCAGGTAAGCGTCCACGGGTCCATGTGGAGGTAGACCGTGACGGCTCCTGCAGCGATGATTCTGAGGAACTGGAGTAGGAGGAGGAGTCAATGTGGACAGACTTAATTCCGGCAATCCTTGGAGTTGGCAGAACACGTACAGCGCCACTCGCAAGATCTGTACCCGGCTCCACAACATTCACCCAATGGGCAGTGAGTGAAAGGTATCGTCCCTGGCCATGGGTACTGGTCCACGCATCGGTGGTCAGGTGGACCTTGCTACTGACGGCGTTTAGTAGCGCATGTTTAATTTTTGCCTCAACATGCTTTTGCAGACCAGGGACGGCTTGCCTGCTGAAATAAAATCGGCTGGGCACATTGTATTGTGGGACTGCCAATGCCATTAATTCACGGAAACTGTCAGTCTCCACCAGCCTGAATGACAGCATTTCAAGGGACAGGAGTTTTGCAATGCCAGCATTCAGAGCCTGTGCTCGTGGATGGTTTGCCGAGTATGGCCGTCTTTTATCCCATGCCTGTGCTACCGATGGCTGTTTTGTGGCCTGGGTGTGTGAGGATGACAGGGAACTTGCAGCTGTGCGTGGAATAACACTGTGTCTCTGGACAACAGTGACAGAGGTTCTTCCATGGCGATCCTGTGAGGAAGCCGAAACAGCTGTGTGTGAACTGGAGGAAGAGGCTCCAACACGAGCTGAAGATGTAGGTGCTGCTGTAGGTTGGCCTACATCTCCAGTGTGTCTTTGTAACTCAACAAAGTGCTTTGACCGCACATGTTTCCACATATTTGTTGTATTAAGGTTACTGACACTTTTACCTCTTTTAATTTTTTGATTACACAGCTTGCATTTGACATAGCAAATATCATCTGCAACTGTATCAAAAAAGGACCACGCAGAGCAAGTCCTGGGAGCGCCCGGTTTGGCTGTTGGAAGAGAACTGCTCCGAACGGGTGCCAAACTGGAGGCTACAGGCAAGCGAGTCTGCAGCCTACCTCTCCCTACTGTTTGGACCGTTGGGGCAATCTCTTCCTCAGAGCTGCTCCCACCACCTTCCTGTTCCTCACGCCATGTTGGGTCTTGGACCTCATCATCTCCACCACTACCCTCTTCCAACACCTGCTGTTGTTGGGTGGTCTGGCCAGCACCATGCTCAACAGAAACTGGCAACTGAGTCTCATCATCATCAATGCGTTCTGCGGTGTGCTGACCATCGGCACTGGCTCACCCGCCTCTTCAGATTCAGAGAGACACAGCTGTTGCGCATCACTGCATACTGCCTCTTCTTCACATTCCAGAATGCTGCTTAGCTGGGCCCCTGTTTGCAAGCCAACAGATTCTGAGAACAGAAGCAGAGACTCAGCTGGCTCCTGTACAGAGCTCTCTGACTGCCTGGGCAATTTGGCAGGCGGTGAAGAGACTGATGGTTGTTCAACAGTGCTGTGGTCCTGAGAGGAGGTGGAAGGTATTGAAGTCGATGCATTGGCTGCCATCCAACCAACAACGGCTTCAATTTGTTCTTGACGCAGCAGGGGGGTACGCTGAGCTCCTACAAAAGTGCGCATAAAGGAACGCTCACGGGGAAAACTGGTGGATGCTGTGTCACTGGGTGCGGCAGCAGCCACAGAATCCCCACGTCCTCTCCCTGCTGCAAATCCACGGCCACGACCACGACCACGTGCCTTACTCACTGACTTCTTCATCTTGGTAGATTGATAAAGAAAGTCAGAAAAGTTATAAGGCCTAAGTGTGGTTATTCCTCACAGACTACAGTGAACCCTGCAGACAACTGTTCAGTATCTGTTAAAGGCCCCTTTGTGTACTTCTATAGTGTTTGCAACCAATGTATTGTATACGGATGGAAGCGCGTCACACTAATAGATTAGATTTTTTTCCACTAAAATGGAGCAGCACCAATTAGAGAAAAATGTGAAGGATGAGGCAGTGACACACGCTCAGCAGACTACAACCGGCAGTCGTTGAAGAACAAACTGGAGCGTAATCTGCACTCACAAAATGAAAAGCTCACAGACTACAGTGAACACTGAAACACAACTGTTCAGTAGCTGTTAAAGGCCCCTTTGTGTACTTCTATAGTGTTTGCAACCAATGTATTGTATACGGATGGAAGCGCGTCACACTAATAGATTAGATTTTTTTCCACTAAAATGGAGCAGCACCAATTAGAGAAAAATGTGAAGGATGAGGCAGTGACACACGCTCAGCAGACTACAACCGGCAGTGGTTGAAGAACTAACTGGAGCGTAATCTGCACTCACAAAATGAAAAGCTCACAGACTACAGTGAACACTGAAACACAACTGTTCAGTAGCTGTTAAAGGCCCCTTTGTGTACTTCTATAGTGTTTGCAACCAATGTATTGTATACGGATGGAAGCGCGTCACACTAATAGATTAGATTTTTTTCCACTAAAATGGAGCAGCACCAATTAGAGAAAAATGTGAAGGATGAGGCAGTGACACACGCTCAGCAGACTACAACCGGCAGTGGTTGAAGAACAAACTGGAGCGTAATCTGCACTCACAAAATGAAAAGCTCACAGACTACAGTGAACACTGAAACACAACTGTTCAGTAGCTGTTAAAGGCCCCTTTGTGTACTTCTATAGTGTTTGCAACCAATGTATTGTATACGGATGGAAGCGCGTCACACTAATAGATTAGATTTTTTTCCACTAAAATGGAGCAGCACCAATTAGAGAAAAATGTGAAGGATGAGGCAGTGACACACGCTCAGCAGACTACAACCGGCAGTGGTTGAAGAACAAACTGGAGCGTAATCTGCACTCACAAAATGAAAAGCTCACAGACTACAGTGAACACTGAAACACAACTGTTCAGTAGCTGTTAAAGGCCCCTTTGTGTACTTCTATAGTGTTTGCAACCAATGTATTGTATACGGATGGAAGCGCGTCACACTAATAGATTAGATTTTTTTCCACTAAAATGAAGCAGCACCAATTAGAGAAAAATGTGAAGGATGAGGCAGTGACACACGCTCAGCAGACTACAACCGGCAGTGGTTGAAGAACTAACTGGAGCGTAATCTGCACTCACAAAATGAAAAGCTCACAGACTACAGTGAACACTGAAACACAACTGTTCAGTAGCTGTTAAAGGCCCCTTTGTGTACTTCTATAGTGTTTGCAACCAATGTATTGTATACGGATGGAAGCGCGTCACACTAATAGATTAGATTTTTTTCCACTAAAATGGAGCAGCACCAATTAGAGAAAAATGTGAAGGATGAGGCAGTGACACACGCTCAGCAGACTACAACCGGCAGTGGTTGAAGAACTAACTGGAGCGTAATCTGCACTCACAAAATTAAAAGCTCACAGACTACAGTAAACCCTGCAGACAACTGTTCAGTAGCTGTGAAAGGCTCCTTTCTGTACTTCTATAGTGTTTGCAACCAATGTATTGTATACGGATGGAAGCACGTCACACTAATAGATTTGATTTTTTTCTAATATAATGGAGCTGCACCAATTCCACAAAATAAAATAAAAAAAAAAAAGAGTCAGTGACACGTGCAGATGCCTACAAACAGCGGTGGATGCAGAGCAAACTGCAGCGTCACCTGCACTGTCACACACACACCTTGCACAGAGCTGTTAAAACAACACTGGCAAAATGAAGCTTTACACAGCGGTTGGTAAACTAGCCTGCCTCAAGCACAGTAGTACACAAAATCGCAATATCTAACTGTCCCTCAGAGTGAGCAGAGTAGCGTTCTGTCCCTTACTGAGTTCACAGCACAGTGACGCTAAAATGGCGGCGGCAGCTTTTATAGTGCATTCTGACATCATTTCAGCAGCCAATCACAGCCATGCCATTAGTTAAGATGACCGCAGCATTACAGGATGTGCCCACACTTCGTAGGATTCCTCATTGGCTGACTAAAATCACATTGCCTCTCAAAGAATTATGGGAACTTCCGATTCCGGTATACGATATTGAAAAAGTATCGGAATTAAGTATCGGAATTCCGATAACGCGAATATCGGCCGATACCCGATACTTGCGGTATCGGAATGCTCAACACTACCCTCAATTCCTTCATCTAAATCATTGATAAAGATGTTGAACAATACAGGGCCCAAAACAGAGCCTTGTGGTACCCCACTTGAGACATTCTTCCAACTGGATGTGCAGCCATTTACAACCACTCTTTGGGTCCGATCACTAAGCCAGTTATGAATCCACCTAACAGTTGCCTTGTCCATTCCATACTTAGTCATTTTTTCAATAAGGATTGTGTGAGATACTTTGTCAAATGCTTTGCTGAAGTCAAGATATACTATATCTACAGCATTTCCCTGATCCACCCAGTCAGTGATTCTGTCATAGAAGGAAATTAAGTTAGTCTGACATGACTTATTAGTTACAAACCCATGCTGACTCTGTTTAATCACTTCATTCTTATCCAGGTACTTGCATACATGTTCTTTAATAATTTGTTCAAAGATCTTTCCTGGTATAGAAGTCAGACTCACCGGCCTGTAGTTCCCTGGGTCCACCTTCTTCCCCTTTTTGAAGATAGGAACAACATTTGCTCTTCTCCAGTCTTCTGGGACTTCTCCTGTTCTCCAAGAATTTTCAAAGATTATGGACAGTGGTTCAAGAATTTCTTCTGCTATCTCCTTCAGTACCCTGGGGTGTAATTCATCTGGACCTGGAGACTTGAATTCATTTATGTTAGCTAAGTGTTTCCTCACTGTCTTTCTGTTTATAGATATCCTGGATTCTTCTATTCCTTTAATAGGACAGTGAAGATCAGTTGATGTTACATTTCCTTTCTGAGAGAAAACAGATGCAAAATAGGAATTTAACAGTTCAGCCTTCTCAACATCCTGACTTACCATTTCATCATTTTCATCCTGTAAAAATCCTATAGCATCTTTGACTTTTCTTTTACTTTTGACGTATCCCCAAAATCCTTTTTTGTTGCTTTTGACGTCACTTGCAAGCCTTAATTCATTGTCAGCTTTAGATAATCTGATTTGTGCCCTGCAGGTTCTGCAGACGGCATTATATTCTTCTTTAGATATGTCTCCCTCTTTCCATTTGATAAACATTTCTTTCTTCCTTTTTAGCATGTGTTTAAGTTCTATGTTCATCCATCCTGGTTTCCTTAAATGCTTCCCATTCTTCCCTCTTTTCGGAATTGTTAACGATTGTGCTTTGAGAATCTCATTTTTCAAGATTTTCCATCCTTCCTGGACATTTTTGTCCTTAAGGATATCCAGCCATTGGATCCCTCCAATTCTCTTTCTGAGTTCCTTAAAATCTGCCTTTCTGAAATCTAACCTTGACGTCTGAGTCTTCACAGGTCTTCCTCCTCTTGTTATCCAAAATTCTAAAATAGCATGGTCACTACCTCCTAGAGTCCCAGCCACTCTTACCTCCTCCACCATTTCCTCCCTGTTTATGAGGATTAGATCCAAGGTAGCAGATCCCCTTGTTTTCTCCATTACCTTTTGGAAGATATAGTTGTCAGCAAGAGAGGATAAGAATTTCCTGGACCTGTTAGTTTTGCCTGAGAGAGATTCCCAACAAATGTCTGGATAGTTGAAATCTCCCATGACCACTATGTCATATTTTTTGGAGAACTTGGCCATTTGATGCATAAAGAGTTCATCCATATCTTCAGCTTGCACAGGCGGCCTGTAGTAAATGCCTACAATGGTGTCCTTTCCATTGTTCTGTCCTTGTATTCTTACCCAAACAGTTTCCACAGAACTCCCAGTCTCTGAAGCGTCAATCTCTGTGCAGATATACGCTTTTCTAACATACAATGCAACACCTCCTCCTCGTTTATCAAGTCTGTTTCTTGCAAATAAGTTGTATCCTTCTAGCCTTGTATTCCAATCATGTGTATCGTCCCACCAAGTCTCAGTGATTCCAATGACATCATATTTCTTCTCCTGCGTTAGTAGCTCCAGTTCTCCTTGTTTGTTGCCCATGCTTTGTGCATTCGTATAGAAACACTTTAGTTGTGATTGGTTTCTCTTCCTTCAATATTTTTATTATGTAAATTTTTTTGTCTTTGTTCTTCCCCTTCACTTCTAATAGCAGAAATCTCAATAGAATTTGTCAAGTGTATGGCTTTTGCTGGCGTTTTGCTTCCCTTCCGACATTGTTCTAGTTTAAAGCTCTCCTGAAGAGTGTAGCAAGGCGACTTCCAAATACATGTTTTCCAGTCTTCGTAAGGTGCACCCCATCTCTAGCAAGTAGTCCATCGTATAGGTAATTCACTCCGTGATCCAGAAATCCAAATCCTTGCTGACGGCACCATCGACGTAGCCAGTTATTCACCTGCAGAATCTTATTCCACCTCCTTGTTCCATGGCCATCCACTGGGAGGATGGAAGAGAAGACCACCTGCGCTCCCAGTTCTTTCACTTTCTTACCTAAGTTTTCAAAGTCACTGCAGATGGTTTCCAGGTCGTTTCTAGCGCTGTCATTTGTCCCCACATGTATAAACAGGAATGGGTAGTCATCTTTAGGTCTGAAGAGTCCTGATATCCTGTCAGACACATCTTTAATTTTTGCACCTGGAAGACAGCACATTTCTCTTGAGGTTATATCCGGTCTGCAGATAGCGGCCTCTGTTCCTCTCAACAGGGAATCGCCCATGACAACAACTCTCCGTTTCTTCTTCACAACAGTTTTCTTTCTCCATTCAGGAGGACTCTGAGGGCGTACAAGGTTGTTTGTGGGCAAAGTCTTATCCTGATGTATTTCTTCATCGTTCTCCTGTGTAAGAGCCTGGTATTGGTTCCTGAGCAGAATTGGTGCTGACTGCCTCCTGATCCTCCTGCTTCTCTGGGTCACATGCTTCCATTCCTCTGTTTCTTCAGTTGCACTTCGAATTTCTTCTCTTTCTGAACCATGAAGAGATAATTCTGCTCTGTCTAAGAACTCTTCACCTTCCTTAATGGTCTTCAATGTAGATAACCACTCTTCCAGATTTTGCAACTTTTCCTCCAACAGGGACACAAGCTTGCATTTCTGGCATGTGAAGTTTGGCTTTTCCACTGGTAAGTCTATGAACATGTAGCAAGAAATGCAGCTCACCACATGGCTCCTAGCCTCTTCCATGTTCTTATTGTTCAAGAGATAATCAAGCGGTGAAATATAAGCCAAAACTCGCGCGGAGACTCTTCACTTATCCCAGAAGACACTGGGAATATGCAAATTATCTCCTCGGGACTCCTCCCCTGGTTTACTGATGTCCTCCTTTCACCTGCAACAGCCAAAATCCAGTGTTCCTTGAGCTCGCGGAGACTCTTCACTTATCCCAGAAGGCACTGGGAATATGCAAATTATCTCCTCGGGACTCCTCCCCTGGTTTACTGATGTCCTCCTTTCACCTGCAACAGCCAAAATCCAGTGTTCCTTGAGCTCGCGGAGACTCTTCACTTATCCCAGAAGGCACTGGGAATATGCAAATTATCTCCTCGGGACTCCTCCCCTGGTTTACTGATGTCCTCCTTTCAGCTGCAACAGCCAAAATCCAGTGTTCCTTGAGCTCGCGGAGACTCTTCACTTATCCCAGAAGGCACTGGGAATATGCAAATTATCTCCTCGGGACTCCTCCCCTGGTTTACTGATGTCCTCCTTTCAGCTGCAACAGCCAAAATCCAGTGTTCCTTGAGCTCGCGGAGACTCTTCACTTATCCCAGAAGGCACTGGGAATATGCAAATTATCTCCTCGGGACTCCTCCCTTGGTTTACTGATGTCCTCCTTTCAGCTGCAACAGCCAAAATCCAGTGTTCCTTGAGCTCGCGGAGACTCTTCACTTATCCCAGAAGGCACTGGGAATATGCAAATTATCTCCTCGGGACTCCTCCCCTGGTTTACTGATGTCCTCCTTTCAGCTGCAACAGCCAAAATCCAGTGTTCCTTGAGCTCGCGGAGACTCTTCACTTATCCCAGAAGGCACTGGGAATATGCAAATTATCTCCTCGGGACTCCTCCCCTGGTTTGTTCTAGATTGTTTTGCACAATGTTTCCATGTGTTTTATTTTGTACTTTTGCTGACTCTAGTTTGAATCCACCAAAAACACATGTCCATGAAACCAAGGTGAGCTGTGTAGTGAGGAGTAACTGTTATAAAACGCTGCATAGCCACTTTAACTGGAAGAAGTGACTACATAGATAACATAACTTCATTTTCTGACTGTAGCCATATTTCCAATAATCCAGTCTACGATGGTATAACCCCTGCACGCCTGATGTCAGGCTCCCTCCATTTGATGTGGGCTCCGGTGGTGAGCCCACATCTTTCCTGGGACATGTGAGCTGTTTTGACATGTGGCCACAATAGCCGCGGGTGGAATCACGATCCACCCTCAGCTATTAACTAGTTAAATGCCGCTGTCAAACGCTGATGTGACCAATACGCTCACGTGATCGTGGGTCACATGTTCGTTGGCATGACAGCCAGAGGTCTCCTAGAGACCTATATGGTTGACAATGCCGCCTTGCTGTTTGGGCCACCCAGTGGTTGGCGCTCACAGCAAGTGAGTAATTCTGCTACATAGAGGCAATGATCAGATCGGGTAGAGTCAGCTTATAGACTCTAGACTACTATAGAAGCATGCCAAATGTGAAAAAAATGTTTTTAAAAATATTAAAAAAAATAAAAAAATCTAAAAGTTTAAATCACCCCCCTTTCGCCCCATTCAAAATAAATATTAAAAATAAAAACAAACATACACATATTTGATATCACCACATTCAGAATCACCAAATCTATCAATAAAAAAGGATTAACCTGATCACTAAAAAGCGTAGTGAGAAAAAAATGTAAAACTCCAGAATAATGTTTTTTTGGTCGCCATGACATTGCATTAAAGTGCAATAATGGGCAATCAAAAGATCGCATCTGCACCAAAATGGTATCACTAAAAACATCAGTTTGGCATGCAAACAATACACCCTAACCAGTCCCGAGATCACAAAAAATGGAGTTCTCGGAAAATGGCGCTTTTTTTTTTCTTTCTTTAACAAAGTTTGGAATTTTTTTTACACCACTTAGATAAAAAATAACCTAGACATTTTTGGTGTCTATGAACTCTTAATGACCTGGAGAATCACAATGGAAGGTCAGTTTTAGCATTTAGTGAACCTATTAAAAAGCCAAACAAAAAACAAGTGTGGGATTGCACTTTTTTTGCAATTTCACCACACTTGGAATTTTTTTTTACCGTTTCTAGTACATGACATGGTAAAACCAATGGTGTCGTTCGAAAATACCACTTGTCTCACAAAAACAAGCCCTCATATGGCAATATTGACAGAAAAATTTGAAGCTTACAGCTCTGGGAAGAAGGGGAGCAAAAAACGAAAACGCAAAACTGAAAAACGCACCGGCAATATCATAGGGTACTTAACTCAAACTATTTTGATAAAAAAAACCATAAAAGCCATCCCACTATAACAAAGCGTACACAATCAGGATGGCCAATAAGTTCAGCAGCTTACTGTGCTATATGGCAGCAGGCGGTAGCTGCTCAAGACCTTGATCTGATTGTTTTACACATGTCTTTATAGCTATAAAGTTATATAGACAAGAGGCATAGCCAAAATGGTGCGGTGACATACCCTATATGTACAAAATACAAAGAACTAAAGAAAAATTGAAAAAAGGGGCAGAACACCTCCTGATAGAAGTTCATATGTCCCATGGTCAGTAAATTCTGCGAGTTGGACTCTGCGCATATCCACAGCATCCAACCCGCAGGGTCCAGATTTTACAGCATAGCAGATGGTATTTCAAGAAATAACTTGTCCACTATGCGTGCACCGACGCCCATGGTTTACCTGCGGAGATAGACATGCGGCGCGCCTTTCCAGACTCGAGTCTTCACAAGATAAATATCACTCGTACAATGTATTGGATGCAGTTATTCCACACTGTTCAATGAACACATGCAGAATCACCTGCGTTCAAAAGCCAGCAGTGCTTTGGACGCAGCGGATATGTGCTGGGTCGAAAGCGCTGCAAATTACTGACCATGTGTGGCAAGAGAAAACAGAGGAGCAATTAGGTGATCAAGTATAGTCAATCTTTATTCAGGAAATACCTCGTATAAAATATGTCACAATCAGTATAGCAAAAAAACAGAACAGGATGGAACCTAAATGTACCACAGGATAATTAACCCACAGTGCAAATATATGCATGGAACAGCAAACCAGAATAAATATAAGTTTAAGGTGCAAGTGCATAGATTACTGCATGTATTAAACAGGCAGAGTTAATGGTGCTTGGGTCCTAAATAACAATCAGGGCGCCAGTGTCCATATATGAGCAGGAACCAAAAACCACCAAGTAACTCATCAGATAAAGTAAAGCACCGTGGGTGTCCCTGGGCAGGGTATAAAGAAACCCCAACGTACGTTTCGCGTGCAGTAAGCACCGCTTTATCAATGATACAATGATGTTACGTAAGGAAACATTTTTCAAATTTGGAAAAAATAGAACAAATAAATAAAAAAGCTCACATATAATGACATAGAAATATATAAGAAACTAAACACAATATTTTAGTCTGAAGTAAACCTTTCTGGTTACATTTACTTATTTATTTCAAGAACAATTTTAGGCTCTGTTTAGAAGAATTTAGTTGAAAAAAAATGTCTTATGTTATTTTCTCTTTATTATAGGTAAAAAAAATCTGTTGCAAGTTAGAGAAGCCATTTTATTTCCTTTTTCTGGCAATATCATATTAATTTCTAGAAAACAGTGACAGAGAAAAAGCAGCAGCGCTACAGGAGACTGATAACTGTGAAGTGAATGACTCAGAACCAGATCACAGCTGATTCAGATCATACAGAGAATACTTCATTACCACTTATTAACATGACAGCAACCTGGGGCTTACAAACAATCTCAGTGATTTTAGAAAAGATTCATAATTTACATAGACTCTAAGCATTATCACAAGGCAGGGTGCACTTACACACTGGGATAAAAGCTTACAAGATGTTCACCTCTTATCTGATAGCACATTGGTTACATTCATGTAAACAGGAAATAACCTCAGTCATATTTGCTGTATGATTTGCTTCACACTAAATTATTTGTGAAAAATACTTGGCTCTAATAAATAGGACTTATGCATTAACAAGTCACAGGCAACAGGCTGGAAATACATGTATGGTCTCCTTGGATTACATCCCATTACATACATTCATTTAATTTGCTATGACAAACTCAGACAACGCATCAACAATGCATCTGCTAGATTTTAGAAATTGTATTGAACTTGATGACCTAAGTTTGGATTAGCAAAACCATGCAAGGTCATAATGTTGAAACCATTGAACAAAGAAGCAGTTACCCCATTGGCTTTTCCTCTGAAAAGGGTCTGATGACTGGGAGTCATTCTTCAATCAGCTGCTGGAACTCCATTAAAAGGAATCTGTCACAAGATTTTTCTACTTCATCTGAGGGCAGCATAATGTAGGAAAATAGACCCTGAATCCACTGATGTATCACGTAGTTTACTGGGTGCAACAGTCCTGACACAATAAGAGTTGTTATACGTAACATGAAGCAGAGTTGAGAAAGCTAACCCCGCCCACAGCAGTTTGTGTACATTGTCTATTAACAGTGAGCTGCTTAACTCAGGGGCGGAGTTGGACTAGCTGTTTCATGCACAGCATATCTAGCAATGATAATCTCCTAGTGATAAAGCTTTCATTATACGTAAACAACAGAACACAGCTGAATTCAGTGTTTTAGCCCCTATCTACTACTGTCTTTAGATTGCGTAGCAAGAATCTGCTGATTGATTAGCTTAATTGTAAGTGATTACATATACTTGTAATACTGTATGTAATCAATAACTGTTTCAAACTTTCTACATGTCAACCAATCAGATATTGTTTAATAGCCCATTTTGCTCATTCATCGTGTGACTGGCAGCTCATTTGAACTGGCTGATAATCGGGAACAAGTATTTGTAGGAGTTATCAGTCAGCATTAGTGTTGAGCATTCCGATACCGCAAGTATCGGGTATCGGCCGATATTCGCGTTATCGGAATTCCGATACTTAATTCCGATACTTTTTCCATATCGTATACCGGAATCGGAAGTTCCCATAATTCTTTGAGAGGCAATGTGATTTTAGTCAGCCAATGAGGAATCCTACGAAGTGTGGGCACATCCTGTGATGCTGCGGTCATCTTAACTAATGGCATGGCTGTGATTGGCTGCTGAAATGATGTCAGAATGCACTATAAAAGGCGCCGCCGCCATTTTAGCGTCACTGTGCTGTGAACTCAGTAAGGGACAGAACGCTACTCTGCTCACTCTGAGGGACAGTTAGATATTGCGATTTTGTGTACTACTGTGCTTGAGGCAGGCTAGTTTACCAACCGCTGTGTAAAGCTTCATTTTGCCAGTGTTGTTTTAACAGCTCTGTGCAAGGTGTGTGTGTGACAGTGCAGGTGACGCTGCAGTTTGCTCTGCATCCACCGCTGTTTGTAGGCATCTGCACGTGTCCCTTTTTTTTTTTTTTTTTTTTTTTTTTTATTTTATTTAGTGGAATTGGTGCAGCTCCATTATATTAGAAAAAAATCAAATCTATTAGTGTGACGTGCTTCCATCCGTATACAATACATTGGTTGCAAACACTATAGAAGTACAGAAAGGAGCTTTTCACAGATTGTGGACAGTTGTGTTTCAGTGTTCACTTCAGTCTGTGTTTTTTACTTTTTTGAGTGCAGATCACGCTCCAGTTACATGTTCAAGCACTGCTGCTTGTACTCTGCTGAGCGTGTCTCAGTGGCTCATCCTTTTCATTTATCTCCAATTGGTTCTGCTACATTCCATTTAAAATAAATCTAATCTATTAGTGTGACGCGCTTCCATCCGTATACAATACATTGGTTACAAACACTATAGAAGTACAGAAAGGAGCTTTTCACAGATTGTGGACAGTTGTGTTTCAGTGTTCACTTCAGTCTGTGTTTTTTACTTTTTTGAGTGCAGATCACGCTCCAGTTACATGTTCAAGCACTGCTGCTTGTACTCTGCTGAGCGTGTCTCAGTGGCTCATCCTTTTCATTTATCTCCAATTGGTTCTGCTACATTCCATTTAAAATAAATCTAATCTATTAGTGTGACGCGCTTCCATCCGTATACAATACATTGGTTGCAAACACTATAGAAGTACAGAAAGGAGCTTTTCACAGATTGTGGACAGCTGTGTTTCAGTGTTCACTTCAGTCTGTGTTTTTTACTTTTTTGAGTGCAGATCACGCTCCAGTTACATGTTCAAGCACTGCTGCTTGTACTCTGCTGAGCGTGTCTCAGTGGCTCATCCTTTTCATTTATCTCCAATTGGTTCTGCTACATTCCATTTAAAATAAATCTAATCTATTAGTGTGACGCGCTTCCATCCGTATACAATACATTGGTTGCAAACACTATAGAAGTACAGAAAGGAGCTTTTCACAGATTGTGGACAGTTGTGTTTCAGTGTTCACTTCAGTCTGTGTTTTTTACTTTTTTGAGTGCAGATCACGCTCCAGTTACATGTTCAAGCACTGCTGCTTGTACTCTGCTGAGCGTGTCTCAGT
Source organism: Oophaga sylvatica (assembly GCA_033576555.1). Taxonomy (NCBI): domain Eukaryota; kingdom Metazoa; phylum Chordata; class Amphibia; order Anura; family Dendrobatidae; genus Oophaga; species Oophaga sylvatica. The sequence goes on along the minus strand of JARQOD010000005.1, from coordinate 224,467,756 downwards.
GGCTCATCCTTTTCATTTATCTCCAATTGGTTCTGCTACATTCCATTTAAAATAAATCTAATCTATTAGTGTGACGCGCTTCCATCCGTATACAATACATTGGTTGCAAACACTATAGAAGTACAGAAAGGAGCTTTTCACAGATTGTGGACAGTTGTGTTTCAGTGTTCACTTCAGTCTGTGTTTTTTACTTTTTTGAGTGCAGATCACGCTCCAGTTACATGTTCAAGCACTGCTGCTTGTACTCTGCTGAGCGTGTCTCAGTGGCTCATCCTTTTCATTTATCTCCAATTGGTTCTGCTACATTCCATTTAAAATAAATCTAATCTATTAGTGTGACGCGCTTCCACCCGTATACAATACATTGGTTGCAAACAATATAGAAGTACACAAACGGGCCTTTCACAGCTACTGAACATGGGTTTTTAATTTTTAACTAAAATATGTATTTTTTCAAATGACACAAATATAAGTAATGTTGAAGAGGAATAGTCCTACATCCATTGTTTGCACAATATTACAGGTGTACATCATGTCCCTTAATCAACAATGTATTATTATATTTACTTGTATGCTTTTATTTAAAAGCCAAGAACACAGAAGGATAACCTTCGCACTGCAGCTGTTGTCAAAGTTCAACCCACATTATGCACTTCCAACATTGCAGCATTTGAGGCATGATGTGAGTTGGATTGGTCAAAGTTATGGAGTGAGAAGGTTCACCATCAGTACCCTATAGCATAAGTATGCTTTTGTGTTAGCATTTGTGTTAGACATGTGGATATCTGCCATAATATGTCACAATTATTTAGTTACAGATTTGTTACCAACACTAATCATTGAATGGTTTTAAATTTGACGTTTCACTTGTTTACAGCTTAGAAATAAGGGTGTAGCCTGATATCTATGTGTAGCACTAGCCACTTTAACATGTCATGTTTTTTTAAACATGTGTAGCTAGGTAGCAGTAATTTTTGCCGGACACACAGCAGGGGAACAGCAGGCGTTACTGAACCCCACTATCACTATAGCTTGTGTATTGGTCTGTGGACACGACACTTCTGAGCAGCAACTGGCAGTGTTGTAGCCCAGGGAGTATAGCTCAGGTGGTAGAAAGATGAACATAACAGGAGACATGGAAAACGTTGTCAACCAGTTAGTTAATCTGAAACCGGACAGGCAAATTCAGGCGAGATCCATGCCTAGTTCATTTTCAGAAAAGTAAGCCGTTCTACATTATCGTAGGATAGTCGCATGCAACGGTCTGTTAGTACACCACCTGCAGCAGTAAAGACGCGCTCCGATAATACACTGCCAGCAGATCAAGCCAGCACCTCCAATGCATACTGGCTAAGCTCTGGCCATGTATCCAGCTTAGAGACACAAAACTTGAATGGGGAAGAGCCATCTGGGAGTACACTGAGAGGGCAAGACATGTAGTCTGTCACCATCTTACGGAAATGTTGCCTCCTGCTGACTGGAGCCGTCTCGGATGGTGTAGACATTGGTGGCGCTGCCACAAAACTTCGACACATTTGGAACATACTGTTCTTGCCCTGTGCAGAGGCGCTGCTTGTGCTCCCTCTTGTTGCAGAGCTGTCTCCACTGCCTCGACGCACAGAGCTGCTTTGTAAATCAGTAGCAGCAGCAGTGCTCTCGGCTGGAATGGAGAACATTATGGATTGCACCAGTGTGTCTTGGTACTTCCGCATTTTACGCTCCCGGTTCAACGGTGTGATGAGGCTTTGTAAGTTGTCCCGGTAGCGAGGGTCTAGGAGGGTGTACACCCAATAATCAGACGTGGTGTGAATGTGTTCGATGCGGCGGTCGTTTCTCAGCCACTGCAGCATGAAATCAACCATGTGCTGCAGACTCCCAACTGGCCAAGAAACGTTGTCCCCTGCAAGAGGCGTCATCTCCGCCTGCTGTGCATCACCCCACCCTTGGTCTACATACTGACTAGAGCATTGTCTACCTCCCTCTGGAGCGATGTCTTCCTCCTCCATTGACTCCTCCTCATCCTCCTCACAAAGTCCTTCAAATACATATAAATTTACAAAATTTAAAACTCAAAATTTAAAAACTTTGTATCATAATTCTGTAACATCAGTTTATGGAAACACAATAGCATTACAAAAGGATAGACAAAAAATGTACATTATGTGCTTTGTAAATACATTAAAAGTTTGTAATGGTTATGAAAATATAGACAGCGACTCTGGAGGTTCAATTGTTGATACAGCATGGTACTTTGAAAGTCCTCCAGCCCTTTGTGAGGAACCACGTTGCGCTGACTGTCCAGAAGGTGATGGAATTTGTGACTCCTCATCCTCCACCTCTTCCAAAACCTCATGCCTTAGTGCTTGCAGTGTTTTTTGAAGCAGGCAGATAAGGGGGACAGTCAGGCTGACTAGTGCATCATCTGCACTCGCCATCCGCGTTGACTCATCAAACGCACGCAAAACGTGGCAGATATCCTTCATAGAGTTATTCGCCACTCATTACACTGGCAGTGGCTGCCCATTCATTATAGGATCCAATTCTAATTACTGGTTCTCACCAACATAGCTCTCCACAGCGCAGCACCCCCCTACATCTCCTCCCTTATTTATATTTATCGGCCTAACCGACTGCTGCACTCTGCAAACGACCTTCGACTAACCTCTGCACTAATCCGTACCTCCCACTCCCAACTCCAAGACTTCACCCGCGCTGCGCCAATCCTCTGGAATGCTCTACCCCAAGAAATTAGGACTATCCGCAATTTGGATGGTTTCAGGCGCTCCCTCAAAACACATTTGTTCACAGTGGCCTATCACATTCACTAATCAAAGTCATTCTATGTGTAATTCTGTGTGTGTAGCCCATTCACTATCTCCATGCATCCCTCACTTCCTTAAAATGGCTGGACCATCATTGTAAAAACACCATTGTATATAAACACCTGTACTTTGTATCTCCCACACCTCATTGTAGATTGTAAGCTTTCACCAGCAGGGCGGCTGATTTTGCTTTAATTATTGTATTGTTAACGTTGTTACTTATGACTCGTGTTTTGAAACTGTTAAACTGTAAAGCACTGCGGAATATTATGGCGCTATATAAATAAATAATATTATTATTCTTATTATAGAGGCCCACTCAGTAGTGGTGAAGTGTGAACGCCGCAAATTGCGAGTTGACTGCGCCTGATGCAGCTGATACTCCATTACTGTTGGCTGCTGCTCACACAACCGCTCCAACATATGTAACGAGGAATTCCACCTGGTGGGTACGTCACATATAATGCGATGTTCATGAAGGTGAAATCTGCGTTGCAGAGCTGCAATCAGCGATCTGGCCATGCTGGAACGTCGCAAGTGAGCGCACTCTAGGCGGACCTTGTGCAGCAGTGCATCAAGATCCGGATAGTCCCTCAAAAAACTCTGCACGACCAAGTTGAGCACATATGACAGACATGGTATGTGAGTGAGGTTGCCAAGGCCCAGAGCTGACACCAGATTTCGGCCATTGTCACACACTACCAAGCCTGCCTGTAGATTCTCTTCCAAAAACCACACGTCGCTCTCCTGCTTTATGGCATTACAGAGCTCCTGCGCTGTGTGGCTAAGATTCCCCATGGAAATTAATTTCAGGATGGCCTGTTGACATTTGGACACGGCTGTGCTCATATCGGTCGCAACAGGTAAACGTTCACGGGTCCATGTGGAGGTAGACCGTGACGGCTCCTGCAGCGATGATTCTGAGGAACTGGAATAGGAGGAGGAATCAATGTGTACAGACTTGATTCCTGCAATCCTTGGAGTTGGCAGAACACGTACAGCGCCACTCGCAAGATCAGTACCCGGCTGCACAACATTGACCCAATGGGCAGTGAGGGAAAGGTATTGTCCCTGGCCATGGGTGTTAGAACCCTCTTGTTAGGTTTTGTTTCAGTTTGCTGGTCACATGACCTTTTTTCCCTATTTAGTCTGGCTCCGCCCTTCTGGCTTTGCTTGACTTCATTGTATTATCTACTGTTAAGCTAGCCGGGTGCTTAGGTGCCTTAATCTGTGAGTTTTGCTTGATGTTAGGATCACAAAGTATTTATTTTTCTGTTTAATTATCCATGCTACAATTTATGTTAGGACTAGGAGGTGTCCACCTTTTCTCCCAGTCCCTAGATCTTGTAGGGATTACTCCCTCGCAACTATAGGTCTTCGTTCACACTAGATGAGGACTTTAGCGGGTCTGGTCGCAGGATCAGGTTCCCCGTTACATCGTAGGGATTCAGCTTAGTTGTATTGTAGGGACAGAATTCCCTTCTTTCCTTACTGGTTGTAGCAGATCATAACAATGGGTACTGGTCCACGCATCGGTGGTCAGGTGGACCTTGCTACTGAGGGCTTTTAGTAGCGCATGTTTAATTTTTCCCTCAACATGCTTTTGCAGACCAGGGACGGCTTGCCTGCTGAAATGAAATCGGCTTGGCACATTGTATTGTGGGATTGACAATGATATTCAGTTACGGAAACTGTCTGTCTCCACCAGCCTGAATCACAGCATTTCAAGGGACAGGAGTTTTGCAATGCCAGCATTCAGAGCCTGTGCTCGTGCATGGTTTGCGGAGTATGGCCGTCTTTTATCCCATGCCTGTGCTACCGCTGGCTGTTTTGTGGCCTGGGAGTGTGAGGATGACAGGGAACTTGCTGCTGTGTGTGGAATAACAGTTTGTCTCTGGACAACAGTGGCCGAGGTTCTTCCATGGCGATCCTGTGAGGAAGCATAACCAGCTGTGTGTGAGCTCGATGAAGAGGCTTCAACACAACCTGAAGATGTAGGTGCTGCTGTAGGTTGGCCTACATCTCCAGTGTGTCTTTGTAACTCAACTACGTGCTTTGTCCGCACATGTTTCCACATATTTGTGGTATTGAGGTGACTGACACTTTTAGCTATTTTTAATTTTTGATTACACAGCTTGCATTTCACATAGCAAATATCATGTGCAAGTGTGTGAAAAAAGGACCACGCAGTGCAAGTCCTGGGAGCGCACGTTTTGACTTTTGGAAGACAACTGCTCCGAACAGGTGCCAAACTGGAGGCTACAGGCAACCGAGTCTGCAGCCTAACTCTCCCTCCTGTTTGTACCGTTGGGGCAATGTCTTCCTCTATCTTCCTTCTATCACTAACCATTTCTCTAGGCCTCTCCCAGCTTTCAACCAAAGTACTGGTTCTCACCCACAAAGCTCTCCACAGTGCAGCACCCCTCCTACATCTCCTCCCTCATTTCTATCTATCGGCCTAACCGACTGCTGCGCTCTGCAAACGACTTTCGACTAACCTCTGCACTAATACGTACCTCCCACTCCCGACTCCAAGACTTCTCCTGCTCTACGCCAATCCTCTGGAATGCTGTACCCCAAGAAATTAGGACTATCCACAATTTGCATGGTTTCAGGCGCTCCCTCAAAACACATTTGTTCAGAGCGGCCTATCACATTCACTAATCAAAGTCATTCTATGTATTCTGTGTAAGTGTGTGTGTGTCTCTAGCCCATTCACTATCTCCATCCCTCAGTCCCTTAAGATGGCTGGAACATCATTGTAAATGCACCATTGTATATAAACACCTATACTTTGTATCTCCCCCATCTCATTGTACATTGTAAGCTGTCACGAGCAGGGGCGACTTATTTAGCTTAAATTATTGTATTGTTAACGTTGTTACTTATGACTTGTGTTCTGAAACTGCTAAACTGTAAAGCGCTGCGGAATATGATGGCGCTATATAAATAAATATTATTATTATTCCTCTGAGCTGCTCCCACCACCTTCCTGTTCTTCATGCCATGTTGGGTATTGGACCTCATCATCTCCACTACCCTCTTCCAACACCTGCTGTTGGGTGGTCTGGCCAGCACCATGCTCAACAGAAACTGGCACCTGGGTCTCATCATCATCATCAGATGCGTTCTGCGGTGTGCTGACCATCGGCACTGTCTCACCCGCCTCTTCAGATTCAGAGAGACACAGCTGTTGCGCATCACTGCATACTCCCTCTTCTTCACATTACAGAATGCTGCTTGGCTGGGCCCCTGTTTGCAAGCCAATAGATTCTGAGAACAGAAGCAGACACTCAGCTGGCTCCTGTACAGAACTCTCTGACTGCCTGGGCAATTTGCCAGGCGGTGAAGAGACAGATGGTTGCCCAACAGTGCTGTGGTCCTGAGAGGAGGTGGAAGCAATTGAAGTCGATGCATTGGCTGAGATCCAAACAACAACGGCTTCAATTTGTTCTTCCCGCAGCAGGGGGGTACTCCGAGCTCCTACAAAAGTGCGCATAAAGGAACGCTCACGGCCCGGGGAAAACTGGTGGATGCTGTGTCACTGGGGGCCGCAGCAGCCACAGAATCCCCACGTCCTCTCCCTGAAGAAACTCCACGACCACGTGCCTTACTCCCTGCCTTCTTCATCTTGGTAGATTGATAAAGAAAGTCTGAAAAGTTATAAGGCCTAAGTGTGGTTATTCCGCAGAGACTGCAGTGAACACTGCACACAACTGTTCAGTAGGTGTGAAAGGCCCCTTTGTGTACTTCTATAGTGTTTGCAACCAATGTATTGTATACGGATGGAAGCGCGTCACACTAATAGATTTTATTTATTTGTAATAGAATGGAGCAGCAACAATTAGAGAAAAATTTCAAGGATGTGCCAGTGACACACGCTCAGCAGACTACAACCAGCAGTGGTTGAAGAACTAACTGGAGCGTGATCTGCACTCCAAAAAGGAAAACCTCAGACTACAGTGAACACTGCACACAACTGTTCACTACCCAACGCGTCTCAGCAGGAAGGCAGTCTGTGCGTCAAAACAAAGGCGCAAGCATACATCCACGTACCCTGTTTATAAAGCTATATAAAAAAAATTATGTAGTAGTGACGCACACTTTATTGAGGTACAGTATTACATCGCCATTCACCATCTGTGGCTATGCAGTCTCATCTATATATACCTTATCTATCCGTTGTCATGCTTGCAAGTCGACAGTCAGGCATAAATAGCAATTTTCGCTATGCACTATGCACTTTTTAAAGGTTATGTTTGTTAATAAACATGATTATTGCCACATATTATGAGTATTACATGATGGAAATTGTATAATTTTGTATAAACTGTTTAGTGACATTATTCAGCAAATGTAACATTTTAGTAATGTCACAGATAACTTGTAATGCTGATGATGTTTTGAAGTCAGACATTCATTGTCTATACAATAAAAATGGTGTACATACTGTTACTTATCCATCATTAATGGATTCAGATATGTACTTGTATGCTTTTATGTACAACCGTATAGCAGATTCCTTAACTAATTTATTTTGTGGTTTGCATTGCTGTTCAACATGTTAATGTATGTGTTTATGTTTGTCAATTCTTTATCTAGATATTAGTTTAAATGAAATCATCATCTTATGGTAGTAAAGGTTATCTTTCTCTTGTTTGAAGTATAGACATTTAAAATTGACAGGTAACAAGGAAATTACTTGATCTAGTATTTAAACATCCTCCTTGACCCTGGGCTCCAACACCGCCAGTTGTTGCTCGGAAGTGCTGTTAGCACAGTCAACACTTGCTCCTGTGTTACTGGGGTTCAGTAACGTCAGCTGGTCCTCGGTTGTGCCATTGGCTCTTTTCCTTCTGCTGCCCCTCCGGGTTCCAGCACAGTCAGCTGGTCCTCGTTACTTGCATTGGCTCTTGTACCTTCTGCTACCCGTCCGGGTTCCAGTACCGTCAACTGGTTCTCCGCAGTGCCTTTGGCCTAGGTGCCTCCATCTCGGTATCCGAGTTCCAGCAACGTCTGCTGGTCCTTGGTAGTGCTTTGGAGCACAGGTACCTCCTGCTTAGTAACCGTGTCCCAGTAACGTCAGCTGGTCCTCGGTTGTGCCATTGGCTCTTTTCCTTCTGTTGCCCCTCCGGGTTCCAGTACCGTCAACTGGTTCTCCGCAGTGCCTTTGGTCTAGGTGCCTCCATCTCGGTATCCGAGTTCCAGCAACGTCTGCTGGTCCTTGGTACTGCTTTGGAGCACAGGTACCTCCTGCTTAGTAACCGTGTCCCAGTAACGTCAGCTGGTCCTCGGTTGTGCCATTGGCTCTTTTCCTTCTGCTGCCCCTCCGGGTTCCAGTACCGTCAACTGGTTCTCCGCAGTGCCTTTGGTCTAGGTGCCTCCATCTCGGTATCCGAGTTCCAGCAACGTCTGCTGGTCCTTGGTACTGCTTTGGAGCACAGGTACCTCCTGCTTAGTAACCGTGTCCCAGTAACGTCAGCTGGTCCTCGGTTGTGCCATTGGCTCTTTTCCTTCTGCTGCCCCTCCGGGTTCCAGTACCGTCAACTGGTTCTCCGCAGTGCCTTTGGTCTAGGTGCCTCCATCTCGGTATCCGAGTTCCAGCAACGTCTGCTGGTCCTTGGTAGTGCTTTGGAGCACAGGTACCTCCTGCTTAGTAACCGTGTCCCAGTAACATCAGCTGGTACAAGATTGTGCTACAAATACAAGATACGGAACAAGAGACACAAGAACAATAAGCAGAAGATCTAAAAGCAGAAGAACATGAAGTATAAGACCAAAATGAAGAGCAAAATATATGCTCTAAATTCTAAGCAGAAGAAGACTAAGCAGTGTATGGGGGTGAGTCCGTTCCTCCTCGTGGTGCCCCTGGAAAATGCCTGCTGCTGCAGGCTAAACTGAACACGGACAAATACTGTTGTAATTTAAATCTTTTGTGACAGCAAGAACGGAAGGATGAAAAATTCATACTTTGACAGATTACAAGTACAGGATTCTCTGTCACAAATAAGAATATGATGAAGAAGATGAAGCAGAATATGAATAAGAATAATAGTTTAATAAGAAGAATATGAGTAATGTTAACAAAGATGAATAGCAAGAAGTTTAAGAAGAAGATAAAGAAGGTGAAGATGAAGAATAATTTGATGAAAAAGATGATGCTGCAGAAGATTATGAAGGAGAAAGTGTGTGAAAAGTTAAAAAGGTGAAGATGAAGAGCATGGAAGTTGTGTAATATACATATTTGCCAAAATATAAAAAACGTTAACATTGTCAATTTCTTCGTCAATCCGAACATCTTTAAAAAAAAAAATATTTATGCTATTCCATTTGATTGGGTTAAACATCTATGCCTTTAATGTCTCCTCAACCTTCCCCAATACATTCTACATTACTCTTTCTTGTTTTCCTTCATGTACAATTAACCAACAAGGCAACAATGGGTTTTTTTTAATTTCGATATTTTGTTCCCATAGACTTACATGGGACTTCCGGTATCGATATCGGGTATCGCCGATATTTTAGTGATATCGGCGATACCATTCCGATTCCGATACTTTAGGATATCGGAAAGTATCGCTCAACTCTAGTCAGCATAAATGCACACTTGTACTATATGATTGAAATGTTTATTTAGTTACAGCGATCAGACATACCACATTAACTCCTTAAGGACCAGGGGTATTTCAGTTTTTCCTTTTCCATTTTTTGCTCCTCTTATTTCCATGGCCATAACTTTTTTATTTTTCCGTCAATATGGCTATGTGAGGGCTTGTTTTTTGCGGGACGAATTGTAATTTTCAATTGCATTGATTTTACCATATCATGTACTGGAAAGTGGGAAAAAATTTCCAACTGCGGTGAAATTGCAAAAAAAAAGTGCAATTCCACAATTATTTTTTTGATTTTTTTTATCATGTTCACTAAATGTTAAAACTGGCCTGCCATTATGATTCTCCATGTCATTATAAGTTAACAGACACCAAACATGTCTAGGTTCTTTTTTATTTAAGTGGGAAAAAAATTTCCAAAATTTGTAAAACAAAAAAAGTTGCCATTTTCCGAGACCCGTAGCATCTACATTTTATTGATACGATTTTATTGTGTATACGATCTTTTGATCGCCTGTTATTGCATTTTATTGCAATGTTGCAGCGACCAAAAAAAACATAATTCTGGCTTTTCGATTTTTTTGTCGCTACGCCGTTTACCGATTGGAATAATACTTTTTACATATTGATAGATTGGGTGATTCTGAATGCGGTGATACCATTAATGTATACATTTGATTTTTTTATTGTTTTATTTTGAATGGGGCAAAAGGGGGGATGAATTGAACTTTTCTATTTTTTTATTTTTTTAAAAAACTTTTTTTACTTTTAACCTGCTTCAGTAGTCTCCATGGTAGACTAGAAGCTGCACTTGTCCGATCGCCTCTGCTACATAGAGCAGGGTTTCAGCCCTGCTCTATGTAGCAGATATGCTCACTTGCTATGAGCTCTGACTGCTGGGCGGTGCTCATAGCTATCCAGCTATGACAACCACAGAGGTCTCCTGCTGACCCCGGGTGTCATGCCAACCCATCAGCGACCCGCGATCATCTGACACAGGTGCCGATGGGAGGAGGTAATGACACGCTCCCTGCGAGTGCATGTTAAATGCCTCTGTCAGAGTTTGACAGCAACATTTAACATGTTAACAGCGGCGAGTGAATCGCGATTCCACCCGCGACTGTTACGAGCACATGTCAGCTAATCAGATCAGCTGTCATATGCTGGAAAAGGTGCGGGCTTATCACCAGAGCCTGCACCAAACAGGGGGAGGCATCCAATGACGGACTCTGTCCATCATTGGATGTTAAGGGGTTAAAACAAATACATATTTTACAAAAATGCATTAGGCATAAATAGAAATTGGATAAGAACCAATATTACACATTTTTCACATTTTTCTTTAAGACTTTTGGAAATAGTGCTGTCTCTTAAGGATCAGCTATATTAACTTTTTTTATAAGACATAAACAGCGGTGTTACAAGTCATCAAGCTCTGGACACTTACAGTATATGAGATGAAAGATAACATTTCTTGTAAGCATAATAACTGAAATCACACTCCTTCGTATCAAGTTAGCACCTGGATATACATAGATCACATCACTGAGGTTTTTTTCTTTAACAAATATGATAGGTTTGCGAAAAGGGAATATATTGTGAATATATAGGAATTTATATTGTTTTCAGTTGCAAGTTTTGGGAGTGTTATATCTTACAAAATGTTGGTTCCTTTCTAAAAAGAAATCCTTACAGAAGAAATAGCAAACTTTTATAATCTTGAAAAAAATGTTCTGGCTTTTTGTAAAAAGACAATGCTAAAATCTTAGAAGTTATAGATGAGCGGCAGACTTCTAGCAAAAATGGTGGTTCTGAGGTACTACTAGTTCTTAGTTAAATCCTTTTCTCTTGACCCAAGGGAGGACCTCAACTGGTGTTTTGAAACAAGAATGAAATTAGAGAAACATAAAACTCATTGCACAGTGATAATTATAATAGCCACATAGTGAAGAAATAACGAGCAAAATGTCTATGAAATGAGTCAAAAATTGTACTGACAGTTTCTCCAACTCTCCCATAGCGCTTCACTAGTATAGTACAGCATGTAATTTCAGAACAGAAATTTTTTTTTTTATAATTAACGGGGTATTCTCAATGTATAATATTTTGCCATATCCTTCGAATATGACACAATATTTAAAGGGGTTTTCCACTACTTTCAATATCAGATTGGCGGGTCTGACATCAGAAAAGATCACCACTCAGTACAATTTCTAGCTGGCAACACAAATGCTAGTTAGAAAATCTAGAAGGAACATGCACTAAAAACTAATATAAAAATCTCAAAGTATCCAAATCTGCGTGGAACTGCAAATTTTAGGAAATTTCTTCTGAAGCTCGATCCTCTGGGAATCGATTCGCTCATCTCTAATATTTTATATATTTACAGTATATACTAATAAAAACTTTTGTTTTGTTTTTATATTTGACTCTTATTGCATTTTTTTATATATAGAATTTTTACTGTTACTTTTAAGCAAAATAATTTTACAGCCTGTCACAATATATTGATGAACTTGATGAACTATGTAGGATATTGTAGAATTTAATTTTCACATTAATATCTAGCTTGGTGTGTTCAAAATAAATCTATAATTTGATTGTTAATTGTTTAGTGGCTACCGCCAAGTTCTACAGATCAGCTCCTATTATTTCAATAGAAGATGATCTACAATACACAATAGCGGCCACTAAACTGTGTGACGGAACAGTGGTGTTCATTCTTGTAGACTGATTACATTTGGCTGTTGCCAGAACTGGTAGCAGCTGATTGGTGCGGTGATATTGATGACCTACCCTAAGGATAGATTATCAATGAAATCATAGTAGAAAACCATGTTAAGCAGACTTTTAAGCAGATTTATCATCTTACAGACCCTTTTCGTCCCAACAGCACAAAAGTATAGTGCTTTTTGGCCAATAAGATCCTATAAAAACAATAGTGGACTTACTCAGTTGTTGAATTGACTGTATCCATAAGGAGAGCAAGTTACCGCTTCTTGTCCCCTCAGCAGTGACAGAAAGCTTACTCTACATATGCACACACAATGCACAGCCATCAGTCATTCCCGAAAGGCATGTCAGGAGAATAGAAGCCGTGGTGGGGTTTATTTCTCTGATGAATACAGTGGATAATTTAGCAGTACCCCAAAACATGAACATTAATTTGTCAAAATGCAGACAATGTGGCTTAGTAGCACCTTTGTAACCTGTTATACATTGTTAGGGTTCGATTTCCCGCTGCTGCACAAGGGGAGTCTCGAACCTGTCCCGCTGCGGTCTCCCATTCATCTCCAGCCACAGTGAAGCCTGCTCAGCAGAGACGTCGGTCCAAGCGTCTTGCCCACTCCAGTACTGTGCAGTGACTTGCTGCTGCCTTTCCTGATCTGCTATTGTGGCCAGTGCTGGAGAAGACGTCTTTCGGACAAAGTCCTGCGTTTTCCCTTCTGAGCATGCCCAGAGTGAGATCTCTCATTGGAGATCAGGGGTCACATGCTCAGGTACTGCAGCAGCTCCTATTGGTCTGCCAGGAAGGCCCTGTGTCTACTGGTGTTCTGGAACAAGTTTCATTGGTCCTTGTTTCTGGCAGGTCCTGTAGCTGTTGCTATAAAAGGGTAGCATGGCTGGGCCGCCATGCACTAATATCAACCATTGTATGCTATGCGCCAGTGAGGTCATGCGTGTGTGTGGTTAGGGACCCGGCTGAAATAAGCCCCTAGAATACCGACTTAATCGGTGAGGAGTTTGGTGTGCTAGCTGGTCAGGGTCGGTGTCCTAGATGCCCTAGATTACCGGCATAACCGGTGAGGAGTTTTGATTGCCGTATTCAGGGTCTGGCGTTCAGACGCCATAGATTGCGGGTGACTCCCGCGAGGACATTAGCGCATGATCACGTTTTATGTTCGCTTAGCACTTAACTGTGTACCTGAGAGCCTGACAGGACACGGTACTTTTCCTCAGCGGCTCTGTGACGTAACAGGGTTCGCTTTCGTCGCTAGACAGCGCCCTAGCGTGTTTACTTTGCGACTCTATTGTGTTTAGTGAGTTCGCACACTTCGCCATATAGCGCTGCGGCACTCCTTCTAGCGGCTCTGTGACTAACAGAGTTCGCACTTATTTGCCACAGCGCGTTACGGCGTTTATTTTGTCGACTCTGCGGGATAACAGAGTTTGCTTCTTGCGCCATTTTGCCAGCAGCAGGCTTCGCCTGCACGGTGGACCCCGGGCTGCGAACGCGCCTCTCAACATCAAATATTTGGTGCGTTCCGCAGACCCTAACAATACATAATTGAAGAACTGTGTCTATTCACGACACAATAAGGTAAATTTATCAATGTCTCAACACCAGTTTTCTGACTTAGATATATGTAGTGTTTGGGTTCATCTCCTTATCTCTGAAACAACATTGCCATGATAAGGAAAATGGAAGAAAATGAAATGAGGTCTCAAACTTCTCTACTGTACTTCAAGCCTGTTCTTTATTCATAGACATGACATACATGTACAATATACCAAGTTGATAAATATAACTCCCATTGTTCTTTTATTTATACTACAAAAAATGAGTAGCTTTTATTATTATTGCTTTGTGTGCAGAAAAGACTTTTGTCATTTTAAACTGAACTTCCTGGGACCTGACTGGCGATGTAGATGTCTGATATTCTTATCACTTTACCCTAAACCATCTTTCATATTATTTTTTTAATCCCCAGTCCATGACATGAAGTATTTATATTAGTGTTTATCAAATCTGCTGAAATTCAATTTTGACAGTTTTTAATTGTGCCAGTTCGATTGAATTTGACCAATAAATCCAATGTGAATCAAAAGTGCCTTATTATGCTTTGGGATCTCTGAACATTCTAGAGCATAATAAATGTAGCAGGCAAAAAAAAATAGTGTACTCACCTTGCCATTCACCAGTCTCAATGACAGCTACTGTAAGCTACATTGCAACAGATATCCTCTTCTGGTTCTTTCTTCACTTTGTGCCTGGCTGAGTAGGAAACACATGCTGTGATGTCACACTGTAATGACATCAGAACACGTGTTGATTGAGGCGTAATCAGTGCCTTGGGCTATGCACTCTGTGATATCATGACAGGAGAACGGGAGCAAAATGAGGACTTGGTGGGGAGCTGTATTGGGGAGAAGGTAGGTAGATGAGCAAACAATTTCAAAATTTTTAAACCCCTTCCCTGGCCCTCTCTAAACCAGCAAAATGGCATACAGTCAGCTAGTCTTTTGCTGGAATTGCATGAATAGAAAAATAAAAAAAATCCAAATGTGATTTAACCCCTTAGTAATCAAGCCAATTTTGACCATAATGACCAAGCCAATTTTTACAATTCTGACCAATTTATGTGGTAATAGCTCTGGAACGCTTCAACGGATCCCACTGAACCTATGATTGTTTTTTGTGACATACCGTACTTCATGATAGTGGTAAAATTTATTCAACATGACTTGCTTTTATTTATGAAAAAAATTGAAATTTGACAAAAATTTCGAAAATGCAGCAGTTTTCAAATTTTTTTGCACCTAAATCAGAGTTGTCACACAAAATAGTCAATAAATAACAATTCCCACCTGTCTACTTTATATCAGCACAATTTTGTAAACATAATTTTTTCGTTAGGAAATTATTGAGGTTAAAATTTAACAAGCGATTTCTCATATTTCCAACAAAATTTATAAAACCATTTTTTTAAGAAGCACATCACATTTGAAGTGATTTTAAGGGTTCTATAATACAGAAAATATGTAAAAGTGACACAGTTCTAAAAGCTGCACCCCCAAGGTGCTCAAAACCACATTCAAGAAGTTTATTAACCCTTCAGTTTCTTCACGAGAATTGAAGCAATGAGGAAGGAAAAAATAACATTTAACTTTTTTACAAAGAATGTACTTTAGACCTCAACTTTTTTATTTTCACAAGGGTAACAATAAAAAATGGACAACAAAATTTGGTGTGAAATTTCTCCTGAGTACAGTGGTACCCAATATGAGGGAAAAAAACACTGTTTGGGTGCATGGCAGAGCTCGGAAAAGAAGGATCGCCAATTGACTTTTTGAATGCAAAATTTTCTGGAACAATTGTTAGATACCATATTGCATTTGGAGAGCCTCTGATGTGCCTAAACATTGCACTTAGGTAGGAAAAAAGGATCATCCTCGCGCTGCCGCAAGAAGAATTCTAAAAATTGTATGGTACAATATTTATAATATGTCCTGATGAAGGGGTCACCTGTACCCTGAAATGCGTAGAATAAACCATGTTGAAGCCTCTACAATTTTTGGAATTCTTCTTGCGGCAGCGCGGGGATGATCCTTTTTTCCTACCTAAGTGTATGTTTTAATCTGGTCTTGCACTGACCTGTGGATCAGCAGCAGCCGCCATTAATATATGTCCTTCCTCCACTCTCACCAGGTGAGTAGTTCTCTTGGTGGGCACCTTTGTGTAACGTTTGACAAGACCCTATTTGCGCTTTTGTGTCTCCCTCTTTTCTGTGCCTAAACAGTGAAAATTCCCCACAACTTACACCATTTTGGAAACTAGACCCCTCAGGGGAGTGATCCAGATGTGTGGTGAGCACATTGAACCCACAGTTGCTTCACAGAGTTAATAATGTTGAGCGGTAAAATAAAAATATCAAATTTTCCCCACATGTATATTTTTAGCAAAAAATATTGCATTTTAATAAGGGTAACAGGAGAAATTGCACAATACAATTTGTTGTGCAATTTCTCCCGAGTACACCGATGTGGGGGAATCCTACTTTTGAGGCTCAGATTGGAAAAAGCGCCATATTGGAGTTCAGATTATGCTGAAATGTTTTGAGGGTGGCATGTCACATTGGCAGAGCCACTAAGGTACAATAACAGCAGATACCTCCTATATGTGAACTCATTTTACAAACTACACTCCCCAATGAATTCATCTAGGGGTGCAATGATCATATTGACACTACATGTGCCTCACAGAGTTTTATATCAATGAGCAGTGAAGAAAGAATAAATTACATTTTTTCCACTAAAATGTTGTTTTAGCCTCAAGTTTTTAATTTTTCTGAGGTCTAATAGGAATTTTTTTACAACAAACTGAGGTCCATTTTTTCCTGAGTGTGCCAATTCCCTACATGTAATCGGGAAATATTTTACAGGCACAGTGCAAAGCTCAGAAGGCAAGGAGCGCCAGATTTTACTTTTATGGTTTGCCGGTGCCATGACCCACTGGGAGAGCATATGAGGTGCCAGTACAGAAGAACCCCCCATAAGTGACCCCATTTTACAAACTACACCTCTCAATGAATTCATCTAGGGATGCAGTAATCATATTGACACCATGGATGTGTCACAGAATTTTATATAATTGGAAACTGAAGAAAATTAACTACATCGTTCCATGTGTGGTAAAATTGATAAGGCACTTCTACTTTTCGGGTCAATATGATTACAGCGATACCTCATTTAATTTTTTTTTCTGTTTTGGCACTTTTATACAATAAAGCAGAATCAGCTGACACTCGGTTGTGATCGCCCGTACACCACCCATGTGCACGGGCGATCGTTCAGATGTATTAATCCGTCAAATAGGCCCAGGGCACATGGACTGATTATTACGTCTGATGTCAGATAAGGGGTTAAACCCCACCTTCCTGCTTGGTAGGCTTTCCATGCTATTAGCAGGCTGTTCTTATCCTTAAGATTACTGATAATGGAAGAATTTCTTCATACACACGCTACCTGCCATTTGTGCTCTCCCAGGTTTTGCAACATTGGAAATCTTGGACATATGCAGCTGTTTATTTCAAAGGAATATACTGAATGAAATGCAATGACGAGGGCTAAAGTAGCAAACTGAAATCCTGACTACATATGTGTGTAGCCAGGAGTGGACATGTCATTGGTGCAACATGTTGTGCTGCACATGGGCCCAAAAGATAAGGTGGTCCAGGTATACCTCCTAAGCAGATGCAATTTTGCATTTTTAGACACTCTTGGGCTTCAAAGGGCCCATATATTTTTCTTGTACAGTGGCCCTTTTCTGTCTGTGTAGGCCAGTGTGTGTAGACATTCTTAAATAGCAAAGATACTCATGAAGCAGAAATATTTTATGTTTCTTAACAATGTATTTAAAAATCTTAAACTGAAAATGCAATAGCTTTATTGTGATAAATTAACTTTTTATGCCATGCTACCTTGCTTGTGTCTTAGCTTTATATTAGTTCCATCTGCACAATAACATAAAACTACACTGTATTATTACATCTCTTATATTACATATCGCTAGTATGGCATTTACAGAGACTGAGCGCAATAAGAGTACTTTAAATTTGGTATAACTGCAGTTCAGGAGTTGGATGGTATTTCATCAAGTTTGTAAATGTACTGTCCTGGTATGGTACTTTCCTCCCTACTGAACCATTTCAGTGCCAGACACTAGCTGTGGAGTCTTAATATTCTTTAATTCTTCTTCACAATTAGCTGTGTCACAGAAATGGGCAGCTTAATTAAGTGATTCATTGAGGAAATCTGTAATGATAAGTAGAATGAATGCAATGGTAACTAGCCAGGTGATGTTATAATCTTATGAATTACTTAAATTTTCACGTCTATTCATTTTAGCTGATCAGGTGCGAAGTTCAGAAGTCAAGAGCCAACTGTTATCTCAAAAAGACTAATGATGGCACAAGATGGACTGCTTTCCCATACCTGTTTGACAAAGGTTATCCAACTCATTATACAGGTTACTCAATAAATGGCCATTGTTCCATCAGATGTACAGTATGCATCGTTAACTTAATTTAGCAATTCAGTTCTTTTGTGTTAAGATTTCCTTCCAATGAGTCTTTGGCTCAGAATGTGAGAAGAAATAGATCACTGCCAAGTAAACTGACCTTGCAGCGCCCTACAATCAATATAGTACCAAACTGATGTCCTATTTGTCTGGAAAAAATATACATTTTCCAAAAGCTATTCTGTTTTAAGATTTTTAACACTATATTCAGTAGAGAAGGAGTGTTGCTTCACAGCAGGCAGCCATACTTCTATAGATTCTTCAAAGGATCTATTATTTTACAAAATTAAATATGTGACTATATCCATTTTGTCATCTAAGGCAAGACTAAATAACCTGGTTTTGAAGTTGCACTTTAATAGCCCAGCAGACTTATTATGAATATAGTTGAGCTCTTTGATGTTCTGTACACCTATGTAGTTTTGTCATGATTTGTGTCATTTTGTCATAAAAAATTTATTGGATTCAAGCTGTTGACACAGTTGGCATCTGTTTCAAATTCATTTTTTACTGACAGCAAGCTGCTGCTGGCAAGTATGCAGTCTTTTTATCATCAACAGGGTGGCATTCTTGGCATCGCTCTTTATCCTTCCCTAAAGTTTACTTTATTTTAATTAGATTGTTGGTGCTCATTTTGGAAAGAGTTTTTCAATAACTGTATACTTATATTTTCTCAATAAATAATCCCTGGAGATATTTTATCTGACCATATTTGATAGGTTAAGAATAGCAATAATTCTACTCCTTGACGTGCATTTGTCATAGTTTGTTGTCCTGCACAGATGTTTGCTTACAGTTTAGTTAACCCCTTCACCCTGCAGCCAATTTCCATTTTTTGCATTTCCTTTTTTCCTCCCCTTTTTCCTAAACCCATAACTTTTAATTTTCTGCCGAAATAGACAAATGAAGACTTGATTTTTGCAGGACAATTTTTACTTTTGAATGACATCCTTGAGTTTACCACATACTGTAATCGAAAATGGGAAAAAATTCCAAGTGCAGTGAAATTGTGAAAAAAATAAAATTTTGACATGTTTTTTGGTAATTGTTTTACGGTGTCCATTTTGTGTTAAAAATTACCATGCAATATGATTTTACTCATCAATACAATTACGGCGATATCAAGTGTGTCCAGTTTTTTATTATTTTATAGGTGAAAAAAAATGAGAAGTTTGGCAAAAAAGAATTTTTGAGCTGTGTTGCCATCCTACGAGAACTTTTAATATTTTTATTTTTCATCCGATGGAGCTCAGCCATGGCTTATTTTTTGCAGGACAAGATAATGTTAGTACTATTTTGGGATAGATGTTACTTTTTGATTGTTTGTTACAGCATTTTTTGGGTAACTGAACCAACTCAACCAAACAAATGTAATTTTGACGTTCTTAAATTTTTTCAGTTTACAGTGTCTAACGATTGGGCTAATTGTTTTCATATTTTGATATATTGGACTTTTCTAAATGCAGCAATAAAACAGATGTGTATTTTTTTTATATCTTTATTTTTAATGTGGGAAAAGAGGGGTAATTTGAACTTGTTAGCTAACTACAGTATCAGGGACAACATTTTAAAGAAATTTCCAAACACAAGCATCCAGTCACCTTGACCTGCACCACATCAAGAGCGGACTAATTATATGTACTAGAGTACTGTGGGAATAGAACAACAGAGTTAAGGGAGGAAAACTTTACTGTGAGTGTAAAGCTTCAGTAGATAAAAACCTCATGTCCAATCCAGGTAACCAAATAATAATAAACAGCAATCCATGAAATTCAAAAGTAATTCAGATTTTATTCACCTAATTTACATGCAGGGTGAATAAAATGTGAATCAGCATTCCAAGCGCCGGTTCACAAGAATAATTCAGACACTGCCCATACAAGGGTGGACAATGTTCATGTAACCGTGAGAATGAACAGCGCATGTGTGGGATTGGCGCTAACCAGGTCAGTATTATGCTGATGGGGGGTGATAGTATAATGAAGTGAGGAGACAGTGATTTCTTCCAGGCACCACATGCCCCGGGGCCTGGAAGAAATCATTAACATAAAAGATTATAAATCAATTTATCAATGTCTACAACATAGCTATGAGGCATACAGGTAAGACTGGTTTAACCATTCAATTACCTATATGCCTATAGTAATAGAAACAAATCGTCCAGGGGTTGAATGGTTCCCTTTAAAAAGCTTTTAACAAAAGCAAGTCATTACCTATTCACCTGATGGATAATAACTTGCTGATTTCTGGGGATCCTACTGCAGTGACTGATAAATTGATGGTTGATATTGATTGTTTTATCTTGCATCTTTTATCTCATCACACTAATTGTGTAATTGTGCATTCTTTTTGTAGATATGAATAAGTTAGGATATTTTTGCTAAACTATGCCTTATGAACAAACCTAAGTAGTAGGCAGGAGCGAACCAGAATTACGTATGTCCAGTTTCCTGTTCAGGTCTGGAAACCTAATAATGCTTGTTAAAAGGATGCAGCACAGCCAATCAACAAGCTTTAAGGCTGTTGGCACTTCCAGCTCCATCACAGCCATGACAAGTAATACCGGATTGATGATTGCCTGAGTGCTGAGTGACAGACCTGTGGTTGTTCATCAGTCTGGCACTGGTGCTGTGCAGCATGAGAACTAGCCATTATGAACTGAAGTGACCATACTGACGTCACCTCAGTTCACAGCAGCCAGTTCTCACAAATGCAGCCAGACCAATAATCGACCATGAGTCCGGCACTTGGCACTCCAGCACTCATTAGTCCAGTGCTTGAGCAACTGTGAGACCTGGTGGCTGTGAACTCACATAACCTTACCATAGTTCACAGCCACCAGGTCTCCCGGCAGCTGTGAGGCCAAGAAACCTTAAGGAAGCCTTTAAGGGAGACTTTAAGGTTACTGGAGGTTACAGCTGCTGGAATACCTGGAGGCTGTGAACTAAGATTACTTTGCATATGTATTTCACTATAATTGCTAAAAAAAAGAAAAGAGAAACCATGTAGTGTACACCCTATTTTTAATTACAGCTGAGAGAAAGCAGACAGCTGGGGCTGGTGTTATTGTTCGGGGAAGACGCCAATATCCATGAAACTTCTCAGGCTATTCATATCAGATCACAGCTGTCTGCATAGCATTTACTGGGTATTAAAATGGGGGACCCGAAAAAATGATGTGGGATCCCCCTATTTTTAATAGATAGTAAAGTTTAAGCAGACATCTGCAAGCTAATATTTATAGGCTGGGAAGCGGCGATGGATATTGGCCCCCTCGCAGACTAATTACAGGAAAGCCAAGTTGAAGGAGGACTAGAATTAGCATTAACAATGTTACTTTGAGACAAAATACTCGCTAAAGTGGGCGCTTTTTTTGTTACAAATGTGATATTATTTTGAAACATGACGTCATATTTTTTTCTCTTTATCTAATAAGGGGACATATTTTTATTACCTTTGTAATTTGATTAAATTGGGGTGAAAAGTCCATGGAAAAAGTGATATTACCTTTCTTTGTTAATTAACCCAGAATACTGCTATCATGTAGTTTTTTATTATTTGATAGAAGAGTTTTTCTATCAATTTGTTCCACTATTTGTTTAAACCCTTGTCAAACTCCAGGTCAGGTAACCCCTTTGGTGTAATCTAGATATGACTTTTGTAGCCTCCTGATGATACATGTCATTAACTGAACAATTTTGTTTCACTCTAATCAGCTCTCCACCGGAATATTTTTGGTAACATGGGCCGGGTGACAAAACATGTAACCTCCGATATGGAGATAGTATCCGTGCCTTTGCGATACGGCAACACCAAAATTTTATCCTCTATACTTTAAGGGTGATGTCAAGATAATTGATGTCAGTTTTATTTATTAAAAAAGAAAATTTTAAGTTGAAAGAATTTTGGTTTAAATATTCTACAAAAAGAGTAGCTTCTCTTTCGTCACCCTGCCAGATAAATATCTGGCCATCCATATAGAGTCCGTAAAATTTGATTTTATTCTGAAAAATATTATTTTCATGAAAAATATATTGCTCCTCAAACACAGCCGCTACCAAATTTGCTAGAGACGGAGAAAATTTGCCTCCCATACTCACTCCACACCTTTCCAAAAAAAATTTTTTATCAAAAGAAAAATAATTGAGTGTCAAAAGAAAATTAATAGCAGAAATGAGGAATGATCTCAGGTTTTCAGGATAGGAGCTATGTCTAAGGATAAAATATTGCATTGTCACAAATGCTACATGATATGGGATGGAAGGGTACAAGCTTCCAATATCACAGGTCAGCCAAGAAAAATCATCGTTCCAAACAAAATCAGCAAGATCAGAGATTAACGCTTTAGAGTCCCCCACATATCCTGGTAATTGTTTAAAAGGAATCTGTCACCCCATTTTTCGACCATCAGCTGTAGCCACCGCAATCAGGGGCTTATCTACTTTATGACTCTACTTTATGACTTATGACTCAATGACTTGTGTTTTGAAACTGTTATACTGTAAAGCGCTGCGGAATATGTTGGCGCTATATAAATAAAGATTATTATTATTATTATTATTATCTACATCATTCTTTAATGCTGTAGATAAGCCCCCGATGTCAACTGAAAGAGAAGAAAAATGAGTTATATTATACTCACCCGGGGCGGTCCGCCGTCCGGTCCGATGGGCGTCGCGGTCCGGTCCGGTGCCTCCCATCTTCGAGCGACGCCCTCCTCTTCTTTGCGTCCCGTAGCATCTCCGGCGCAGGTGCACTGCTCTGCCCTGGTGAGAGCAGAGTACTGCAGTGCGCAGGCGCCAGGAAAGGTCAGAGAGGTCTGGCGCCTGCACACTGCAGTACTCTGCTCTGCCCTCACTGCATGATCAGTTTCCAACCAATAACTTCATTACCAGTAGCCTGTTTTTTTTCATCAATTCAGTCCCGTCCCAGTATCTTAGATATATTTCAAGAGCTAATTGAGAAAGACCTTATAGCTTTGGATAAAAATTGTGGATGGACCAAACGTAATCTGACAAATAAAGAAATAAAAGCTAAAGAAGATGTAATCTATGATTAAGACCGTGTAGGTTGAAACATGTGGGATTTGTTCCCTGCACTGGGATTGCTTCTTTCTGCATATCTGTGCTTTTTAATAAATAAATAAATAAGGTTTAAGAATCATATCTCCTGTGGTCGCTGGATACAACTCTTCTTGCACATTACTCTTTTTTATAAAGTTTGACCGAACCAGATGGACCCGAACATCCACGGCTCCGCTCATCCGTGCTAGTTAACACAGTGCAAAGATGTATTTTTTCTTTAATATAATGATCTGTAAGATTAGATTTATTTCACATCATATTTACTAACACATAAACCAGTAGATTATTCTAATACTTTCATGGGTCTCTAGTATCTGTTGTGACTCACCATCATTTCTGCTACACTTTAATAAAATTGAGCTTCAATAATTTACGTGTTTTTTTAAATACTTTCAATAGGTGAGATATGTACTTTTGTCTGCTAAAAAGGAAAGAAAACAATATCACACGTTAGCACGTGGCAAGAACAAACAATATGTAAAAAAATGTTGACCCATTAAGCTTTTATTCAACACTCCAGGAATATATCTGTTTAGCCACACAATTTTTAACATTTTGCCCACCTAATGAATTATGCTCTAAATATAAGGCTATTTTAGATATCTATATTTAAAGTATCATATTAAAAATTATCCTGCTACTCACATATTGAAAGCGTCCTTTAAAAAAACATTTTTTGGACTTAGATTATTTTTTAAGCCAGCACTTAATTGTGTTTTAAAAATGCAACATTATTTTTTGGCTGTTTGTGATTGAAAAATATTTTAAGATGTTAGACAGACTTATGAAGTTTTAAACATTTTTACCTGTTCTATGTTATGTTTATGATTGCAATCTTAAATACTGCAGTATATTGGTTCAATAAAAGTAAAAAGTATACTGATGCTGCTGTTAACTTTTACTGTGATTTTTTTAAGATATGCATAATACAAAAGCCTACTGTTACTCAGATATAAAAATATTAAAGATAAACATGAGCCTATTTGTGCTTCTTTATGGTGTTGAGAAGTAGAGTAGAACGTTAAATAGAGAAATGAATACTGTAGATTGCAATATACTTATGTAAGCCATGGTTTTATACACACTTTTTTATATCTGCTGCACTGTATTGTTATGTAGTTGGATTATATGTTGGCAGAAACTTTGGTCCATTAGAACAGGCAGTGTTTAGAATGTCAGAGACATCTGATGCGTGCAACAGTGTTGGTGACCTGTCTTACATTAATGGTGCTGTAGCTTTACGTTTAGCACTGCAAGGCGTGGAGCAGATGGGGAGTCAAAAGTTCCTCCTGCACCATCCACTGTTCACCTACTTCAAAAACCTGGAGCATAAATAACTCTGATCAATTCCAATTAAACCTTTTAAATGTGGTCAATATGGCAAATAAGATTTTTAAGTTAAAAAAACAGTTCCCTCTGTTACCCAAGGGTGCCTACTATAGACAGGTGAACCCGAACAGTAAAGATCGGCATCCGTACCGAACACATTTGGGCACGGACACCAAACCACGTACTTCACCAGGTAATCCATGTTACTGTTCAGGTTGAGTCCCCCCAAACACAGGGTGTTTGTTGCACTGTTATGTGCATGACAGCGAGGCAAACACTGCTTCTGCGGTAAAATCATCACTGCCAGTCAGACAGCCGCAGTTCCCACGCTATCAAATGACAGTATGAGCCTGCAGCTATGATCGAAGGTATAAAGTGTGGTGTCGGCTGATGGGAGTACTGTTCCCTGCTAATCTGCAGTGACCTCGGTGAGATCCCCGCTTGCCCCGTGTGAAAGTCTCACGGTGCAGAGGTGAGTTCACCACAGTGAATTTCTCCTGGTGAACTGCAGTTCCAAGTAACAGTCCACATAAGAATGCATAAACATATGGGGCATATTAATGGATTTTTACATCTCATAGAGGGGTTAACTCTTAAATTCTCCATCAGCACGGGGCTCTCATCACACTGAATCATGAAAAGTCATTCTGGAAAGACATATGCCAGCTGTGCCAAACAGCCACTAAAGAGAATTAGCACCTAAAAACCTTTGCTGTCATTGCTCTGTCCTGTTTTGGGTGTCCTCTCAATTTAAAAGTGATACTGAATACATATAATTTACATATGAATACATGATGTTTGGATGTATTTTCATGAATTGATTTAACATATATAAAATAATTTTCCCTTCTTAACAACCTAGAAGCACTTGACTACTGTGCCTATAGGTAATATAGTTAAACTATGCATACATATAAACATACATATATACATACATATATATAAGATTCTTTTATCACACCTTGAATGCCAGGTATTCTGCTCGCAAAATACTTGGATTATTTGCATGATATTTTGTGCTCAAATACATTTTTTAGTGAATCTTAAGTGCTTGTTAAATTGAACAATTTAGCTGAATGCAAAGACAATCCATTTTACTTTATAACAGGATGTTGTGTTATCTCTTATCCATCAGGAAATCAATATTTATAGGGGCCATTTATTTATCTGCAGTATTTTTAAAGGTAAACTATGGATTGTTTTATCATGTGCAGGACATTACGGTGATTCAGTTGCTGTTTGAATGAGTCTTAATTGCATTCATTTTTAAAGACAGGTACAGCTTGTGAGCCCTAATTATTTGGACCAATTACCGTATATACTCATGTATAAGCCGAGATTTTCAGCACCTTTTTTTGTGCTGAAAATGCCCCCTCGGCTTATACATGAGTCATAGGGCAGAAACCAGCGGGGGAGGGGATGCGGCGGCAGGTGCCGGTGGCTGGGACATCATACTCACCATCCCCGTGCTATCGCTGAACGTCCCTGCAATCCTGCGTTCTCCCTGGCTTCCTGCAGCTCTCCCCGGCTTCCTGCAGCTCTCCAGCGCTGAGCGGTGACGTAATACCCGCTCATTAAGGTCATGTAATATGGACGCGACGCCACTCCCATGGGCGTGGCCTCCATATTCATGGCTTTAATGAGCGGTATTACGTCACCGCTCAGCGCTGGAGAGCTGCAGGAAGCAGGGGAGAGCTGCAGGAAGCCGGGGAGAACGCAGGATTGCCGGCCGGGACGTTCAGTGATGGCACGGGGAGGGTGAGTATGATGGAGGAGGATGGGGGAGCATGGAGGAGGACAAGGAGCATGGAGCAGGATGGGGGGAGGACGGAGAGCACGGAGCAGAACGGGGGGTGGACGGAGAGCACGGAGCAGAACTGGGAAGAACGGAGAGCACAGAGCAGGACGGGGGGGAGGACGGAGAGCACGGAAGAGAATGGGGGAGGACGGAGAGCACAGAGCAGGACGGGGTGGGCACAGAGGAGAATGGGGGAGTGCAGAGCTGGATGGGGAGCACGGAGCAGGACGGGGAGGATGGAAAACACGAACAGGACAGGATAATGGAGCAGGAGGAGGGGAGCACAGAGGAGAATGGGGCACACAGAGCTGGATGGGGGAGCACAGAGCAGGACGGCAACTTATACACCCGGCTTATAGGCGAGTCAATAAGTTTTCCAAGTTTTTTGTGGCAAAATTAGGGGGGTCGGCTTATACACGGGTCGGCTTATACATGAGTACATACGGTAATTAAAAGAAAAAAATAAAACCTTGAATTTCAAAATATTCTTTGACTATAAGATAATACATAGTAACATAGTAACATAGTTATTAAGGTTGAAGGAAGACTTTAAGTCCATCTAGTTCAACCCATATCCTATCCTAACCTGCCCTAACATGTTGATCCAGAGGAAGGCAAAAAAAACCCAAGTGGCAAACAGTAAGCTTCACATTGGGGAAAAAAATTCCTTCCCGACTCCACATACGGCAATCAGACTAGCTCCCTGGATCAACGCTGTATCTAGGAAACTAGTGAATATAGCCTGTAATATTATACTTTTCAAGAAAGGCATCCAGTCCCCTCTTAAATTTTAGTAAGGAATCACTCATTACAACATTAGACGGCAGAGAGTTCCATAGTCTCACTGCTTTTACAGTAAAGAATCTGCATCTGTGATTATGGCTAAACCTTCTTTCCTCCAGACGTAGAGGATGCCCCCTCGTCTCCGTCACAGGTCTAAGAGTAAAAAGATCATTAGAAAGGTCTTTGTACTGTCCCCTCATATGTTTGTACATTGTAATAAGATCACCCCTAAGCCTTCGTTTTTCCAAACTAAATAACCCCAAGTGTAATAACCTGTCTTGGTATTGCAGACCCCCCAGTTCTCTAATAACCTTGGTCGCTCTTCTCTGCACCCGCTCCAGTTCAGCTATGTCTTTCTTATACACCGGAGACCAGAACTGCACACAGTATTCTAAGTGTGGTCGCACCAGTGACTTGTATAGAGGTAAAATTATGTTCTCCTCATGAGCATCTATGCCTCGTCTAATGTATCCCATTATTTTATTTGCCTTGGCAGCAGCTGCCTGACATTGGCCACTAAATGTGAGTTTGTCGTCCACCCATACACCCAAGTCTTTTTCAGTGACAGTTTTGCCCAGTGTTTTACAATTAAGCACATAATTATACATCTTATTTGTTCTACCCAAGTGCATGACCTTACATTTATCCCCATTAAAGCTCATTTGCCATTTATCAGCCCAAGCTTCTAGTTTACATAAATCCTCCTGTAATATAAAATTATCCTCCTCTGTATTTATTACCCTGCAGAGTTTAGTGTCATCTGCAAATATTGAAATACTACTCTGTATGCCCCCTACAAGGTCATTAATAAATATTTGGATGGATCAAATAATGGATTTGGTTTTGATCCTTCAGAGAAGGTGAGTCAGCAATAATGTATCAGATAAAAAAAAATGTAAAAGCTTTGTGGAATTCATTATTTAAAATAATGAATATTAATAAAGCATCTTAAAATCTTTCCAGAGCATGTAAAACTTGAAGGCTTAAAAGCTGGGTTCATTAGAGAATTATCAAGAACTTGAAATGAAAAACACAAAAATGAAAACATTTACATTTGTGTAATCATAATCACAAAATATTGCAAACATCATAAACAAATCTGAAAATAAGCACGCCAAGTATATTATAAGGACAATTAACAAAAAGTGAGCAGGAAAGAGGGAAAGGTGTGGACAGCAGTGCATGGCAGAGCTTATGTAATTCCTCTGCTTCAGTGCAACTAGACAGAAAGCTGCTCACACCAACGATGTAACCTACTCGATATAACCTGAGAAACTATTTGAAGGATGTGAAAGGTGCAGTTGGATGTCCATCTCCTGCACCTCTTTGTCCTGTATACACATCATCTAAATATATTTTTTGTTCACTGTAGGCCCCGTGCCTTTTTTCTAAATTAATTTTCCTAAATGCATGGTGACTAAAGTGAAACATGGAGATGACAATGTCCTTATGTGGTGCTGCATAAGTGCTGCTGGTGTCTGGGGCTACATTTCATTCATGGTATCAAAAAACTCAGATCTACTTCTCTGTATCGAAAGAAAAGATGGTGCCATCACTCAGTGCCATTGGTAGACGTGCACTTTTTAAACACAATAATGATCCAAAATATGCAGCGAAGGCCACTGTTGCATTTCTAAAGAACAGGGTGAAAGTGTTTCAGTGGTCAAGCATGTCTCCTCATTTGAACCCAATCAAACACCTATGGGCAATTCTAAAGAGACAAGTTGAGCTTCACTTTCCTTCCATCATCCAGGCACTAAAAGAGGTCATTCTTTAAGAATGGAAAAAGATAGATGTTATACTTTCTAGACAACTTATTAATTCCAAGGCTAGAAGACATTTGTTTTTGTCTTAAAATCATGGGGGTCATACAAAATACTAGATATAGTTGTTTTTGATGTGGGATGTATTCATTTTTTGCATCAACCAATTGAGTAAACCTGGAGATTTTGTGCGAAAGTTATGTTAATGTACTATGAAACTCAGTCTTGTCAAAATTTTGAAACATTTTCTTGTATTCAGTTAGATATTGATTAAAATCTTTTGAAAAAAAATATATATATGTATAACCTCTGTAATCTTCTCTTTCCTTTTACCTGTAGTATAATTGTTAATCCCGTGTGGTTTCATTACAATCTGCCGAATCTTTCACACTTATTTCTAATTGCATCTTTCTTCCAGAGCCACACTGTGAACTATGTCTAAATTATGTAATTCAGAGACAGTTCATATTGTTGTTATTTTTGTTTTTATGTTCTTGATAAGTTTCTGTTTATGTGTTTATGGACCTGTTGGGAAACTTCCATTGCTTCTTTTGTTTTCCGATAATACATTCTGTATATGTTGCTCTCTGCTGTGGCCCCTTCCTCACCTATATTAATTCTAACTCGGCTCTAATCTTTCACTGTATAAACCACAATGGTACTTAATATAACCTCTATTAATTTATATAGGCTTTAATTTGCCTTTTAAGAGGAAAGAAAGCCTGCTTTGTTAAAGTGGACATCCTGCATATTCAAGAAAAATGCTTTTGAATAAAGAAGTCAGCTTTAGATTTGTCTCAAAGAATTCCCTCTAATCTTCATTCTTAAAGCTATACGAAAGGTGAAAAGTCTATATAGCAGTAAAATTAATATTGAATTCAATCTTTTTAATATTTTTAAAACCTTTTTTTTACTTTCCACTTGCAATAGTCTCCTTAGGAGACTTGAAACTCCAGCCCTGCTATGTGTAGCAGAAATGATCATCTGCTATGAATGCTAGCATCAGGGTAGTGCTCATAGTAGATCAGCAATGATAAGCACAGCCCACCTACGTGTTTATCCAACTGGATCTAAGATCTCCAGGAGGATTTATCCACCAGCCACGGGGCAGCAGTAGCTGTTGTTCTTCAAGCCTACATACAAGTTGTACCTGTCACAACTCCATCAGGTGAGAGTAACCAGCACTCTCCTTCTCTCCCTGCATAGGGTATCACCCTATTGTGCGCTCTATTTCCCACTTCTAGATTTACACACTATTCTGATTCTCAACATTATATCAGAATAGATCATGCTCTCAGTTTTACTGACCTTATTCTCAAATCTGTAATATTCAAAGATGTGTGAATGGATCTGTTATGTTTTGGATCTCAGTGCTGTCTGATAAAAAGTCACATGTGTGTGTGAATGCACCCTAATAAAAGAGGTGGATCGACTTTACTGTATGTCTTGTGATTTATGTAGTTTATGCTACTTATATTTCTATTTGCAGCTGCAGGAAAATGCAGCTGGGTAACATTACGGCTGTATCATTTATCCATGCATTCATCAGCCAAGTGTTAACCTACCACATCTTCTTTATTGCCACTGGAGAAAAAGGTAACCTAAAAGTAATGCTCACCATTGCAATCTTTGTGAAGAACAGATGCTAGTGCTCAATATCAATATTGAGTACATATTATACATTGTATTTCCACATACTCAGATTGTATATTATTTTTTTCCTTAAGAATTTGTACATCAATTTCATTTACGTTTGTCATCTTCCTGGACACTTACAGTCACTCATACAAATTAGGATTTACTAAACAGCTTCTGTCATTGCACCTTTTATTAGATTCTATGTTTTGTCCATTTTTTGTTCTCAAAGCAACAATAAAACTTTCTGCTATGCTGGAGACCAACTCCATAACTCATTTAAAGCAAACCCGTCATCAAAATTTTGCTAAGTAAACTATAGACATTGTCAGGTTGCGCTTTTACAATGATTAAAATGATTCGTTAGTTGAAGAAATCCGTCTTGTGGTTCTTGTTTAATCTGTGTTTACAGTTTTGAGTTAATGAGATGCTCATTGAAGCAATGCTCTTGCAAGATTCAGAGACCTGTCATTTAAACCCAGAATTTTGATGATGAGGCCTGGACACTAAAAAGACCTGCACAAAGGCACACCCCAGAACACAAGCATATCATTAACTCAAAACTGCAAACACAGATTAAACATGAACCACGAGAAGGATTTCATCAACCCAGGTATCATTTTAATCAGTCCAACGGCGCCAACCAGTTTACTTAGTAAATTTCTGATGACAGATTCGCTTTAAAGGTAATCTGCCAGTAGGTTTTTGATACCATATCTGAGAGCAGCATGATATAGGCAAATAAACTCTGAATCCAATGATGTATCACTTAGAATGCTGGGTGCAGCCATTCTAACATACAATCAGAGAATTAAGATGTAGAATGCAGAAGAGCTGTGAAAGCTTCCCCCGCCCACACAATGCTCTCTGGGAACATAGCTATAGACAGTAAGATGCTTATCACAGGAGGGTGCAGAGTCAGACATATAAGCAACGTCCACCTAGTCACAGGAATGATAATCACAATATGATTAAACCTCTAGTCTAAGTAAACAACAGAACACAACTTGACATGTGACACATCATTGAATTATATGTTTTAATCCCTACCTCATTCTGTCCTCAGATTACATGGCAAAAACCTGCTGACAGACTCACTTTAAAAGAGCCTATAATGGTTGTTAATAACATGCCATTTAGGGTGCCTATGAACATTTTTAGTTTGATCTAAAATGATCACAAAACTGTATAGACTTTTTAAATAGTAATTTAATACTTGTAAAGGATAAAACATAGTAAAAGGGAATTATGACATTCAATAAAACTATCAATGAAGCAATATTGTGGGAAATAAAAGCTTATCAATTCTCTATGTTCTTCACTTGAGGTACGCAATCCATGATTAGGCTTGTTATTGAAAATGTAACCTTTGATATAATTTGAAAATATTACATGATGTGATTAAAGGCATATATAAAAGGGAAAAATTCCAAAACCTGCATTAAGTAAAACCTAATGCACTCCGAGTATTTACACAGCATCTGTGACTATAGGGAATCCTTTAGTAGCAACAGGTTTTTGGATTCATTGGGCATAAAATAGGTTGACAAGTGTATTGGGAATCTTTATTGCTTTTGTCTGCTAAAATGGCAAGTTAAATGTTTAATAATATTGCTGTGATCAGCTTAGTTAGCTGGAGGAGACTGGGACACACAACATCAACTATCCAAATAATAAAAACTCAGTCCAGCCAGAAGAGCAACTAAGATAGTAAAGAATACTTGCTTTCCATGAGAAATCCTAATTGTTACCAGTCAGGCTATGATGCAGACTTTACATTAGACTATATGCAGGCTGTTGGATCTGATGGACCATGATAAATCATCATTTAGCTGATGCGCAAAGATAATAAAATAATGGTCGTTACAACTAATACTCTGCTAAATATTAATATAGACATGAATAAAAATAGTAATTCATATGGATAGCCTCTTTATGGAGAGTAAAATATATTTCCTCCTACAACAAAGCTTCATGCACAGAGTTAAAAATGCTTATACGCTTATCAGATGTACCCCCACATAT
Source organism: Oophaga sylvatica (assembly GCA_033576555.1). Taxonomy (NCBI): domain Eukaryota; kingdom Metazoa; phylum Chordata; class Amphibia; order Anura; family Dendrobatidae; genus Oophaga; species Oophaga sylvatica. The sequence continues at coordinate 224,435,106 of JARQOD010000005.1, read as the reverse complement.
TCAAAATTATGAAATAACATTTTATCAATGAGGTTACAAGAGACACTATTTCCTATGTTGGACATTACACATGAGTGAATCTTTTGAAGTTGAAGATTTTATTCAGACCAAATTTAAGACCAAAACTGCTCTGCTTTAATTGAGAGTAGAGAGTGGATTAAAAACAAGAAAAAAACTTTATAATCTAGTACCTTTTCAAATTTGTCATACATTTTCTGAAAATTTTTTGGAGATTCAGCTTGCATAATTCCAGCAAAATATCATCAATCTGTAAGCCCTTTAGCTGGATTCTTTTAGAAATGGGAATGAGTTAAAAAAGAAAAAAGAGCACTTTTATGCTTACCTTTAGAGTTGAGCGATACTTTCCGATATCCAAAAGTATCGGAATCGGAATGGTATCGCCGATAACATTAAAATATCGGCGATACCCGATACCGATACCGGAAGTCCCATGTAAGTCTATGGGAACAAAATATCGAAATTAAAAAAACCCCATTCTTGCCTTGTTGGTTAATTGTACATGAAGGAAAACAAGAAAGAGTAATGTAGAATGTATTGGGGAAGGTTGAGGAGACATTAAAGGCATAGATGTTTAACCCAATCAAATGGAATAGCATAAATATTTTTTTTTTTAAAGATGTTCGGATTGACGAAGAAATTGACAATGTTGTTAACGTTTTTTCTATTTTGGCAAATATGTATATTACACAACTTCCATGCTCTTCATCTTCACCTTTTTAACTTTTCACACACTTTCTCCTTCATAATCTTCTGCAGCATCATCTTTTTCATCAAATTATTCTTCATCTTCACCTTCTTTATCTTCTTCTTAAACTTCTTGCTATTCATCTTTGTTAACATTACTCATATTCTTCTTATTAAACTATTATTCTTATTCATATTCTGCTTCATCTTCTTCATCATATTCTTATTTGTGACTGAGAATCCTGTACTTGTAATCTGTCAAAGTATGAATTTTTCATCCTTCCGTTCTTGCTGTCACAAAAGATTTAAATTACAACAGTATTTGTCCGTGTTCAGTTTAGCCTGCAGCAGCAGGCATTTTCCAGGGGCACCACGAGGAGGAACGGACTCACCCCCATACACTGCTTAGTCTTCTTCTGCTTAGAATTTAGAGCATATATTTTGCTCTTCATTTTGGTCTTATACTTCATGTTCTTCTGCTTTTAGATCTTCTGCTTATTGTTCTTGTGTCTCTTGTTCCGTATCTTGTATTTGTAGCACAATTTTGTACCAGCTGATGTTACTGGGACACGGTTACTAAGCAGGAGGTACCTGTGCTCCAAAGCACTACCAAGGACCAGCAGACGTTGCTGGAACTCGGATACCGAGATGGAGGCACCTAGGCCAAAGGCACTGTGGAGAACCAGCTGACGGTACTGGAACCCGGAGGGGCAGCAGAAGGAAAAGAGCCAATGGCACAACCGAGGACCAGCTGACGTTACTGGGACACGGTTACTAAGCAGGAGGTACCTGTGCTCCAAAGCACTACCAAGGACCAGCAGACGTTGCTGGAACTCGGATACCGAGATGGAGGCACCTAGGCCAAAGGCACTGTGGAGAACCAGCTGACGGTACTGGAACCCGGAGGGGCAGCAGAAGGAAAAGAGCCAATGGCACAACCGAGGACCAGCTGACGTTACTGAACCCCAGTAACACAGGAGCAAGTGTTGACTGTGCTAACAGCACTTCCGAGCAACAACTGGCGGTGTTGGAGCCCAGGGTCAAGGAGGATGTTTAAATACTAGATCAAGTAATTTCCTTGTTACCTGTCAATTTTAAATGTCTATACTTCAAACAAGAGAAAGATAACCTTTACTACCATAAGATGATGATTTCATTTAAACTAATATCTAGATAAATAAAGAATTGACAAACATAAACACATACATTAACATGTTGAACAGCAATGCAAACCACAAAATAAATTAGTTAAGGAATCTGCTATACGGTTGTACATAAAAGCATACAAGTACATATCTGAATCCATTAATGATGGATAAGTAACAGTATGTACACCATTTTTATTGTATAGACAATGAATGTCTGACTTCAAAACATCATCAGCATTACAAGTTATCTGTGATATTACTAAAATGTTCCATTTGCTGAATAATGTCACTAAATATTTTATACAAAATTATACAATTTCCATCATGTAATACTCATAATATGTGGCAATAATCATTTTTATTAACAAACCTAACCTTTAAAAAGTGCATAGTGCATAGTGAAAATTGCTATTTATGGCTGACTGTCGACTTGGAAGCATGACAACAGATAGATAAGGTATATATAGATGAGACTGCATAGCCACAGATGGTGAATGGCGATGTAATACTGTACCTCAATAAAGTGTGCGTCACTACTACATAATTTTTTTTATATAGCTTTATAAACAGGGTACATGGATGTATGCTTGTGCCTTTGTTTTGACGCACAGACTGCCTTCCTGCTGAGACGCATTGGGTAGTGAACAGTTGTGTGCAGTGTTCACTGCAGTCTCTGCGGAATAACCACACTTAGACCTTATAACTTTTCAGACTTTCTTTATCAATCTACCAAGATGAAGAAGGCAGGGAGTAAGGCACGTGGTCGTGGAGTTTCTTCAGGGAGAGGACGTGGGGATTCTGTGGCTGCTGCGGCCCCCAGTGACACAGCATCCACCAGTTTTCCCCGTGAGCGTTCCTTTATGCGCACTTTTGTAGGAGCTCGGAGTACCCCCCTGCTGCGGGAAGAACAAATTGAAGCCGTTGTTCTTTGGATGTCAGCCAATGCATCGACTTCAATTGCTTCCACCTCCTCTCAGGACCACAGCACTGTTGGGCAACCATCTGTCTCTTCACCGCCTGGCAAATTGCCCAGGCAGTCAGAGAGTTCTGTACAGGAGCCAGCTGAGTGTCTGCTTCTGTTCTCAGAATCTATTGGCTTGCAAACAGGGGCCCAGCCAAGCAGCATTCTGTAATGTGAAGAGGGAGTATGCAGTGATGCGCAACAGCTGTGTCTCTCTGAATCTGAAGAGGCGGGTGAGACAGTGCCGATGGTCAGCACACCGCAGAACGCATCTGATGATGATGAGACCCAGGTGCCAGTTTCTGTTGAGCATGGTGCTGGCCAGACCACCCAACAGCAGGTGTTGGAAGAGGGTAGTGGAGATGATGAGGTCCAAGACCCAACATGGCATGAGGAACAGGAAGGTGGTGGGAGCAGCTCAGAGGAATAATAATAATATTTATTTATATAGCGCCATCATATTCCGCAGCGCTTTACAGTTTAGCAGTTTCAGAACACAAGTCATAAGTAACAACGTTAACAATACAATAATTTAAGCTAAATAAGTCGCCCCTGCTCGTGACAGCTTACAATGTACAATGAGATGGGGGAGATACAAAGTATAGGTGTTTATATACAATGGTGCATTTACAATGATGTTCCAGCCATCTTAAGGGACTGAGGGATGGAGATAGTGAATGGGCTAGAGACACACACACACTTACACAGAATACATAGAATGACTTTGATTAGTGAATGTGATAGGCCGCTCTGAACAAATGTGTTTTGAGGGAGCGCCTGAAACCATGCAAATTGTGGATAGTCCTAATTTCTTGGGGTACAGCATTCCAGAGGATTGGCGTAGAGCAGGAGAAGTCTTGGAGTCGGGAGTGGGAGGTACGTATTAGTGCAGAGGTTAGTCGAAAGTCGTTTGCAGAGCGCAGCAGTCGGTTAGGCCGATAGATAGAAATGAGGGAGGAGATGTAGGAGGGGTGCTGCACTGTGGATAGCTTTGTGGCTGAGAACCAGTACTTTGGTTGAAAGCTGGGAGAGGCCTAGAGAAATGGTTAGTGATAGAAGGAAGATAGAGGAAGACATTGCCCCAACGGTACAAACAGGAGGGAGAGTTAGGCTGCAGACTCGGTTGCCTGTAGCCTCCAGTTTGGCACCTGTTCGGAGCAGTTGTCTTCCAAAAGTCAAAACGTGCGCTCCCAGGACTTGCACTGCGTGGTCCTTTTTTCACACACTTGCACATGATATTTGCTATGTGAAATGCAAGCTGTGTAATCAAAAATTAAAAATAGCTAAAAGTGTCAGTCACCTCAATACCACAAATATGTGGAAACATGTGCGGACAAAGCACGTAGTTGAGTTACAAAGACACACTGGAGATGTAGGCCAACCTACAGCAGCACCTACATCTTCAGGTTGTGTTGAAGCCTCTTCATCGAGCTCACACACAGCTGGTTCTGCTTCCTCACAGGATCGCCATGGAAGAACCTCGGCCACTGTTGTCCAGAGACAAACTGTTATTCCACACACAGCAGCAAGTTCCCTGTCATCCTCACACTCCCAGGCCACAAAACAGCCATCGGTAGCACAGGCATGGGATAAAAGACGGCCATACTCCGCAAACCATGCACGAGCACAGGCTCTGAATGCTGGCATTGCAAAACTCCTGTCCCTTGAAATGCTGTGATTCAGGCTGGTGGAGACAGACAGTTTCCGTAACTGAATATCATTGTCAGTCCCACAATACAATGTGCCAAGCCGATTTCATTTCAGCAGGCAAGCCGTCCCTGGTCTGCAAAAGCATGTTGAGGGAAAAATTAAACATGCGCTACTAAAAGCCCTCAGTAGCAAGGTCCACCTGACCACCGATGCGTGGACCAGTACCCATTGTTATGATCTGCTACAACCAGTAAGGAAAGAAGGGAATTCTGTCCCTACAATACAACTAAGCTGAATCCCTACGATGTAACGGGGAACCTGATCCTGCGACCAGACCCGCTAAAGTCCTCATCTAGTGTGAACGAAGACCTATAGTTGCGAGGGAGTAATCCCTACAAGATCTAGGGACTGGGAGAAAAGGTGGACACCTCCTAACATAAATTGTAGCATGGATAATTAAACAGAAAAATAAATACTTTGTGATCCTAACATCAAGCAAAACTGACAGATTAAGGCACCTAAGCACCCGGCTAGCTTAACAGTAGATAATACAATGAAGTCAAGCAAAGCCAGAAGGGCGGAGCCAGACTAAATAGGGAAAAAAGGTCATGTGACCAGCAAACTGAAACAAAACCTAACAAGAGGGTTCTAACACCCATGGCCAGGGACAATACCTTTCCCTCACTGCCCATTGGGTCAATGTTGTGCAGCCGGGTACTGATCTTGCGAGTGGCGCTGTACGTGTTCTGCCAACTCCAAGGATTGCAGGAATCAAGTCTGTACACATTGATTCCTCCTCCTACTCCAGTTCCTCAGAATCATCGCTGCAGGAGCCGTCACGGTCTACCTCCACATGGACCCGTGAACGTTTACCTGTTGCGACCGATATGAGCACAGCCGTGTCCAAATGTCAACAGGCCGTCCTGAAATTAATTTCCATGGGGAATCTTAGCCACACAGCGCAGGAGCTCTGTAATGCCATAAAGCAGGAGAGCGACGTGTGGTTTTTGGAAGAGAATCTACAGGCAGGCTTGGTAGTGTGTGACAATGGCCGAAATCTGGTGTCAGCTCTGGGCCTTGGCAACCTCACTCACATACCATGTCTGTCATATGTGCTCAACTTGGTCGTGCAGAGTTTTTTGAGGGACTATCCGGATCTTGATGCACTGCTGCACAAGGTCCGCCTAGAGTGCGCTCACTTGCGACGTTCCAGCATGGCCAGATCGCTGATTGCAGCTCTGCAACGCAGATTTCACCTTCATGAACATCGCATCATATGTGACGTACCCACCAGGTGGAATTCCTCGTTACATATGTTGGAGCGTTTGTGTGAGCAGCAGCCAACAGTAATGGAGTATCAGCTGCATCAGGCGCAGTCAACTCGCAATTTGCGCCGTTCACACTTCACCACTACTGAGTGGGCCTCTATAATAAGAATAATAATATTATTTATTTATATAGCGCCATAATATTCCGCAGTGCTTTACAGTTTAACAGTTTCAAAACACAAGTCATAAGTAACAACGTTAACAATACAATAATTAAAGCAAAATCAGCCACCCCTGCTGGTGAAAGCTTACAATCTACAATGAGGTGGGGGAGATACAAAGTACAGGTGTTTATATACAATGGTGTTTTTACAATGATGGTCCAGCCATTTTAAGGGAGTGAGGGATGCATGGAGATAGTGAACACAGAATTACACATAGAATGACTTTGATTAGTGAATGTGATAGGCCACTGTGAACAAATGTGTTTTGAGGGAGCGCCTGAAACCATCCAAATTGCGGATAGTCCTAATTTCTTGGGGTAGAGCATTCCAGAGGATTGGCGCAGCGCGGGAGAAGTCTTGGACTTGGGAGTGGGAGGTACGGATTAGTGCAGAGGTTAGTCGAAGGTCGTTTGCAGAGTGCAGCAGTCGGTTAGGCCGATAAATATAAATAAGGGAGGAGATGTAGGGGGGTGCTGCGCTGTGGAGAGCTTTGTTGGTGAGAACCAGTAATTAGAATTGGATCCTATAATGAATGGGCAGCCACTGCCAGTGTAATGAGTGGCGAATAACTCTATGAAGGATATCTGCCACGTTTTGCGTGCGTTTGATGAGTCAACGCGGATGGCGAGTGCAGATGATGCACTAGTCAGCCTGACTGTCCCCCTTATCTGCCTGCTTCAAAAAACACTGCAAGCACTAAGGCATGAGGTTTTGGAAGAGGTGGAGGATGAGGAGTCACAAATTCCATCACCTTCTGGACAGTCAGCGCAACGTGGTTCCTCACAAAGGGCTGGAGGACTTTCAAAGTACCATGCTGTATCAACAATTGAACCTCCAGAGTCGCTGTCTATATTTTCATAACCATTACAAACTTTTAATGTATTTACAAAGCACATAATGTACATTTTTTGTCTATCCTTTTGTAATGCTATTGTGTTTCCATAAACTGATGTTACAGAATTATGATACAAAGTTTTAAAATTTTGAGTTTTAAATTTTGTAAATTTATATGTATTTGAAGGACTTTGTGAGGAGGATGAGGAGGAGTCAATGGAGGAGGAAGACATCGCTCCAGAGGGAGGTAGACAATGCTCTAGTCAGTATGTAGACCAAGGGTGGGGTGATGCACAGCAGGCAGAGATGACGCCTCTTGCAGGGGACAACGTTTCTTGGCCAGTTGGGAGTCTGCAGCACATGGTTGATTTCATGCTGCAGTGGCTGAGAAACGACCGCCGCATCGAACACATTCACACCACGTCTGATTATTGGGTGTACACCCTCCTAGACCCTCGCTACCGGGACAACTTACAAAGCCTCATCACACCGTTGAACCGGGAGCGTAAAATGCGGAAGTACCAAGACACACTGGTGCAATCCATAATGTTCTCCATTCCAGCCGAGAGCGCTGCTGCTACTGCTTTACAAAGCAGCTCTGTGCGTCGAGGCAGTGGAGACAGCTCTGCAACAAGAGGGAGCACAAGCAGCGCCTCTGCACAGGGCAAGAACAGTATGTTCCAAATGTGTCGAAGTTTTGTGGCAGCGCCACCAATGTCTACACCATCCGAGACGGCTCCAGTCAGCAGGAGGCAACATTTCCGTAAGATGGTGACAGACTACATGTCTTGCCCTCTCAGTGTACTCCCAGATGGCTCTTCCCCATTCAAGTTTTGTGTCTCTAAGCTGGATACATGGCCAGAGCTTAGCCAGTATGCATTGGAGGTGCTGCCTTGCCCTGCTGCCAGTGTATTATCGGAGCGCGTCTTTACTGCTGCAGGTGGTGTACTAACAGACCGTTGCATGCGACTATCCTCCGATAATGTAGAACGGCTTACTTTTCTGAAAATGAACTAGGCATGGATCTCGCCTGAATTTGCCTGTCCGGTTTCAGATTAACTAACTGGTTGGCAACGTTTTCCATGTCTCCTGTTATGTTCATCTTTCTACCACCTGAGCTATACTCCCTGGGCTACAACACTGCCAGTTGCTGCTCAGAAGTGTCGTGTCCACAGACCAATACACAAGCTATAGTGATAGTGGGGTTCAGTAACGCCTGCTGTTCCCCTGCTGCGTGTCTGACAAAAATTAATGCTGCTAACTCCAAATTAAAGTTCAAATTAAAGTTCAAACATCTCATACTAGGCCTCCATAACTTTGACAAATCCAACTCACATCATGCCTCAAATGCTGCAATGTTGGAAGTGCATAATGTGGGTTGAACTTTGACAACAGCTGCAGTGCGAAGGTTATCCTTCTGTGTTCTTGGCTTTTAAATAAAAGCATACAAGTAAATATAATAATACATTGTTGATTAAGGGACATGATGTATACCTGTAATATTGTGCAAACAATGTATGTAGGACTATTCCTCTTCAACATTACTTATATTTGTGTCATTTGAAAAAATACATATTTTAGTTAAAAATTAAAAACCCATGTTCAGTAGCTGTGAAAGGCCCGTTTGTGTACTTCTATATTGTTTGCAACTAATGTATTGTATACGGATGGAAGCACGTCACTGTAATAGATTTGAATTATTTTAAATAGAATAAAGCAGCACCAATTTTTGAAAAATGACAAGGATGAGCTAGTGACAGACACTCAGCAGAGTACACGCAGCGGTGGTTGAAGAAGTAAATGGAGCGTGATCTGCATTTAAAAAAAAAAAAAAAAAAATACCTCACAGACTGCAGTGAACACTGAAACACAACTATTCACAATCTGTGAAAGGCTACTCCTTTGTCTACTTCTATAGTGTTTGCAACCAATGTATTGTATACGGATGGAAGCGCGTCACACTAATAGATTAGATTTATTTTAAATGGAATGTAGCAGAACCAATTGGAGATAAATGAAAAGGATGAGCCACTGAGACACGCTCAGCAGAGTACAAGCAGCAGTGCTTGAACAAGTAACTGGAGCGTGATGTGTACTCAAAAAAAAAAAAACACAGACTGAAGTGAACACTGAAACACAACTGTCCACAATCTGGGAAAGGCTACTCCTTTGTCTACTTCTATAGTGTTTGCAACCAATGTATTGTATACGGATGGAAGCGCATCACACTATAATTTCTATTGAATGGAGCAGCTAGAATTACACTAAAGAAAAAAAAAAAGAGTCTGTGAGTGACACGTGCAGATGCCTACAGACAGCGTTGGATGCAGAGCAAACTGCAGCGTCACCTGCACTCACACACACCTTGCAGAGCTGTTAAAACAACACTGCAGGCAAAAGGAAGCTTTACACAGCGGTTGGTGATAGCCTGCCTACAGCACAGTACACTAAATCGCAATCTCTAACTGTCCCTCAGAGTCAGCAGAGTAGCGTTCTGTCCCTATCTGAATTCACAGCACAGTGATGCTAAAATGGCGGCGGCGCCTTTTATAGTGCATTCTGACATCATTTCAGCATCCAATCACAGACATGCCATTAGTTAACATGACCGCAGCATTACAGGATGTGCCCACACTTCGTAGGATTCCTCATTGGCTGACTAAAATCACATTGCCTCTCAAAGAATTATGGGAACTTCCGATTCCGGTATACGATATTGAAAAAGTATCGGAATTAAGTATCGGAATTCCGATAACGCGAATATCGGCCGATACCCGATACTTGCGGTATCGGAATGCTCAACACTACTTACCTTTACTTACCTGTTCTAACTTTGCCTCTACCCCCTCTTCTGCAGCTCTCAGGTCTTCTGTTCTTTGGCCATTCTTTATGTCCGTCTTCTCACATCACTTATTGAAGTCAATCTGTTATTGACATCACGTGGACATGTCGAGGTCGATGCACCCTATTATGTGCATTGTCCCACAGTTGACTAGGGCCAATCACAGGCCTCAGATTGGCCTAAGCACTAAAATGGAGAGAGAGTCAGAAGAAGAAAAAGACTTGGGAGTCCTGCAGGGTTGGCAACCCTCCAGAAATTCCAGAACAGTCTATAAAAATAAGGCACTTTTTTTATAATGTTTGTAAAAAAAATAGTTTTTCATGATTTTTATGAAGCTGAAGAAAGTTATAGTGTGCATACTATTTTGACTGTAATTATCATTATTTTACAGTTTAGAGTGAATGCAGCTGATGTCTTCATATCAGAATTACAGGCTGTACATATGTATTATTTATTAGGGTTTACTATTGTGTCCATAAATAATATTGGCTGCCCATGATTTTTTGATACGCGATCCAGAAATAAACAAAAAGTCAAGTTGGCAACCCTGGAGACATGGCATAGTCGATTGAAATGGCATAAGAAAAAGGCAGATTCTATTTTGCTAGAGTAGTGCAAATCAAACCCCCCCCCAAAAAAAATGTCTGAGTCTTTGGAACAAATTGAATATGTTATAAAATAATTCTCTCATAGGCATGCAGCTAATTCCATTGGTATTAATTGTAGTAACCACGCGAGACCTCACTGCCGTGGTCACACATATTAATACAAATAGGGGACTGAGAAGAGAGCAGGGAGTCTTCACCAATGAAGATTGAATTAAAACAGTTATGGAACTTGCTCCCAGTTTTAGACTTATTTGGGAATGTAGATGTTTCAATAGAATTCATAGAAAAAAAAAGAAAGACAGGTTTTCAGAAACAAAATAATTAAAAAAAACATTATTACATCTGCAATGCATATTTCAGAACACAACATGTCTGTATTTTCCCTTTGGCAGATAATATAGTAACATATAGAAAAATATATATACAAATAAAATTGTCTTCAACAGAAGGAATAACACTAATGTGAATGTCATGGATGTGAATAATGGTTTCTGGGGTATTAAATCACCACCTTTCCTATTGGTAATCTTTGTCATCACTTTATATAAATCTTGAGAGCTATTGTATAGCTCATATATTATATGTCAAAATGTCAGCAAAGGTCATCGATAGTTTAGTGCCATTGTGATGGGATTATTAAGGTGATCCTAGGTCATCTCTTGCTGCATTTAATGAAATAAGGAATTCTAGTCCTCTTTATATGATCTGTCAGTTACAGGATCAGTCAGCCCCAGAAACTACAAACAACCACATGCTGTTCTGAGAAATTACAGAACTATATGTGTTCCGTGTCTGTGCCAGAACACCATAAGGATGCTGTAAAGGTTAAAGAACAGGACTCAATGTGTGTGAGATTTTATTTAAGATGCCCACAAGCATATACAATTGGCAATGCACTTTAATTTAATTTGTTTAGTAATCAATGTAGATGTTGGTAGCAACAGTTTTACATCGGTGTGATACCGCACTGCAGGATTCACTAATAGGCTTTAGGCCACTAATCCAAAAATATATGTAATGCCATTTAATGTTTATTGCTGAAATAGAAAACTATTATAAATTGACTAGTCGCATCATTTCCCTAACATTCTGACAAAAAAGAACGCTATATTATATCAAAATATCAACATTGCTGACAACTAAAGAAATTCAATTGATTCAAGTCAAATTCATCTAGAATTTCCCAAGATTTGTGAAATCTGGTGAATCTGAATATTTGGCATTTCCTTTTTTTATATTGCTGGATTCTAAAAAGCCATAAAGAGTTTAAAAATACAAAAAAAAGATATTCCTCTTACCCGGTCTTCACGAATGCAGTACACAGGCACTTTCTGCACCAATGTAGTCTTCACAGTCTACAGTTGTGTTGTCCAGCAGTGTCCCAGCATCCCTACAGCCTCCAAACTTTGAAATTTAATGACATATCTCTAGGTAGCCCTCGAAGTGCACACAAGAAGTTATGGGTCATCAGCAGGAAGAAATCTCTTTGATAGTACATTGAACTCAAAGCTTTCATCTGTGAATATTGTCTTTTTTAGTGATCAAGCTCCATACTGATCTTAATTCTCTTCTAAGTGCGACTAGCAAACAAATTCAGTTTTGATAATCTCAATAATGTATATATAGGAATATCATAGTAATATTAACCCCTTAACAACTGCCGATACGCCTTTTAACGGCGGAAGTTAAGGGTACTTATGCCACAGTGCCGCTTTTTAACGGTGCTGAGAAGTAAATTTATAGCGCCCCGCAGAGTCGTAATTTCTCTGACGTCTCAGCTACTGTGTTTTAGCTGAGACCCCAGTGAACATGATTCGGGCTAGTTTTTACCGACCCCAGTGTTGCAATCACCGTTATTAATGGTATAGTGACGACCGCAAAAAAAATCCTATTTTCAATTTAATTTCTCTCTCCTCTGATGTGATTGTACATCAGAGAAGAGAGAAATAGGGTACCTGATCCCCCTGATGCTTCTGGAGTCCCTGCAACCCCCTGTGAAGTTCCTCGTGCCACCAGCATCTTTTTCCGGGAGAAAATGGCGGGCACATGCGTAGTGCACCCAACAAGATCTGCTGGCTTGTGCCCGGCAACAATAGGAAATTTTTCCTATTGGTTCATTTTGATCACTGTGATAGACCCTATTACATTGATCAAAATAAAAAAAAATCAAACCTCCCTTTATTATTCTCTAACTTAGGTAAAAATAACAAAATAAAAAAAAATATTTATTTCCATTTTTCCATTAGGGTTAGAGTTGGGCTAAAGTGAGTTGAACTAAAGTGAGTTGGGCTAAAGTTAGAGTTGGGCTAAATTTAGGGTTATGGTTGGGCTAAAGTTAGGTTTAGGGTTGGGCTAAAGTTTGGGTTAAGGTTAGGGTTGAGGCTAGAGTTAGGGTTGGGGCTAAAGTTAGGGTTGGGATAAAGTTAGGTTTGGGGTTATGGTTTGGATTACGGTTAGGGTTGTGATTAGGGTTAGGGGTGTGTTAGGGTTAAGTTTGTGGCTAGGGTTATGGTTAGGGCTGGGATTAGGGTTAGGGGAGTTTTGGGGTAAGGGTTGATGTTAGATTTGGGGGTGTTCCACTGTTTAGGTACATCAGGAGGTCTCCAAACACGACATGGGACCATTGACTCCAGCCAATTTTACGTTCAAAAAGTCAAATGATGCTCCCTCCCTTCTGAGCCTGGCCATGCACCCAAACAGTGGCTTTTCCCCACATTTGGAGTATCTGCATACTCAGGAGTAATTACACAACAAATTTTGTGGTCCATTTTCTCCTTGTGAAAATAAAAAAAATGGTACAAAAGTAAATTTTTTTAAAAAAGTAAAATGTTCATTTTTTTCTTTCTACATTGCTTTAGTTCTTGTGAAGTACTTCAAGGGTTAATAAACTTATTGAACATGGTTTTGCGCACTTTGAGGGGTGCCATTTTTAGAATGGTGTCACATTTGGGTATTTTCTGTTATGTTGACCCCCAAACTCACTTCAAATGTGAGATGGTCCCTAAAAAAATGTTTTTGTAAATTTTGCTGGAAAAATTAGAAATCACTGGTCAACTTTTAACCCTTATAACTTCCTAACAAAAAATAATTATGATTCCAAAATTGTGCTGATGCAAAGTTGACATGTGGGAAATGTTATTTATTAACTATTTTGTGTGATATGATTCTCTGATTTAAGGGTACAAAAATTAAAAATTTTAAAATTAATACAAGTTATATTAAAGAAATTTTACCACTAACATTTAGTACAATATGTCACGAAAAAAACAATCTCAAAATCAGTGGGATCCGTTGAAGCGTTCTAGAGCTATAACCTCATAAATTGACAGTGGTCAGAATTGTAAAAATTGGCCCGATAACAAACTGCCAAATTGGCTCTGTCACTAAGGGGTTAAAGTACTGAAAAATATTTATACAAATCATCTGCAAACCCTTTTGAAAAGTCATCTTGAATAGTCTGAAATTATTTACACAGATTAAAATATTCTATTAACAATTAGAATGTGCATCAAAACATGCATCAAACAGAATGACAGCTGAAGTCAGTGACTTGGCCTCACGCAGACTCATGATGTCAAGCTGATATCATGACTGTTTTAGGCCTTGTCTGTGTGGAGTGGCCAAAAATTCTATGATGTGGCAGAGGAAGAAACCTTAAGACTGGATAGTAACCCTTATCTACACCCTAATATCACCACTCAGAGGAAGCTGAATGTGAAACAAGCATCAGGGGTACTTCTGTGGCAGCCAAGCAGGCTTATTCGCCTCCTTTTCACTTTATACAATTACTGGTTCAATTTTTTCATACAGCTCTTGCATTGTTTAGCTCTGGGTTATGTTAACTGTATTATACACTGACTTTCTATGAGTGTAATGGAGAGACAATACATATTATCTTATATCTGATTATTTATTTGGTTGTCGGCAATGTTTCTTCCTTTTCTAACCAGTGATTATACCCCTGTGGCTAATGCACCAACTTTAGTAAGAATTTGTCTTGCTCACACTATTTTCTCCATCAGTAATAACTTCTGCTATATTTCGAGGTGCTCTTTTGCATCTTATTATTTGGTAGAAGTTAACTCCACTTTGTACCCATTGTATTCTGAGACTTAACTCCAGAGATTAACTGTCCTATTGCTGCACATCTTTTGCGTTTGTACAGGATTTTTGCTGTTTTTATATGCACTATTATATATGACTTAATGACTTATTGACTGTATCTGGAGGCATCTTTTGTGGTTTTGCCTATGTCTGACACTCTATTAGACTGTTTTATCATGTCTTTAAGCAGGCACACAGAACAGAGGGGAGCTTCTTAAACAAAAAGAGAAGATTCCTTTACATATTCATCAGCTTTAATTGTAATATAAGCATCAAAGAAAATTAAGGGAGGAACTTTGTGAATTACTTTTATTTGTATATTTTAGGCATCTTGGTTCATTTAAACACTTAACGACCTGTGATGTGTATACATTTCTCAGGTTGGTTGCTAGTATATGATTCAGGCTCAAGAACCTATTAATAAAGCCAACATTGGCCTCAAACAGCAATGACCAGAGCTAGCTCTGATCAATATTTTTAGCAATATATCAATCTCTGACAGCACATTTGAATATTTTTAAACAGTGCAGGTGTCTGTTCAAGGTACCATCGGCTCACCTTTTCACCCACAATACCGATGGTTACTATGCTATCCAGGGACCTATTGAAATCCTCTCATCTAAACCATCTGGTGCTCCCATGAATACCAGTCTCTTGATTGGCTATGTAGTAGGTTATTACTTTTACTGTATGATGCTTTTCAGTTACCACATGTCATCAAAAAATCAATAAAAAAGTATTACCACTTTGTATGTACAGTACCCTAAAATGGTACAAACAAATTACAGCTCATCAAACTAAAATACAAGCCTGTTTTCCTGCTTTTTTGCCACATTATGTGTTAAAGTTAATGATCCTTCTTAAAAATAAAATATACAAAAATAACTAAAATCATACACACTAATACCCACTGAAAAAAAGGTGAATGCCAGAAGCAGCTGGCAGACCAATGAGCCGTGTGTTGTTCCTTTAAAGGTCATAACTACAGTAGAGATGAGCAAACTTGTTTGCAAAACTTTTGCCAATCTCAACTTCGGCACAAACATTGCACATTTGGATTCATGTTCGAATTCCCAAGCTTTTTTCCGAAAAATCGGCAAAAGTCGGTCAAAATTCAGAAAATCACCTAGTTCACTAAGGGATCTTTCAAGCATCAGTGTTTCTGATCAGCAAAATGTCCTACACACATGCACACTAATAAAACATGGATGACATCCTTGTATCATTAGTGTGACCTATACTGACGCCTTGGTATCAGTAGTACTGTTCACGCTGTTCCCTGGCGCTGGTTGCTAAAGTGAAAACAGCTCACATCACTGTCCCTGCTCGCACTGTGATCAATGCTAGCATGAGACAATGTTGAGAGTTGTACACAACTGTAAACAGCTGTTAAAAATGATGTGAGGTTCCCCGGTATTTTTGATAACAAGCCAGGCCAAACTAACAGCTGCTGGCTGCCAGCATCAGCTGTCAGCTTCAGCAAGACTGGTTATTAAGAATAGAGGGGTGTCCATGCCATGTTTTTTAATTACTTAAATAAATAATTAGAAAAACGGTGTCGCGTCCCCCACATTTTTGCCAACCAGTCAAGCTAATGGCCATTACATTATAGATGGAATATCTGGACTTTGTAAGTACAATTGAACCATGGGTAAGATATAATATGAATAGCTTAGTAGGTAAGAACACACAGTCAGAAAGAATAAAATAAATAATAATAAAATAATAAAATAGAATAAAAAGGGCTCAGAATGAAGCTTCAGAGGGTGTGTTTCCTCACAGACGGATAAAGGTTTTTGTTGTTGGATGGCCTAATTTTTTATATTTCTTACTGATGCCTACTTAACTATTCATATTATATCTTACTCATGGTTCAATTGTACTTACAAAGTCTATGATGTAATGGCCATCCTCCATACATATATGTACTATACATATTCTCTTATGTCAGACATGTCTATTTATTCCTCCTGTGCTTTTAATTACCTCGTAATGATTACTAGTTAAGGCCACATATTTATTCATATATTTTTTTTGACATGTGTCCCTCTGCTCTTGTTTTATATTCCTCATTTATGCCCTGAGACACAATACCTGGCTGTCTTCTGTCTTGTAGGATTATCATATTATTCAGCATCAAAAACTTTATTACATCTATTCAAAGCCTAAAGACAAACAAAATAGTCGTAGAAAAATGAGATTAACAATGCATACAAAGTCGATTTTTTATACACGTTATATCAAAGAAGTATTGTTACTCATTTTTCCATTCAGAGTGCAGAAGTGTGTGCATGCAACTGTGTGTGCATGCTTCATGCCAACCGCAATGCAAGAAATTATCATCAGAGTCATGTCAATGGGTTAATGCAGTCTTCAAAGAAATAGAGAATAGCCTTCCTCAGAGAACAGGGGACTAGGGGATAGTATAAGCAATTATCAATGTACAGAATGTATAATATTTTTCTATTGCCCTTCTGCTGTACAACAGAGCTGTTAGCTGTCATTAAAATCTCCACCCTTCAGTAACCCTGTTTATGACTGCACAGCATAATTGAAACATAAGCTGCAGAAAACAGTAAATGTCAGCCCACTGTGTCTAATATCGGACAGCATGAAAAGTGGAATATTTCAGGTTGTATTTTAATACAAATAACCACATAAAATACAAAATAAAAATGTATATAATGAAAACTGAAAAAGTATTTGTTCTTATTTTTTCCCCTCTTTCCCCCTGAGTATGTAGGGGTTTTATTTTATTTTTTTTCTAAAATCCTCAATGGATTTGAGCCACTGTAACTTGGTAGAAATCATAATAATTTGCACTAAATGAAAAGGCCCATATCTCTGGGACCATATGACATATACACAATGTAGCAGCGAGCATAAAATAACAAAAAGGAAAGTTTTATCTGGGTACAGGTCCTTAATTCCAGATTTCTTTTATTTCAGTGCAGGAATGACACAACCAATCTTAGTTCCCTTCCACTAGTGTTACACTAACCAGCAGCCATCTTCTTCTTTTAAAGGTGCCGCTCAGGTCCCATGTCACCATCTTGTGAACACAACTTCTGACTGATTGGAAGTCAGAAGTAATCATCACAAGCTCTCAGAGTACAACTAAGAGAAGCTTGTTCAGGCCTTGTTCTGGCTCTCATAAAATTACATTGAGTTGTGACTTCTATATGACTTGGCAAACACTAGAGCGATCTGTCACATCACAACCTGCAGAAGATGACCAGAGTGGCGCAAATAACAAAAAAAGATGGTGTCTTGTGATTATAATACTAGAGGCAGGGAACTTCAACTTGCTCTACTTCAGCACTGCAATCAAAAAATACAGTATATACTGGAATGGTGCATTAAATGCTAGTGACAAATTCAAAATGACAAATGATTTGAACCTATTTAAGAATACCATGAGATCAGAAAAAGTTTTAAACTCCAATCTACATTAATTTATACGTTTTCAGATTGACTTGCTCAGAGAAGAAGATGACTTGAACTCAGGTGCCACCCATTTTCAAGTAGAAATCCTAAAAGTCAAATTAGCACTGCAGCCTTGCAGCTCTGGGGTCCTGGGTTGAAATCCCAACAAGGACAACATCTGCAAGGAGCTTGTATGTTCTCCCCGTGTTTGCGTGGGTTTCCTCTGGGTACTCTGGTTTCTCCCACACTCTCCCAAAAACATACTGATGTGGAATCTAGATAGTGAGCCCCATCGGTGACAGCAATGATAATGTTTGCAAACTGCAAAGCGCTGCGGAATATGTTAGCACTATATAAAAATAAAGATTATTATTATAAAATCGACCCTTTAATTGCCCAGAGGAGCATTGCAAGACTTATAAACCTTCTCACATTGGCATGCCAAGCTAGGCATGTCACTTTCCACAAGGAGAAACATTACCTCCTAGATCCAACTTGCTCATAGTAACAGACTTATCTAGTTGCACATCCTTCCACATATTTTATATACATACATGAGAGCTAGCAAAACATCGGATTCCTGAATTACAGATCTAACTTTCATAATATATCAGCTCAGCTTAAGTCCTCCATTACTTTCAGCTTTTAAACATGTTCTTCATTGTGCTGACAAACTTGGATTCTTGACAGTCTCAAAATCTTAATGATTTAGAGATGATCTGCAAAGAGGAGTGGACCAAAATTCCTCCTGACATGTGCGCAAACCTCATCATCAACTACAAAAAACATCTGACTGCTGTGCTTGCCAGCAAGGGTTTTGCCACCAAGTATTAAGTCTTGTTTGCCAGACGAATCAAATACTTATTTCTCACTGCAAAATGCAAATTAATTTATATAATTTATACAATGTGATTTTCTGCATTTTATTTTTGATATTCTATCTCTCAATGTTAAAATTGATCTACCCTTAAAATTATAGACTGTTCCTGTCTTTATCAGTGGGTAAACTTACAAAATCAGCAAGGGATCAAATACTTATTTCCCCCACTGTATGTGTAAAGATTTTAAAAATGTGTACATTTTCTAATGATAAATTACATTTATGCATATTTTTAAACTTCCTTGAACAAGTTTGACTATTACATTTGTCAAGTAGTCTGATATATAATTAGCATATAATGACTAAACTCCACTTATTTAGTCATGCAGTTTTACAAAACTCTACTATTTAAGACTTTGTACAGGTTTTTGTCTTTTATTCCTTATATAGTGTTTTGTACCAACATAACATACTTCTAACCACAAAGAAATTTATATGTGGCAGTAATTCAGTGCAAAGTCATTTTAGCCTTTCAAGATTTACTAGGAACAGTGCTCATTTGTGTTCATTAAAGGAAAGACAAAGACACTGTTTGTACTTTTATTTTATTTCAATTTTTTTGGATTGTTAAATATTTCAAAGAATTTTCAAGCCTCTCTACTCTACTTTGAATGTCTAATATTTGAAATTGGTGTAGGTGTAACTTTACTACATTCTTTGAAAAAGAACAAACTATAGCTGGGTTAGAAAGTCCTGAATATGCTTTAAAGAGAAAGGTCAGAATACATGATAAAAGGAATTCAAGCTGAAATGAAATGCTTTCAATTTTTTTTTTCAAAAGCGTGTATATTATGTTTAAAGGCATTTTATTAGACAATCCCTTATGTTTTCTTAGGCTTTTGATTCAGTTCCTTTCTGCAAAAAATGCTTAATAAGAACATACTGTAGGATTCTGAATGTAAAAAATCAATGTCATCTATGACTGCAGTAAGAGATTAAATATGCTATGGGTTTATTACTCTTTTAGTTATAAAAGTAAATTAATAAAAGTAAATAAAATAAGTAGAATTGGTTTACTGGCTGAATAGTTTGTCATTTTGAGATGGGAAACAGGCCCATATGCACCAGCTTTTTAAGCACATTTTCAGTGATGTCGGTTAGATTGATTTCTTGTTCATTTTCATGCAAAAATGTATTGTTTGTGTATGAGCATCATTTTTCGATTGGTTTGAGTTGGTGGTTTATTTTGAAAAAGGTTTTATATGGAAGCCACTAAGATGTTGGTGCAAAATATATGCCATAAAACTAAACCAATGTCAGCATATTGTAACAAATTGCTTCTGACATTTGTTATATTTATCACAAAATAAACTGTCACAAAATCAATTATGATTGACACTAAATTAGTCAGCTTTGAGACATATGTGTCATAGAGTGAAATATGTTCCCCAATGTTATGTATACCTAATTTGGATGGTAGCTCACCTTATTGATCATTGTGTCTACTAGTGAGGAATTAAGAAAAGAGGCAAACAATGTCTTTTGAATCACCCATTTGGGGTAAAGTAGTGGACCAATCACAATAACCTCTTAATTGTTTATTGTCATAAGGAAAGCAAATGTTTTTAGCCTCTAAAATCCCTTGTTGCTGGTCAGCATATGCTCATCTATGAGTGACAGTTCTAGTTCATATCTTTGTCATGCTGCTGAGCTTCATCCTGCTATTGTAATACATTAATGGTCTATCAGTACTTGCTCTGAAGTTTACACTGTTATTACAACATTTGCATATAGAGATAATATGGCATCAGGGCTCAAGAAAGCAGTGACTAGGATAATTGCTCTGGAAACTGTGATTGGTGGGGGTTGAAAGAAATTGTAATTTTGCAAGACTGATAATAGCAGCTCCAGGTCAGAAACTTGTGTAGGTGGAGCGTAGGCGGAGCTTCAGGGCAAAAGAAAGGAAGAAGTAGGCAGCCATCAGCAGCCCTCCTGAACGCAAATGTTAAACCAGCCTTACTAATGCATAGGCATGAATAGGCTGGAGAGAGCCGACTGGTCACTCACATTAATGGTTTATCATTGCTTCTACTGAAGTTTCCGAAGAGTTGAATGTAGCTACTGTGCATACATGACAAAGCTCTGGGGGTTGATTTCCTCTCTAACAGGCTGTAAACTGTGTAAGATAAAAGCTTTCCTGGTTCTTTGGAATGACAGACACCCCCAGCATGTGCCTGTTTACATTTACTTATAATAACATTTACTAAGTTCCACAGAGATAGAACATTTTTACAGGAAATATAACCCTAGTTGAAGCTCTTTCTTTCCAATTAAATGTAACAGAATCTGTTACACATAATTGATTTGAGTGTGAATTTAATTCAAATAAATATGGTTGTAAATTAAAACTAATGTAATCATATGTATAACAGTCAAATACTACATCAAATCATATTATAAAGTAGCAAACAACAAAATTCTACTTTTACATTTTTAAGTTTTTCTTAAGAATCAAGTATAAACTGAGTCAAATGAATTGTTATTGTTGTTCAGCCAATCCTTTTTTGTGAATAAAAGAGATTAAGGGGTAAAAGTCCTGTGTATACTAATTCTAAATCCTTATGTTTTGTAGTTTTTAGTTGCTCAGCAACAGTCAGGCAGAGAGTTTTAGAAGTCATTTGTATGCTGAGCATGTTACAGTTGCACTTATGCTTTTAATCAAATTTATGATGCATTTTTGAAGCTTTTTTATGTTTAGGATCAATTAGAATGTTTTTAAAAGTTACAACATAAAAACTTTTTGACATTTAGTATTTTTGTGGCGATAGTGATTATAGTAAGAAATTAGGTTTTGATATTCAACCAGGTCAAACTTATAGCCTAGCAATCCTGATGTTTCTAAATGCAATCATAGTTCTTGGAGTTAAACATTTGTTTTCTTTACTTTCCCCTCTTTTATTTACCTTAAAATGATCTATTACTGCAATTTAAAAACACAACTTCAGCATTTTTTTTATTTCACCGCTGGATAGAGTTGAGCGATACTTTCCGATATCCAAAAAATATCGGAATCAGAATGGTATCGCCGATACCCAAAAAATATCGGCGATACCCGATACCGGAAATCCAATGTAAGTCTATGGGAACAAAATATCGGAATTAAAAAAACCCCATTCTTGCCTTGTTGGTTAATTGTACATGAAGGAAAACAACATAGTAATGTAGAATGTATTGGGGAAGGTTGAGGAGACATTAAAGGCATAGATGTTTAACCCAATCAAATGGAATAGCATAAATATTTTTATTTTTAAAGATGTTCGGATTGACGAAGAAATTGACAATGTTGTTAACGTTTTTTCTATTTTGGCAAATATGTATATTTCACAACTTCCATGCTCTTCACCTTTTTAACTTTTGACACACTTTCTCCTTCATAATCTTCAGCAGCATCATCTTTTTCATCAAATTATTCTTCATCTTCACCTTCTTTATCTTCTTAAACTTCTTGCTATTCATCTTTTTGTTAACATTACTCATATTGTTCTTATTAAACTATTATTCTTCTTCATATTCTACTTCTTCATCTTCTTCCTCTTCATCTTCTTCATCATATTCTTATTTGTGACAGAGATTCCTGTACTTGTAATCTGTAAAAGTATGAATTTTTCATCCTTCCGTTCTTGCTGTCACAAAAGATTTAAATTACAACAGTATTTGTCCGTGTTCAGTTTAGCCTGCAGCAGCAGGCATTTTCCAGGGGCACCACGAGGAGGAACGGACTCACCCCCATACACTGCTTAGTCTTCTTCTGCTTATAATTTAGAGCATATATTTTGCTCTTCATTTTGGTCTTATACTTCATGTTCTTCTGCTTTTTGATCTTCTGCTTATTGTTCTTAAGTCTCTTGTTCTGTATCTTGTAGTTTGTCTTAACCTTCTTAGTCCTGTTTGGTAATCTTTTATTTCTTCTTTGTGATGGTGTTTAGGCTGGTTGGCTTGATGCTTGTCGTCCTTGTGGTGGTCATCTTCTTCGGGGGGGGTCATCAGGGTCGTCGTCTTCATTGTTGGAGATCCAGAGTGATTTCCCAAAAAAACATTGAAAAAATCTTCAATTTGTAAATGTAGCACAAGGTACAAGAGCCAATGCAAGTAACGAGGACCAGCTGACTGTGCTGGAACCCGGAGGGGCAGCAGAAGGAAAAGAGCCAATGGCACAACCGAGGACCAGCTGACGTTACTGTGACACGGTTACTAAGCAGGAGGTACCTGTGCTCCAAAGCACTACCAAGGACCAGCAGACGTTACTGGAACTCGGATACCGAGATGGAGGCACCTAGGCCAAAGGCACTGCGGAGAACCAGCTGACGGTACTGGAACCCAGTCGGGTAGCAGAAGGTACAAGAGCCAATGCAAGTGACGAGGACCAGCTGACTGTGCTGGAACCCGGAGGGGCAGCAGAAGGAAAAGAGCCAATGGCACAACCGAGGACCAGCTGACATTACTGGGACACGGTTACTAAGCAGGAGGTACCTGTGCTCCAAAGCACTACCAAGGACCAGCAGACGTTGCTGGAACTCGGATACCGAGATGGAAGCACCTAGGCCAAAGGCACTGCGGAGAACCAGCTGACGGTACTGGAACCCGGACGGGTAGCAGAAGGTACCCATGGAAATTTAAGTTGACAGGCCGCGAGCCGGCCGCAGTTACCGAATCCCACAGTACTACAGTGGGTGATTGTCCTATTGTCACAATGGAAACAGCCTTTATTTGCATATCCCGCAGCACACATAGGAAGCACCTAAACTCCAGTCACCATAAAGTCGGCTAACCCGACCGCAACACGACAGGACGACTTATTGGAGGCTAAGTGACGTTTACACTGACAGGAAACAGATGGCGTGCTGTAACCAGTCTGGGCAGGAGTGAGTACCCGTGCCAATGACACTTCCGAGCAACAACTGTCGGTGTTGGAGCCCAGGGATGAGAAGAGAACCGGTTGGAGGCAGCAGGACTTTTTGCCGTTCACACAGCAGGGGAACAGCTGACATTACTGAACCCCAGTAACACAGGAGCAATTGTTCACTGTGCTAACAGCACTTCCGAGCAACAACTGGCGGTGTTGTAGCCCAGGCATGAGAAGACAACAGGGTGGAGGCAGCAGGACTTTTTGCCATACACACAGCAGGGGAACAGCTGACATTACTGAACCCCAGTAACACAGGAGCAAGTGTTGATTGTGGTAACAGCACTTCCGAGCAACAACTGGCGGTGTTGGAGCCCAGGGTCAAGGAGGATGTTTAAATACTAGATCAAGTATTTTCCTTGTTACGTGTCAATTAAAAATGTCTATACTCCAAACAAGAGAAATATACCCTTTAGTACCATAAGATGATGATTTTACTTAAAAAAATATATGTAAATTAATAATTTACAAACATAAACGCATACATTAACATGTTGAAAAGCAATGCAAACCACAATTAAAATAGGTTAAATAATCTGCTATACGGTTTAAAATAAAAGCATACAAGTACATATCAGAATCCATTAATGATGGCTAAGTAACAGTATGTACACCATTTCTATTGTGTAGACAATGAATGGCTGACTTAAAAACATAATCATCATTACAAGTTATCTTTGACATTCATAAAAGTTTACATTTGGTGAATAATATCACTAAAAAGTTTTTAAAAATATCTAAAATTTCCATCATGTAATACTGATAATATGTGCCAATCATTTATATTAACAAACAAAAACTTTAAAAAGTGCATAGTGCATAGTCAAAACAGCTATTTATGCCTGACTGTGGACTTGCAAGCATGACAACGGATAGATAAGGTATATATAGATGAGACTGCAGATGTTGAATGGCGATGTAATACTGTACCTCAATAAAGTGTGCGTTACTACTACATCCTTTTTTTTATATAGCTTTATAAAAGGTTACGTGCATGTATGGTTGCGCCTTTGTTTGGACGCACAGACTGGCTTCCTGCTGTGACGCGTTGGGTATTGGAGCGTCTGTGCGTCCTATGACGCAGACTAACATTCACGGTGCGCATCGTTCATCATCGCAAGCGTACCGACAACACAAAGGCGTTGTCATGACTGCTTTACTCAGTAAACATGCACCTATGATGAAACATACACGCATGTGCCCTATTACATAACAAGCTACAAGAAAAACGAGTGTGAGGTGTGACACAGCTGTTTTGTTAAGGTACAGTATTATATCGACATTGTACAGGTGTCGCTATTCAGTCTGATAAATAGATATCATTCACCTATTCTATCAGTTGTCGTTCTTTCAGCACCACTTACAGGTATATATTTTGCTATTGTGACTATGCACTATTGACTTTAACAAGGTAATGCATGATTTTTGTTAGCGATTATCATGTTTACATGAAGGACCTTTATGATATGGGCTGTTAACTTTCTAATTAAATATGTATTTTTTAAAATGACACAAATATAAGTAATGTTGAAGAGGACTATTCCTACATGCATTGTTTGCACAATATTACAGGTGAACATCACGTCCCTTAATCAACATTGGATTATTATATTTACTTGTATGCTTTTATTTAAAAGCCAAGAACACTGAAGTCTAACTTTCGCACTGCAGCTGTTGTCAAAGTTCAACCCACATTATGCACTTCCAACATTGCAGCATTTGAGTCATGATGTGAGTTGGATTTGTCTAAGCTATGGAGTGACAAGGTTACCATCAGTATCCTATAGCATAAGTAGGCTTTTGTGTTAGCATTTGTTTTCGACATGTGCATATCTGAAATAATATGTCACAATTATTTTGTTACAGATTTGTGACAAAGACTAATCATTTTATGGTTTTAAAGCTGACGTTTCAAATGTTTACAGCTTAGAAATCAGGGTGTAGCCTCATATCTATGTGTAGCACTAGACACTTTGAGATGTCATGCTTTTTTCACCATGTGTAGGTAGCTAGCAGTTATTTTTGCCAGACACACAGCAGGGGAACAGCAGGCGTTACTGAACCCCACAAACACATCAGCGATTGTTTTCATCTGTGCATCTAACACTTCTGAGCAGCAACTGGCGGTGTTGAAGCCCAGGGTCAAGGAGGGTGTAGGCAGAGGCCTTTTATGAGATGTTTGAAGTTGAAGTTGTAGTTAGCAGCAGTAATTTTTGCCAGACACACAGCAGGGAACAGCAGGCATTACTGAACCCCACAAACACATCAGCGATTGTTTTCATCTGTGCATCTAACACTTCTGAGCAGCAACTGGCGGTGTTGAAGCCCAGGGTCAAGGAGGGTGTAGGCAGAGGCCTTGTATGAGATGTTTGAAGTTGAAGTTGTAGTTAGCAGCAGTAATTTTTGCCAGACACACAGCAGGGGAACAGCAGGCGTTACTGAACCCCACAAACACATCAGCGATTGTTTTCATCTGTGCATCTAACACTTCTGAGCAGCAACTGGCGGTGTTGAAGCCCAGGGTCAAGGAGGGTGTAGGCAGAGGCCTTGTATGAGATGTTTGAAGTTGAAGTTGTAGTTAGCAGCAGTAATTTTTGCCAGACACACAGCAGGGGAACAGCAGGCGTTACTGAACCCCACAAACACATCAGCGATTGTTTTCATCTGTGCATCTAACACTTCTGAGCAGCAACTGGCGGTGCTGAAGCCCAGGGTCAAGGAGGGTGTAGGCAGAGGCCTTGTATGAGATGTTTGAAGTTGAAGTTGTAGTTAGCAGCAGTAATTTTTGCCAGACACACAGCAGGGGAACAGCAGGCGTTACTGAACCCCACAAACACATCAGCGATTGTTTTCATCTGTGCATCTAACACTTCTGAGCAGCAACTGACGGTGTTGAAGCCCAGGGTCAAGGAGGGTGTAGGCAGAGGCCTTGTATGAGATGTTTGAAGTTGAAGTTGTAGTTAGCAGCAGTAATTTTTGCCAGACACACAGCAGGGGAACAGCAGGCGTTACTGAACCCCACAAACACATCAGCGATTGTTTTCATCTGTGCATCTAACACTTCTGAGCAGCAACTGGCGGTGTTGAAGCCCAGGGTCAAGGAGGGTGTAGGCATAAAATATTGAGTTATTGCCTTGTTACGTGGCCATTGCAAATGTATGTACTTCAAACAAGAATAAATGAAGTTTTACTAGTACAATAAAATGATGAATTTCAATTCCAAGAATAGAAAAATATTTAGACTTGAGAGTCCTCAGTGGTTGATACCGTTTAATGGCTAACTGAAAAGATGGTAACAAATTCCAAGCTTTCGAGACTACTCAGGTCTCTTCATCAGGCTAAGACTAAAACAAAAAATGAAGAATCACATATTTCTACACACAACAGGACACAGGAATAGGTAAGACAAGTGAGGGAGGGACAAGTGAGGGGAGACCGGCCAAAAAATGAGAACAAGGATGAATTATCAGCGCACACACAATAAGAAAAAATAATGGATTTACCTGTGGCAAAACACTTTTGTATGCCCGGTCATAGCATGATGGATATGGAATTACTGGTATTAAAATATAACTTCAAATATGAGAAAGATACAAAGGTTTCAGAATATAAGCTCATCATGACCTTTGACACTCTTAGTGATGGAATGAATAGATCACACGGATTTATGTCATTCTATATCAATTAAGGAATCTGCGTCTCTGCCCTTCCAGGGCATGAAAACAGAAAACCAGACCCCAATCAGAGGGCAATAAAACTTTCTATCCTTATCTAGGGTCTGGGGGGTAAGGTTACTCCTTGTGGAGAGTGACATACCAGCTCTGGCGTGTCGAGGTAAGGAGGCTTATTCGCCGTGCAATGCTCCTCTGGGAAATTTTAATATGCAAATTGCCTCTTCAAACAAAGAGGACTTGTACTCTATAGCGCCACCTATTGGAAGTAGCGATCCTACAAGTCACAATCAACCCTTTAACGAGTCTTGTAATATGACTTAGGATAAAAGCCAAATCAGATTCTCCATTTGCAGACACGGTGTTTCGGACTGTTGGTCCTCGTCAGTGCAAAGTAGGAGAGATCTGATTTGGCTAGATGAGAGGCTCTGGACTGGGGTCTGGGGGGTAAGGTTACTCCTTGTGGAGAGTGACATACCAGCTCTGGCGTGTCGAGGTAAGGAGGCTTATTCGCCGTGCAATGCTCCTCTGGGAAATTTTAATATGCAAATTGCCTCTTCAAACAAAGAGGACTTGTACTCTATAGCGCCACCTATTGGAAGTAGCGATCCTACAAGTCACAATCAACCCTTTAACGAGTCTTGTAATATGACTTAGGATAAAAGCCAAATCAGATTCTCCATTTGCAGACACGGTGTTTCGGACTGTTCGGACTTCCAATAGGTGGCGCTATAGAGTACAAGTCCTCTTTGTTTGAAGAGGCAATATCCTTATCTAGGAACTGTTCCAATATTTATGTTCATCCCTCTGTCATAATGACAGTTCTGCTACACGTCACTTACTTGTCTTACCTATTGCACTATTCCTGTGTCCTGTTGTGTATAGAAATATGTGATGCTTCATTTTTTGTTTTAGTCTTTGCCTGATGAAGAGACGTGAGTAGCCTCGAAAGCTTGCAATTTGTTACCATCTTTTCAGTTATCCATTAAAAGGTATCAACCACTGCGGACTCTCAAGTCTAAATATTCTATCTACTGGCTAACACGGTACGAAGATACACATGTTTCCTAACTTCAAGAATAAAAATAAAGACCCTGCAAACATAAACGCATATATGCACATGCCAACAAGAAATGGAACAACACACCACCCAAAAAATTGGTTACAAAATATAGTGTTGTAAATTTAAGAATAAAAGTCCATTTTTGTATTTATGAATAATGCTTAAGGAACGCTATGTTAAACCATAACATAGTGAAGACAATGGATTTTGTAATAGTCACTCATCATCATCATTGCAATTTATATGTGACAGTCACAGACATTTCAATTATTTAAGTTAATAAAATCGTTACTTTGTACAGCATGTATGACATGTCCAGCATGGACTCATCAATGTGATGACGCAATAATGTACGATAAAAAATAACCATTTAAAAAAACATTATGCATTGTCACAATGTAAGTGTGTGCCTGCAAGTGTAGGTGAAACAAAGGCTACGGATAGCAAAGGTATATTCTATGTCTGTATCAGACAGTGGACAGCCTCTGATGGGTAATGGCGATGTTATACTGTACGTCAATAAAGTCTGCGGCTGCAATCATGCATTTTTTGCTTGTACAGTGTTGAAGAGGGTAAAAGCATGTCTGGTTGCGCAAGGCTTTATCCGTCAACACTACCTTCCTACTGTCACGCGTAGGGTAGGGTAGCGTGTGTCAATTAGATGACTCTATAAAATGTGACGTTACGCAGCGTTATTGTGCCCTAGGGACGCCAAAAATACGACAGCAGTAATCATTTACTGTCTAATACTCCACCTATGACCAACAAAAAAAGCACGTTCCCTCTTTAACAATCTACAAGACTAACAAGCATAATGGTTGACGCTGACTTTATTGAGGTACAGTATTACATCGACATTGTCCATGAGTAACTATGCACTGTGATACCTATATACCATTATTAATTTAAATCTGTTGTGCTTGTTTCATCAGCACTTGCAGGTATAACTACCTATTGTCAGTATGCATGATGCACTTTCTAGATGTAATAATTTATTATTGCACATTATTACCAGGTTTAGATGCTGGCCATTTCATATATGGTGTGTGAAGTTACAGTTGGCATCAGTATGTGTATTTTATAATGTCTGTCATAAATAAAACTCGTGATGATGATGATGAGGATTTTATGATTCGTACATCCATTGACTGCATTATCTTACAGGTACAGATAAAGTTCCTTAAAAAGCATTAATTGATAAGTATGAAATGTACTTTTATGCATTAATTTCAAAAAGTGAACACTATGTTTTAGTTTTTGTTACCATTTCTAATAGACATGTGCAAATATGCGCTGTGATGACAAATTATTATTTGTCCATATTTGTTATAAAAATTTATCATTCTAGGCCTGGAAAACTTCACAATTTCCTGTTTTAAGCATAACAATCAGGGTGACGGCTCTTCCCTATTTGGAGCATGTTCCACATGGGTTTTTTCGGTGCATGTGTTGGGAACAGGAGACTTCATGCCGGCCACACAGCAGGGGAACAGCTGGCGTTACTGAACCCCACTAACACTATAGCTTGTGTATTGGTCTGTGGACACGACACTTCTGAGCAGCAACTGGCAGTGTTGTAGCCCAAAGAGTAGAGTTCAGGTGGTAGAAAGATGAACATAACAGGAGACATGGATAACGTTGCGAACCAGTTATTTAATCTGAAAACGGACAAATTTTGGCAAGATCCATGCCTTGTTCATTTTCAGAAAAGTAAGCCGGTCTACATTATCGGAGGATAGTCGCATGCGACGGTCTGTTAGTACACCACCTGCAGCACTAAAGACGTGCTCCGATAATACACTGGCAGCAGGGCAAGCCAGCACCTCCAATGCATACTGGCTAAGCTCTGGCCATGTATCCAGCTTAGAGACCCAAAACTTGAATGGGGAAGAGCCATCTGGGAGTACACTGAGAGGGAAAGACACGTAGTCTGTCACCATCTTACGGAAACGTTGCCTCCTGCTGACTGGAGCCGTCTCGGATGGTGTAGACATTTGTGGCGCTGCCACAAAACTTCGCCACATTTGGAACATACTGGTCTTGCCCTGTGCAGAGGCGCTGCTTGTGCTCCCTCTTGTTGCAGAGCTGTCTCCACTGCCTCGACGCACAGAGCTGCTTTGTAAAGCAGTAGCAGCAGCAGTGCTCTGGGCTGGAATGGAGAACATTATGGATTGCACCAGTGTGTCTTGGTACTCCCGCATTTTAAGCTCCCGGTTCAACGGTGTGATGAGGCTTTGTAAGTTGTCCCGGTAGCGAGGGTCTAGGAGGGTGTACACCCAATAATCAGACGTGGTGAGAATGTGGGCGATGCGGCGGTCGTTTCTCAGGCACTGCAGCATGAAATCAACCATGTGCTGCAGACTCCCAACTGGCCAAGAAACGCTGTCCCCTGCAAGAGGCGTCATCTCTGCCTTCTCTGCATCACCCCACCCTCGCTCTACATACTGACTAGAGCGTTGTGTACCTCCCTCTGGAGCGATGTCTTCCTCCTCCATTGACTCCTCCTCATCCTCCTCACAAAGTGAGCCCTGCCCAGCCCTTTGTGAGGAACCACGTTGCGCTGACTGTCCAGAAGGTGATGGAATTTGTGACTCCTCATCCTCCACCTCTTCCAAAACCTCATCCCTTAGTGCTTGCAGTGTTTTTTGAAGCAGGCAGATAAAGGGGACAGTCAGGCTGACTAGTGCATCATCTGCACTCGCCATCCGCGTTGACTCATCAAACGCACGCAAAACGTGGCAGATGTCCTTCATAGAGGCCCACTCAGTAGTGGTGAAGTGTGAACGGCGCAAATTGCGAGTTGATTGCGCCTGATGCAGCTGATACTCCATTACTGCTGGCTGCTGCTCACACAACCGCTCCAACATATGTAACGTGGAATTCCACCTGCTGGGTACGTCACATATGATGCGATGTTCAGGAAGGCGAAATCTGACTTGCAGAGCTGCAATGCGCGATCTGGCCATGCTGGAACGTCGCAAGTGAGCGCACTCTAGGCGGACCTTGTGCAGCAGTGCATCAAGATCCGGATAGTCCCTCAAAAAACTCTGCACGACCAAGTTGAGCACATGTGCCAGACATGGTATGTGAGTGAGGTTGCCAAGGCCCAGAGCTGCCACCAGATTTCGGCCATTGTCACACACTACCAAGCCTGGCTGAAGATTCGCTGGCAAAAACCACACGTCGCTCTCCTGCTTGATGGCATTCCAGAGCTCCTGCGCTGTGTGGCTTCGATTCCCCATGGGAATTAATTTCAGGATGGCCTGTTGACGTTTGGCCACGGCTGTGCTCATATCGGTCGCAACAGGTAAGCGTTCACGGGTCCATGTGGAGGTAGACCGTGACGGCTCCTGCAGCGATGATTCTGAGGAACTGGAGTAGGAGGAGGAGTCAATGTGGACAGACTGGATTCCTGCAATCTTTGGAGTTGGCAGAACACGTACAGCGCCACTCGCAAGATCTGTACCCGGCTCCACAACATTGACCCAATGGGCAGTGAGGGAAAGGTATCGTCCCTGGCCATGGGTACTGGTCCACGCATCAGTGGTCAGGTGGACCTTGCTACTGACGGCGTTTAGTAGCGCATGTTTAACTTTTCCCTCAACATGCTTTTGCAGACCAGGGACGGCTTGCCTGCTGAAATAAAATCGGCTGGGCACATTGTATTGTGGGACTGCCAATGCCATTAAGTTACGGAAACTGTCAGTCTCCACCAGCCTGAATGACAGCATTTCAAGGGACAGGAGTTTTGCAATGCCAGCATTCAGAGCCTGTGCTCGTGGATGGTTTGCCGAGTATGGCCGTCTTTTATCCCATGCCTGTGCTACCGATGGCTGTTTTGTGGCCTGGGAGTGTGAGGATGACAGGGAACTTGCAGCTGTGGGTGGAATAACACTGGGTCTCTGGACAACAGTGACAGAGGTTCTTCCATGGCGATCCTGTGAGGAAGCCGAACCAGCTGTGTGTGAGCTGGAGGAAGAGGTTCCAACACGAGCTGAAGATGTAGGTGCTGCTGTAGGTTGGCCTACATCTCCAGTGTGTCTTTGTAACTGAACCACGTGCTTTGACCGCACATGTTTCCACATATTTGTGGTATTAAGGTTACTGACACTTTTACCTCTTTTTACTTTTTGATTACACAGCTTGCATTTGACATAGCAAATATCATCTGCAAGTGTGTCAAAAAAGGACCACGCAGTGCAAGTCCTGGGAGCGCCCGTTTTGGCTGTTGGAAGAGAACTGCTACGAACGGGTGCCAAACTGGAGGCTACAGGCAACCGAGTCTGCAGCCTACCTCTCCCTACTGTTTGTACCGTTGGGGCAATCTCTTCCTCAGAGCTGCTACCACCACCTTCCTGTTCCTCACGCCATGTTGGGTCTTGGACCTCATCATCTCCACTACCCTCTTCCAACACCTGCTGCTGTTGGGTGGTCTGGCCAGCACCATGCTCAACAGAAACTGGCACCTGAGTCTCATCATCATCAGATGCGTTCTGCGGTGTGCTGACCATCGGCACTGGCTCACCCGCCTCTTCACATTCAGAGAGACACAGCTGTTCCGCATCACTGCATACTGCCTCTTCTTCACATTCCAGAATGCTGCTTGGCTGGGCCCCTGTTTGCAAGCCAACAGATTCTGAGAACAGAAGCAGAGACTCAGCTGGCTCCTTTACAGAGCTCTCTGAATGCCTGGGCAATTTGGCAGGCGGTGAAGAGACAGATGGTTGTTCAACAGTGCTGTGGTCCTGAGAGGAGGTGGAAGCAATTGAAGTCGATGCATTGGCTGCCATCCAACCAACAACGGCTTCAATTTGTTCTTCCCGCAGCAGGGGGGTACGCCGAGCTCCTACAAAAGTGCGCATAAAGGAACGCTCACAGGGAAAACTGGTGGATGCTGTGTCACTGGGTGCGGCAGCAGCCACATAATTCCCACGTCCTCTCCCTGCTGAAACTCCACGGCCACAACCACGTGCCTTACTCCCTGCCTTCTTCATCTTGGTAGATTGATAAAGAAAGTCAGAAAAGTTATAAGGCCTAAGTGTGGTTATTCCTCAGAGACTGCAGTGAACACTGCAGACAACTGTTCAGTAGCTGTGAAAGGCCCCTTTGTGTACTTCTATAGTGTTTGCAACCAATGTATTGTATACGGATGGAAGCGCGTCACACTAATAGATTAGATTTTTTTCAAATAAAATGGAGCAGCACCAATTTGAGAAAAATGTGAAGGATGAGGCAGTGACACACGCTCAGCAGACTACAACCAGCAGTGGTTGAAGAACTAACTGGAGCGTAATCTGCACTCAAAAAATGAAAAGCTCACAGACTACAGTGAACACTGCACACAACTGTTCACTATCTGTGAAAGGCCCCTTTCTGTACTTCTATAGTGTTTGCAACCAATGTATTGTATAAGGATGGAAGCGCGTCACACTAATAGATTAGATTTTTTTCAAATATAATGGAGCAGCACCAATTTGAGAAAAATGTGAAGGATGAGGCAGTGACACACGCTCAGCAGACTACAACCAGCAGTGGTTGAAGAACTAACTGGAGCGTAATCTGCACTCAAAAAATGAAAAGCTCACAGACTACAGTGAACACTGCACACAACTGTTCACTATCTGTGAAAGGCTCCTTTCTGTACTTCTATAGTGTTTGCAACCAATGTATTGTATACGGATGGAAGCGCGTCACACTAATAGATTAGATTTTTTTCAAATATAATGGAGCAGCACCAATTTGAGAAAAATGTGAAGGATGAGGCAGTGACACACACTCAGCAGACTACAACCAGCAGTGGTTGAAGAACTAACTGGAGCGTAATCGGCACTCAAAAAATGAAAAGCTCACAGACTACAGTGAACACTGCACACAACTGTTCACTATCTGTGAAAGGCTCCTTTCTGTACTTCTATAGTGTTTGCAACCAATGTATTGTATAAGGATGGAAGCGCGTCACACTAATAGATTAGATTTTTTTCAAATATAATGGAGCAGCACCAATTTGAGAAAAATGTGAAGGATGAGGCAGTGACACACGCTCAGCAGACTACAACCAGCAGTGGTTGAAGAACTAACTGGAGCGTAATCTGCACTCAAAAAATGAAAAGCTCACAGACTACAGTGAACACTGCACACAACTGTTCACTATCTGTGAAAGGCCCCTTTCTGTACTTCTATAGTGTTTGCAACCAATGTATTGTATAAGGATGGAAGCGCGTCACACTAATAGATTAGATTTTTTTCAAATATAATGGAGCAGCACCAATTTGAGAAAAATGTGAAGGATGAGGCAGTGACACACGCTGAGCAGACTACAACCAGCAGTGGTTGAAGAACTAACTGGAGCGTAATCTGCACTCAAAAAATGAAAAGCTCACAGACTACAGTGAACACTGCACACAACTGTTCACTATCTGTGAAAGGCTCCTTTCTGTACTTCTATAGTGTTTGCAACCAATTTATTGTATACGGATGGAAGCGCGTCACACTAATAGATTAGACTTTTTTCAAATATAATGGAGCAGCACCAATTTGAGAAAAATGTGAAGGATGAGGCAGTGACACACGCTCAGCAGACTACAACCAGCAGTGATATGAAGAACTAACTGGAGCGTAATCTGCACTCAAAAAATGAAAAGCTCACAGACTACTGTGAACACTGCACACAACTGTTCACTATCTGTGAAAGGCCCCTTTCTGTACTTCTATAGTGTTTGCAACCAATGTATTGTATACGGATGGAAGCGCGTCACACTAATAGATTAGATTTTTTTCAAATATAATGGAGCAGCACCAATTTGAGAAAAATGTGAAGGATGAGGCAGTGACACACGCTCAGCAGACTACAACCAGCAGTGGTTGAAGAACTAACTGGAGCGTAATCTGCACTCAAAAAATGAAAAGCTCACAGACTACAGTGAACACTGCACACAACTGTTCACTATCTGTGAAAGGCCCCTTTCTGTACTTCTATAGTGTTTGCAACCAATGTATTGTATAAGGATGGAAGCGCGTCACACTAATAGATTAGATTTTTTTCAAATATAATGGAGCAGCACCAATTTGAGAAAAATGTGAAGGATGAGGCAGTGACACACGCTCAGCAGACTACAACCAGCAGTGGTTGAAGAACTAACTGGAGCGTAATCTGCACTCAAAAAATGAAAAGCTCACAGACTACAGTGAACACTGCACACAACTGTTCACTATCTGTGAAAGGCTCCTTTCTGTACTTCTATAGTGTTTGCAACCAATGTATTGTATACGGATGGAAGCACGTCACACTAATAGATCACTGTTAATTTCTATTGAATGGAGCTGCACCAATTCCACAAAATAAAATAAAAAAAAGAGTCAGTGAGTGACACGTGCAGATGCCTACAAACAGCGGTGGATGCAGAGCAAACTGCAGCGTCACCTGCACTCTCACACACACACCTTGCACAGAGCTGTTAAAACAACACTGCAAGGCAAAAGGAAGCTTTACACAGCGGTTGGTAAAATAGCCTGCCCAAAGCACAGTACACAAAATCGCAATCTCTAACTGTCCCTCAGAGTCAGCAGAGCAGCGTTCTGTCCCTAACTGAGTTCACAGCACAGTGACGCTAAAATGGCGGCGGCGCCTTTTATAGTGCATTCTGACATCATTTCAGCAGCCAATCACAGCCATGCCATTAGTTAACATGACCGCAGCAGTACAGGATGTGCCCACACTTCGTAGGATTCCTCATTGGCTGACTAAAATCACAGTGCCTCTCAAAGAATTATGGAAACTTCCGATTCCGGTATACGATATATGAAAAATATCGGAACTAAGTATCGGAATTCCGATACAGCGAATATCGGCCGATACCCGATACTTGCGGTATCGGAATGCTCAACACTACCGCTGGAGTTTTGCATCAAATATAAGTTTTTTCAATATTAGTAATTCAAATATTAGTAATAGCCTCTGTCTTCATGTGTTATCAGCACAGCTCCAGTCCAGATCCGCTACCTTGTGACTGCAACTTCTAACTGATCGAAAGTGTGCGGTAACGGTCACAAACTCTCAATGTAAGTTTATGAGACAATCATTCTGGCCTTGTTCTAGCTCTCATACACTTACATTGAGTTGTGACTTTGGGCTTGCCCAGCAAACATTGAATAGCTCTGGCAAGTCACAACTTGCAGAAAACCAATTGGAGTAGCACCTAATAAAAAAGATGAAGAAGGTGGCTGGTAATTATAATACTAGGGTCAGGGAACTTAGATTGCTTGCACCTCTGCAGTGCTGCAATAAAAAAAACCCTGGAGTGGTTCTTTTTAACTCCAAATAAAAAAACGGTAGCTGAACAAGTGTTCTTTATTGTAGATATAGCGACATATTACATCTAGAGTGCAGAAAAAAGATTTGCAAGACCTTCAT
Organism: Oophaga sylvatica; assembly: GCA_033576555.1. Classification (NCBI taxonomy): domain Eukaryota; kingdom Metazoa; phylum Chordata; class Amphibia; order Anura; family Dendrobatidae; genus Oophaga; species Oophaga sylvatica. The sequence goes on along the minus strand of JARQOD010000005.1, from coordinate 224,398,409 downwards.
CAGATCAAACAGACAGCACAGAAATTGAATAAAGAGAGCAATCACAAAAAATGGCACAAATGGATGACTGACACCGTCCCTAGTGATGGTGTCGTTCATCCTTTTGTGCTGTTTTTTCCTGATTACTCTCTTCATTCTGTTTCTGTGTGATCAATTTGATTTGATGGAGGTCTTGACTGAAATGTCACATATATATATTACTGGAATGTAGTGATTTTTGTACGAGCAATGGTGATTTAAAGACGCAAAAAGGACTGAATAGGTGAAGGGTGAAGGGGCCAGAGAGGTAAACTGTAAGGTGAATATAAGAATTTTTTAGATCATTTACATATATGTTTTATGCTCCAGAGTCTGTAGAGACCCTAGACTTTAAAAAGTGACATAATGTTTATGGAGAATAACTTCTTTTTTTCACAAATCAAATTTTGCGGGAAAATCCGCTTGAACAGGTGAATTCAAATTCATCCTAATCTACTCATATCTATTTGCTGTGTATGTATAGCTTGTTAACAACACTATTTATGACCATTATATGATTTGATTCCTCAGGCTCAACATGAAATTGTTAGTTTTCTCTAAGCTCATAACTAAAGTGGGCACTACCTAGCTACTATGATGTTTCCCATATACTAAAAACAAATGAGAAAAGAGGTAACACTGCTCTTCTTATATAGCAGTAATGAGCAACGTTATTAATCCAGCACAATCGTGAGAAAGAAGATTTACTAAAAGAAACATGAGTGTCTCTATGGTCCTGATTCATCCAGACCCGGGTTGTTCATGCCAGTCTTGGTCAGGGGGCATGGTAATTTCAAAGGCAGAAAATTCATTAAAGTGATTCTACAGGTTTGGCTCAAAAATCTGCAATCACTCTATGCTACTGCTGACTAGTGAATCCTCACAACGGGCAAAGCACACACTGTTAGGATTCTCTATTGCAGGTAGTGATACTGGGCAGTCATGTGGCTACAAGTATGCCATATGTATACTTCAATCGTATTCTTTCTGGAAGTGCGTGGTTTCGCTCAATTTAGTTGTATCGAGCTAGGCCTTTCATGTGTAGTTGGAAAGTGGCTGATAATATCACATACTTCCAGTCATATGACCGCCCGCTCACAGCAACAGCACTGGAGAATGCTGACAATGTGCGCTATGTGCAGTGTACAGATTCACCAGTGTTTAGTCACATAGAGTGACTGCAGAATGTCATGCCAAACTGACGAACTCTTTAAGAGGTTAAAAATGGCGTACTACTTTCCACAAATCTTACTCAGTAAGATTTGTTCCGTAAAGTACGTGACGACTCATCATGCATTAAATGAGTGGGTATTGCCACTCCCTCCCATATGCCACCACATCTCCATCCATTTTAGTAGAGCTGGCTTTAACTGAAAAAAATGCTAAAAGTCACAAAACCTAAATTTGCATAAACATTTTGCAACTTTTCAAAGTGTTCTACATGTGTCTGGCGTAAACATTTTAATGAATCGGCATCTATGCATTAGTGATTTTCTATCTGAAGTTGTTACCTCCTTTCCCTTTTTATGATGTTCTATTTGTAGAAGTTAACCTAACCTGTAAAAGTCAAATATCTGTTTTATGTCAGCTCACTGCTCTACTGCAACCCATGACTAAAAAATACAGTATCTTTAGCAGTCAAGTATAAGTATTCCAGTACCACAGAGAGATCCTATTAAATGATCCAGATTTATGCAAAACAATTAAACGCCTGTTCCCCATATACAGGTTGTTTTAAATGCAAACTGTACATTACTTACTCCCCAGGTCTATCACTGAGCCTGCTATAAAACACCAAAAAAACAATAACGTGAGATCCTGGGAATAGCAAGCAAAACAAGGACCCCTAAAAAGTAACTTTTATTAGAAAGTTGTCTAAAAATATCGCCAAATAGGCCAGGATACCATAAATTAAAAATACCAATAGCAGATCAGCAATATCTCGATTAGAAAAAAATAGGTAGTAGGGAAACAAAAAACAAAAATTAAAAAATATTGCACAGAATGTGGGCTACAAGGCCCTATAAATCCCTGGTGGATGCCCTACCTTACAGTGGAGGTTGACACCCTAAGTTTCCACGGTATGGCGCCCTCACTCTGTGGCGGCTGGCCCTAAGGAGCCTAATGTATCCTAAGTCTAATGTGTAGTAGAAAATTATTCATATTTAAATGGTGGAAGAATAAGTAGATAACTAATTCTTTTCCAAAAGATCACTAGGGCCAAGTTGCATAACTCATATAGATGATTAATGTGATATAAGATACCTAGTGGTATCACAAGGAAGATGTAATGAAAGAAGAAATTTGCCCACACATCACCCAAGTATATGAAGAAAGAAAAAAAATGAAAAAAATTTGCATCAGATGTGTAAAAAAATATGCATATAACATCTGTTCTCCAAACCTCAATGACTATAAGTCATACTGAGAAAAGAAACATGCTCTCTTCACAATGGAAGCACAATGTCCAATGTAATAATCAGTATATATATACAAATGCTAGCATGTCATGTCGTGCCGCTACTACCAGTGTCTGCTATTCTGATGATTTCATGTTTGACAGCGCTGTAGCCAATAACTATGCCCGAGCTGACGGCATGAGCTGCTTCACTCACAGATTGGCCATTGCTCTGTCATCGTGCTGTCAGGGCTACAGATAATAACAGACACAGTGAGCTGCAGTGGAGTCTCAGCATTCGATCCACGGAGTGTGAGTAAAGCAAAGTTTTCTTCTTTAAGCAATACAATAAAAGAAATCTTGAAACAAAAATCAATTACTCTAGGCATGCAATTGGTTACTGAAAATCCAACAGTAATTCCCAAAAGGATTTATGTGACAGCCGGGCATGTATGATGTTTCTCTACTCTTGAGATGTGAAACCTGCAAAATTCATTTATAATGTAGAATAAGAAAGGCAAAACAATTGCACAAGGTCCCTGTAGGCTTTGGTGCACTGTAAAATTTTCTCATGATGTTTTGAATAATAGCAATAAAATGTATGCACTTGAATATTTGCACACAAACTATCCCTATATGGTCTACAGTATCTATCTATCTATCTATCTATCTATCTATCTATCTATCTATCTATCTATCTATCTATCCATCCTATATCTATCTATCTAAATACCTCATATCTATCTATCTATCTATCTATTTATCTATCCCATATCTATCTATTTATCTATCTATCTATCTATCTATCTATCTATCTATCTATCTATATGTCTCTAATCTATCTATCTCTTATCTATCTATCTATCTTATCTATCTATCTATCTATCTGTCTCTTATCTATCTATCTATCTATCTATCTATCTATCTATCTAACCATCCCATATCTATCTATCTATCTATCTATCTATCTATCTATCTATCTATCTATCTATACCCATATCTATCTATCTATCTATCTATCTATCTATCTATCTATCTATCTATCTGTCTCTAATCTATCTATTTTATCTATCTATCTATCTATCTATCTATCTATCTATCTAACTATCCCATATCTATCTATCTATCTATCTATCTATCTATCTATCTATCTATCTGTCTCTTATCTATCTATCTATCTATCTAAATATCCCATATCTATCTATCTATCTATCTAACTATCCCATATCTATCTATCTATCTATCTATCTATCTATCTATCTGTCTGTCTCTTATCTATCTATCTATCTATCTATCTATCTATCTATCTATCTATCTATCTCATATCTATCTATCTATCTATCTATCTATCTATCTATCTATCTGTCTATCTATCTTCTCTCTATCCCATATCTGTCTATCTATCTATCTATCTATCTATCTAACTATCCCATATCTATCTATCTATCTATCTATCTATCTATCTATCTATCTGTCTCTTATCTACCTATCTATCTATCTATCTATCTATCTATCTATCTATCTATCTATCTTCTCTCTATCCCATATCTGTCTATCTATCTATCTATCTATCTATCTATCTATCTATCTATCTATCTATCTATCTATCTATCCTGTCTATCTATCTCATCTATCTATCCATTATCTATCTATCCCATATCTATCTATCTATCTATCTATCTATCTATCTATCTATCTATCTATCTATCTATCTATTGATCTTCTCGTTATCCTATCTATCTATCTATTTCTTTCTTTCCTTCTATCTCTTTCTTTCTTTCTTTTTCTTTCTTTCTTTCTTTCTTTCTTTCTTTCTTTCTTTCTTTCTTTCTTTCTTTCTTTCTTTCTTTCTACCCTAAGCACACAGCTAAGATAAAGTAGTGGCTTCAGAACAACTCTCTGACCATTCTTGACTGGCCCAGAAAGAGCCCTGACCTAAACCCAATTGAACATCTCTGGAGAGACCTGAAAATGGCTGTCCACCAACGTTCACCATCCAACCTGTCGGAACTGGAGAGGATCTGCAAGGACGAATGGCAGAGGATCCCCAAATTCAGGTGTGAAAAACTTGTTCCATCATTCCCCATAAGACTCATGGCTGTACTAGCTCAAAAGGGTGCTTCTACTCAATACTGAGCAAAGGGTCTGAATACTTATGACCATGTGATATTTCAGTTTTTCTTTATTAATTTGCAAAAATTTCTACAGTTCTGTTTTTTTCGGTCAAGATGGGGTGCAGAGTGCACATTAATGATAAAAAAATGAACTTTTTTAATTTTTGAATAGCTGCAATGAAACAAAGAGTGAAAAATTTAAAAGGGGTCTGAATATTTTCCGTACCCACTGTATATAAAATCAAGCACCTAGACATGCAGTCTGCCTTTACAAACTTTTGTAAAAAAAATAAAGGGCCATTATAAATAACTCCTTGAATTCTATTGTGGTCCTGTGACTGAATGCCACCGTTTAAACAAGTCAGTTTGTGATATTTATTGCCTCTTAAACATTTAACGACTGTCAGAGTACTGTGACACATGAGGCAAAACCTCTTTGGGATGATGTAGAAAAAAGATTTTGATTCAGACTGTAGTTTAGGTGTAATTATTGCCTATGGGATTTAAATTGGATTCCATAAAAGCTATTGCTGATATAATGTGTAGATGTCCCAATCTTTTTGCCTGTAAGGTGTATGTATGTGTACCACATATGAATGTACTCTGTATATTTTTAAACGTACTGTAAAAAAAAGTATACACTGAGTATATGTAAAATATGTGTGTGGGAGTGTGTAGACTATTTGTGTGTATGGTTATGGCATGCATATTTACTGTAGGCATTTGGTTGTGGATACATTTAGTTAACTAATCTTAATTCATAAAGTTCACAATTATCCAGCTTCCTGGCCAATACAGTCTATCAATGGTCTCAGTGGTCACATGCCATACTAATATCATCATTGCTCATTACTGAGTCATAATGCCAGTAAATATGACGTGAAAACTTTGAAAAGGAATTTTGTGTCAAGACTCACCAGGAGAGGTCTGGGTAGGCACATGGACCACGGGTTTTGATACGGCAAGCTGGAAGGCATATGGGCAGCAAGGTATTGGCAAACTCTGAAATCTTAGGAACCGCAGGACGCATCAGCAGGGATGGGAACAAGTAAAAACTTTATGGACTGAAGGTGGAAACACAGAGGTCTAGAAACTTAACTCCAAGAGATGTGCACACATACATACAGTTTATACTTTTTTGCAATAAGTCTATCTCTTTAATATATTTATTTTTACATGATCATTCTGCACAAACAAATCAAATTATTCAAATGCTGAATTATTAGAGATGTTTTGTGCTTGCTGTGTTATTGTATAGAACTTTTATCTGCAAATTTAAACTGAAACAGCATCATATTTAGAAGTGAATTATTTAGCCTAAGGATAAAAAAATGAACTTTACTATTTTTTGAGTAATCCAAGTGGACAGAAACGATAATGATATGTTTAATTGTATACTATGGCTACAGCTAAAATGTCGTTCCTGACTTGTCATTCATCTTCATTACCCTGTAGACTGTGAGCCCTTGCGGGCAGGGTCCTCTCTCCTTTTGTACTTGTGTGAGTCTTGTATTGCTCATGCTTATTGTACTTGTCTATATTTGCCCCTTTTCACATGTAAAGCGCCATGGAATAAATGGCGCTATAAAAATGTATAATAATAATAATAATTATGCTGATATGTATTGCCACACGAACCCCTTGTTTGGAAACAAGTGAAATATTTGAGAGGCTGTCAGTTCTGTATAACTTGTCCAGTTGAAAGTAGATTACTAATTCCAGGAAAGAAAAAAAGCAACAACAAGAGCAGCATGGTAAAGTACTGTAGATGTGTACCTTTTGGAATTACATAAATTAAGACTTAATGAAATTATCTGTCAATTATCTAAAGATAATGAATTGTTAAAGGATGATAATAACAAAGTGAATTTGTGTAACATTTTAAAATGTCAGATCGTTAAAGAGTAATTAAACTTTTTTGTATTTCAATATTGATCAGCCCTTGTAAATTAATGAATCTTAGTAATACAATTTATCGCTTTATTTGTCATTTTCTCATTAACACAATGCTGAAATGCTGGCTTGTTAGCCTATTTCATTCTGTCTTAATAGCTTAGTAGATTACAACTGTTGTTATAGCAAATATTCCGACTCACAGAGTGACTTTTCCTGCTCCCCTTCTCCAGGCTCACACAAGTGCTAGTGTCTGCGGAAGGGCGAGAGAAGAGAAAGTCACTTTGTGAGTGCAGACATTTTCTAGACAAGCATTTGAATTCAGCTACTAAGGCGGAATGAACTTGGCAGGCAAGCCAGCACTGTCAGCATGGCACGCATATAAGATAAAAGGAAGCAAAATTATGTAATTAATGAAATATATTTTAGATTAATAACTTTACAAATGCTAATCAAAAATTAAAAAAAAAATAGGCACCATTTAAGCAAATGAGTCATATGTGATCAATTTATGACTTTTTGTAAGTATCTTGAAATATTATCAATAGCAGTGGATGAAGTGTAGTGTAAAAATAAAACAATTTGACTACAAATATTTAATAATTGTGTGAAAGTACAGCTCTGTCATCCCCACATGTTGAAAAAATGCCAGCTCATTGTTAGCAATTGTTATCTTGTCAATGAAATAAATGTATTTAGCTAATTAATCATATATATCTACAGGTGTATCCTTCATTACTTTCCTTTTTGCTGAATTATCTAGAAATGGATAACGTAAGATTAGATTTTTTTAAAAATATGCAATTTTGTGGCAAAAGTTATCCATGCTGCACTACTTGGACACATGCATAAAGCACATCCAAGAGCAATGACATCCCATTCTAAATCTATAGGTATTAATGTGGATTTGGTGTCCCTCTTTCACTCCCTTTTGGAGCTGAAATAGCTTTGACTCTACTGGGAAGGATTTCCAAAAGGTTTCGGAACGTGTCTGTGGGAACTTTTTGACCATTCATCCAAAACAACTTTTGTGAGATCAGACACTGATGTTAGATGAAAGACCTGTGTTCATATTGGCATAATCCAATTCTTCAAGATTGATGATGGCAAATCTTGTATGATCCATGATGATCAGGTATGCTTAACAATTCTATCATCCACTTGTCATACTCCCCAACTGGTTTATGGTGGAAGTATCATGTACTCTTATAGAACATTGGAATTAGAGAAAAAATAGTACTAAATAAGCCTTAATACCCTTTATAATGTTGAGAGGTAAAAATTGTATTTTTTATTGATTTAGATGTAATCACAAAATTGTAGAACTACATTTAACCAAGAAAAACAAGTGATATTTTCATACAATGCAGTGAAATATGTGCACTGCATCAAAGCCTATCAAATTCATTTCTATTTCTAAACAAATGATGGCTTAGATGCTGAGGATAGTATTGGAAATCTCTTTTATTACTACTTTCCTTATTCTTGCTAACTGATAATTTAATGATTTTCTGTAAGAAAGTATTTTAAAACCCATTAGTGTGTTTCTTAAATTGTCACTTACCATTAAAACCATCATTGGTGGTTCATAGCATCATGATCACACTGAGCTATTTTTATAGAGTGGAAATCTACTAAGCAATTCAATTTAATTAATGACTAGCTATGTGTTAATTGTGTTTATTATCATGCATTTCCCTCAGCATTAAAATAAAAATAGTTGAAACAATCTACATTTTAATGGAAATCTATATAGTTTGTATACCACCATGTTAGCAGCAAATTATATGGCTTAAAGGGGTTTACCATGAATGCATATCAGTTTGCTTTCTTAAAGAGATGCTATACAATATAATATATACAAAAATTGGCAGTGTGTATAAATAGATAGATAGAAAGATATGTATGTATAAATATATGTATATATATATATATATATATATATATATATATATATATATATATATATATATATATATATATATATATATATACATATATTTACAGTTGGTGAAATAAGTATTTGATCCTGTGCTGATTTTGTAAGTTTGCCCACTGACAAAGATATTAACAGTCTCTAATTTTAAGTGTAGGCTAATTTTAACATTGAGAGACAGAATATCAAAAATAAAATTCAGAAAATCACATTGTATGAATTATATACATTTATTTGCATTTTGCAGTGAGAAATAAGCATTTGATCTCTAAGCCAAACAAGACTTAATACTTGGTGTCAAAACCCTTGTTGGCAAGCACAGCAGTCAGATTTTTTTTTGTAGTTGATGATGAGGTATGTGCACATGTCAGGAGGAATTTTGGTCCACTCCTTTTTGCAGATCATCTCTAAATCATTAAGATTTTGAGGCTGTTGCTTGGCAACTTGGAGATCCAACTCTCTCCATAAGTTTTCTTTTGGATTAAGGCCTGGAGACTGGCTAGGCTACTCAATAAAATTAATGTACTTCTTTTTGAGCCACTCCTTTGTTGCCTTGGCTGTGTGTTTTGGGTCATTGTCTTGCTGGATGACCTAGCCACGACCCATTTTTAATATCCTGGTGGAGAGAAGGCGGTTGTCACTTAGGATTTTACGGTACATGGCTCCATCCATTCTGTTAGGGTCTGCGGAACGCACCAAATATTTGATGTGCGTTCGCAGCCCGGGGTCCACCGTGCAGGCAGAGCCTGCTGCTAGTAAAATGGCGCAAGAAGCGAACTCTGTTATCCCACAGAGTCACCAAAATAAACGCCGTAACGCGCTGTGGCAAAATGTGCGAACTCTGTTAATCCACAGAGCCGCTAGAAGGAGTGCTGCAGCGCTATATGGCGATGTGTGCGAACTTACTTAACACAACTGAGTCGCAAAATAAACACGCTAGGGCGCTGTCTAGCGTTGAAAGCGAACCCTGTTACATCACAAAGCCACTAAGACAAACTTCTGTGTCCTGTCAGGCACCCAGGTACACAGTTAACTGCTAAGCGAACATAGAACGTGATCATGCGCTAATGTCCTCGCGGGAGTCACCCGCAATCTATGGCGTCTGAACGCCAGGCCCTGAATACGGCAATCAAATTCCTCACCGGTTATGCCGGTAATCTAGGGCATCTAGGACATCGACCCTGACCAGCTAGCATACCAAACTCCTCACCGAATAAGTCGGTATTCTAGGGGCTTATTTCAGCCGGGCCCTAACCACACACACGCATGACCACACTGGCGCAAAGCATATAAAGATTGATATTAGCGCATGGCGGCCCAGCCATGCTACCCTTTTATAGCAACAGCTACAGGACCTGCCAGAAACAAGGGCCAATGAAACTTGTTCCAGAACACCAGTAGTCACAGGACCTTCCTGGCGGACCAATAGGAGCTGCTGCAGTACCTGAGCATGTGACCCCTGATGTCCAATGAGAGATCTCACTCTGGGCATGCTCAGAAGGGGAAAACAAGGACTTTGTCCTAAAGACGTCTGCTCGCCGCTAACCAGTAATGGCCACAATAGCAGAGCCTGGAGGAACAGCAGTAATCCTCTGCACACTGTTAGACTGGGCGAGACGCTGGGACCGACGTCTAAGCTGAGCAGGCTCCACTGCAGACGGAGATGAATGGGAGACCGCAGCGGGACTGGTTCGAGACTCCCCTTGTGCAGCAGCGGGAACTCGAACCCTAACACATTCTTCCATTGATGCGGTGAAGTAGTCCTGTGCCCTTAGTAGAGAAACACCCCCAAAACATGTTTCCACCTCCATGTTTGACAGCGGGGATGGTGTTCTTTGGGTCATAGGCAGCATTTCTCTTCCTCCAAACATGGCGAGTTGAGTTAATGCCAAAGAACTCAATTTTTATCTCATCTGACCATAGCACCTCCCAATCACTCACAGAATCATCCAGATGTTCATTGGCAAGCTTGACTGGTTTGGCAGTGGGTCAGTAATGGTGTGGGGTGGCATTTCTTTTGAGGGCCACACAGCCCTCCATGTGCTCAACAGAGGTAACCTGACTGCCATTAGGTACCGAAGATGAGTTCCTCAGACCCCTTGTGAGACCATATGCTGTTGCGGTTGGCCCTGGGTTCCTCGTAATGCAGGAAAATGCCAGACCTCATGTGGCTGCAGTGTGTCAGCAGTTCCTGCAAGATGAAGGCATTAAAGCTATGGACTGGCCTGGCCATTTCCCAGACCTGAATCCGATTGAGCACATCTGGGACAGCATGTCTCACTCCATCTACCAACATCACGTTGCACCAAAGACTGTCCAGGAGTTGATGGATGCTTTAGTCCAGATCTGGGAGGAGATCCCTCAGGAGAACATCTGCAAGCTCATCAGGAGCATGCCCAGGCATTGTAGGGAGGTTATACAGGCACGAGGAGGCCACACTCAATACTGAGCATCATTTTGACTTGTTTCCACTTTCATTTTGGGGTCTCTCCAAATACAGGCCTCCATTGGTTCAAAAATTTGATTTCCATTGATGATTTTTATGTGATTATGTTGACAGCACATTCAACTTTGTACACAACAAAGTATTCAATGAGAATATCTCATTCATTTAGATCTCGGATGTGTTATTTGAGTGTTCCCTTTATTTTTTTGAGCAGTGTATATATATATATATATATATATATATATATATATATATACAGGGGTTGGACAAAATAATGGAAGCACCTAATGTTTTGGCACCATAATCTTCAAACATGTTATAAACATGCAAACCGTGACATACGGTAATGTTTTGTAGTTGATTATTTGTGTTATGTGATTTGTGTATGTAAATTAACTGTTTGTTTTGCAGAATTGTAAGAACATTGATGAGAACCTGATACCAATGGCAGACCTCTCGGATTTTCAAAAAGGCCAAATTGTTGGTGCTGGTATGGCAGGCGCTAGTGTAACCGAAAGTGCCCGAATGCTTGACGTGTCAAGAGGTACTGTCTTAAAGTAATGACTGTGAAGCGAATTGTGAGAGAGGATTGCAAGACCACGGCGCCGAAAATCACAGCTGAGCTCAATGAACACCTACAGAACCCAGTTTCCACAAAAAGTGTTAGTCGGGAGCTGAACAAATCTGGATTACACGGAAGAGCTGCAATTCGAAAACCGCTGCTCTCAATGACAAATGTTTCCAAGCGTTTAGAGTGGTGAAGAACCCTCCAGAATTGGTCCCTCGAGCCGTGGAAACATGTGATATTCTCAGACGAATCATCGTTTACCCTATTTCTGACCTCCGGCCTCGTGTTCGTTTGGAGACAGCTGAAAGAAGCATTCCATCCTGACTGCCTTCTCCCAACCGTTAAACATGGCGGAGGTTCTGTGATGATCTGGGATGCTAGTTCGTGGAGATCCGCCGGGCCAATGATATCCCTTCATGGAAGAATTAACAGCTGCGATTATTTAGGCATTTTGGGCGACCAAGTGCATCCTATGGTTCAAGCACTGTTCCCGGAGGGGAACGCCATCTTTCAGGATGATAATGCACCAATTCATACAGCTAGAATCGTTAAAGCATGGAACGAGGACGTTCTAATGAAGTAGAGCATCTCATCTGGCCCCCAAAATCCCCAGACCTCAACATTATTGAGTATTTATGGTCGATTTTAGAGATTCAAGTTAGACGTCGATTTCCGCCGCCATCGTCGCTCAAAGAATTGGAGGGTGTTTTAACTGAAGAATAGGCTAAAATTCCTTTGGAAACAATTCACACCTTGTATGAATCCATACCTCGGAGAATTGAGGCTGTAATAGCCGCAAAAGGTGGTCCTACACGATATTAAACTAACTTTTGTTGATGTTTCCAGGTGTTTCCATTATTATGTCCAACTCCTGTATATATATATATATATATATATATATACATATATATATGTATATATATATATATATATATATATATATATATATATATATACATACAGTACAGACCAAAAGTTTGGACACACCTTTTCATTTAAAGATTTTTCTGTATTTTCATGACTATGAAAATTGTAAATTCACACTGAAAGCATCAACACTATGAATTAACACATGTGGAATTATATACTTAACAAAAAAGTGTGTAACAACTGAAATTATGTCTTATATTCTAGGTTCTTCAAACTAGCCACCTTTTGCTATGATGACTGCTTTGCACACTCTTGGCATTCTCTTGATGAGCTTCAAGAGGTAGTCACCAGAAATGGTCTTCCAACAATCTTGAAGGAGATCCCAGAGATGATTAGCACTTGTTGGCCCTTTTGCCTTCACTCTGCGGTCCAGCTCACCCCAAACCATCTCGATTGGGTTCAGGTCTGGTGACTGTGGAGGCCAGTTCATCTGGCGTAGCACCCCATCACTCTCCTTCTTGGTCAAATAGCCCTTACACAGCCTGGAGGTGTGTTTGGGGTTATTGTCCTGTTGAAAAATAAATGATGGTCCAACTAAACGCAAACCGGATGGAATAGCATGCCGCTGCAAGATGCTGTGGTAGCCATGCTGGTTCAGTAATTTTGAATAAATCCCCAACAGTGTCACCAGCAAAGCACCCCCACACATCACACCTCCTCCTCCATGCTTCACGGTGGGAACCAGGCATACAGAGTCCATCTGTTCACCTTTTCTGCGTCGCACAAAGACACGGTGGTTGGAACCAAAGATCTTAAATTTGGACTCATCAGACCAAAGCACAGACTTCCACTGGTCTAATGTCCATTCCTTGTGTTCTTTAGCCCAAACAAGTCTATTCTGCTTGTTGCCTGTCCTTAGCAGTGGTTTCCTAGCAGCTATTTTGCCATGAAAGCCTGCTGCACAAAGTCTCCTCTTAACAGTTGTTGTAGAGATGTGTCTGCTGCTAGAACTCTGTGTGGCATTGACCTGGTCTCTAATCTGAGCTGCTGTAAATCTGCGATTTCTAAGGCTGGTGACTCGGATAAACTTATCCTCAGAAGCAGAGGTGACTCTTGGTCTTCCTTTCCTGGGGCGGTCCTCATGTGAGCCAGTTTCTTTGTAGCGCTTGATGGTTTTTGAAACTGCACTTCGGGACACTTTCAAAGTTTTCCCAATTTTTCAGACTGACTGACCTTCATTTCTTAAAGTAATGATGGTCACTCGTTTTTCTTTACTTAGCTGCTTTTTTCTTGCCATAATACAAATTCCACCAGTCTATTCAGTAGGACTGTCAGCTGTGTTTCCCCCAGACTTCTGCACAACACAACTGATGGTCCCAATCACATTTATAAGGCCAGAAATCCCACTTATTAAACCTGACAGGGCACACCTGTGAAGTGAAAACTATTTCCGGTGACTACCTCTTGAAGCTCATCAAGAGAATGCCAAGAGTGTGCAAAGCAGTCATCAAAGCAAAAGGTGGCTACTTTGAAGAACCTAGAATATAAGACATAATTTCAGTTGTTACACAGTTTTTTGTTAAGTATATAATTCCACATGTGTTAATTCATAGTTTTGATGCCTTCAGTGTGAATTTACAGTTTTCATAGTCATGAAAATGCAGAAAAATCTTTAAATGAGAAGGTGTGTTGAAACTTTTGGTCTGTACTGTATATATAGCTATAGATATAGATACAATGTCAATTTTGGTATATTTTATAATTGTCACAACTCTGTTGTTGGGTGTCCTAGGACCAGGGACTCCTTTCCTATCCCTTAACCCTTCTGTTCTGTTCGGGTCATAGTGACCCGAACAGACTTTTTGCGGCCCTGTAGATTCTTTTCTGTAAGTCTCTAAAACTTGAGACTCCTTGACTTTTCCTCATTTGGCGGGACCTACCTATGAGTATTTTTTTTTTTTTTTTCGTTTACTTTTTGCTACACGCAAAAAGTTACACTAGTTGTGCTTGGGTCATAGTGACCCAACATCGTTTTTTACAGCTGTGAGGCCATATTTTCAGTGAAATAAAGGAGTTCTAACCTCAGTTGGGTCTATTTATTGCATCTACTATTGTATATCAATTGATTTATTTCCTAAATTATTTCAATGGGGTCGTACACGCGCTCTACCGGGGGTATGCATTGAGATCTGCGCACCATAAAAATGGCTTTCTATTGATTATTTTTGGTGCACAGTCTATTCTAAAATGTAGAGTGCATCCGGAGAAATCACTAGGTGTGCAAAAAAAAAAAAATAATAATAATAAATAATAATAATAAAAAAGCAAAAAAAAAAAAAAGTCATACTAATGAGTACTAACCACCATGATAATGAAGTAAGTACACGGGAAAATAGAAAACCAAATATGATCTTTTTTTTGTTTTTACAAAATATGTGTAGTTTTCTATTTTCGTTTTGCTCATTGCTCTGTTTTTTCTGAATAAAAAAAAAAAAAGATTTCTATTTCATTTTTCTTTTTATTTTACTACCAAACATGTTCACAAACAGTCTAGTAAGCAAAAAGTATAAAAAAAAATTGAGTTAGAGTGTCTAAAATCAAGGTTTTAATAAGCCGGGTCATAGTGACCCTGAACACTACAAGTGTATAGTAAATGCGAACAGCACAGCAGGGTTAAGCAAGGTCACCCTTGCTCGCCTTGTTCCCTGGATTACTTCTGATGGTAAATACGCCAGTGCCACCTTCGTTGCCTTAGCTCCTGAATCCACCCTCAGTCTGTTCCTTTCCTCCACCTAAGAAACACACCAACCAGACTAACAAGGCAATAAAAACAGGAATAAATAAAAATAAAATACCAATAAGACAAATATATTCACACAAACAATAGAGGTAAACACCAGTAAGATTGGAGGATGAGGTAAAACCAAAGTAGGAGAAGGAGGGAAGTTTGCACACACCCAAAACCAAGCAACAGTCTCAAATGAATCCACCAAATAAGTTTTCAAACAATAACAACAACAACAAACCACCATCTCCTAACCTTGCAGCATAAGTTATTTCTGGCAATGAGTGCTAGCCAGGGCCCTGATTATATACAAGAGGGGAGTGTCTAAGAGTTAACAGCTGAAAGCCTTAATGCAGGAAAGTTTCAAAGACCTCTCAAGTGAGCAGATTAACCCCTGCAATGCTGAAAGAATCTTCCACCATTTAATATGAAAGTGATGTGCTTCCAAACAGTACAGGTGCAGGATAAATCATACACTGCAGTCTTCTGGCACCTCTCTGTTGAGGTAAACCCATGACAATAATCCTGCAATTTTCAGACTGATAACTAGGGTTTTTTAGTTTCATGCTTTCTGTGTTTTCAGTAATGGTTCACAGGAGATTCATTGTCATGAGAGCCAGAATTAAAAAGACAGTTGACACCTCTATCCACAACTGATAACAAAGTATCCAACATTCACAATAGCTGACCTCACAACTGGCTTTTTTTCCCCTTCTTTTACAATGACCTTGGCACAGGCTAGTCAGACAGTTCAAAACAGAAATACAGTCATGAGATTAAGAATTTGATTGTGATAGTGTAGCATAATGCCACAATTTTAACAAGTCAGTTTGTGAAATTTACACAATAAACTGTGAGTTGTAATATTAGAGGTTCAGAGCTGCAATCCTCAACACATCACAGCCTCCTGATATGTACCCTCATTAGCACATGTGCTATGCAGCACACATATGCTAGTCATTCAGCTTTCACTATAGTCTTCACACTGATAGGATACATTTTCTATGGCAACCTTCCTATGTATTACATATACTTTGTTTTTTTGTTTTGTTTTATAATTAGAGGAGACGAGGGATTCAGTGGAATTAGGCATTAGGGGAGTATAACTGTGTTTGTTATTTTTAAATACAAATGGAAAAGTATGTTTTGTTTCTATTTCAAATAAAAAAACTTTACACTTGCTGTATCTTTATTTAAAATATAACTATAGGATTAGTAATTAGTGTTGAGCCACCCCCGTAGTGTTCGAGTTCAGTTCAGTTCGCCGAACACTCGTATGTTCGACGAACTGGTCGTCGAACACCGTTAAAACCAATGGCAGGCAACCAAAAACACATAGAAACACATAGAAAACACATAGAAAACACTTCAAAGGTGTCCAAAAGCTGACAAACTGCTCAGAAGACACAACTAACACATGGAAAAGTGACAAGTACATATAGTCATGTGAAAAGAAAAGAGGTGGAGGAGTAAAAGGAGGGGGAGACACAGATATAGGCATGTCATGCCCTTCTAAAACCAAAAAAGTGCGAAGCCGACACGGCCTGTCCGTTCCGGCCAGTGCGACCTGCGTGTCGCCGGGTTTGTGCCAGAGCTGCGGTGGACCCTGATGGCCAGCCCCCCTCTCCCAATACTGGTGCCTGTTCGCTGGTGGGTCGAGCGAGCCCCCCTGCGGTGGAGGCAGGTCTAATCTTTTTAATTTAAATTGTTTCTCTAATTTGAATGAGTACACTTTAAATCTTTTTACAAGGATCTATTCGAGGGCATGTCTCATGCAAGCAGCCGCTGCAATTCCAACTCCAGTAGCGTCCAGTAAAGCTGCTGCAGTTAAAAACCCTACCGCCAGTCACAGCCCCTGTGCCTTGGGGTGCCTCCCCGATGCTCTTCACTGAGTGTCCCGGGGGCCCGAAGCATTTCCTTTGAAAAAATTAAGTGTCCAAACTACAGGTGGTGTAGCTTGCTTAACAGCTGGGTTAATCCACTGACTAGCAGACACTGATACTAGGCCCAAAATTATTGTCTGTGCTAGATGCAGTTAAAAATTTGTAGTTAGATACTCTCTTTGGATGCTGAGAAAGCATTCCATATAGTCTCCTGGCATGCTATATATTATTCTCTTAAAACATTGGGGTAGGAGACCCTTTTATAGCCAAAATCATGGCCCTGTATTGCAATCCGTCAGCCAGGCTGAAGATAAATGGAACATTATCATCACCTTTCATAATCACCAATGGTACAAGGCAGGGATGTCCTCTGTCCCCTCTCTTATACATCCTAGTGATGGAGCACCTGCTCTCATCAATTCACGATAACCCCAATATTAGGGGGATTGAGGTGGGAGGCACCAAGTACAAGTGCTCTGCATTTGCTTATGAATGATGTCCTAGTATATATCACTCAACCACATATATCCATCACTGCTGTTATGGCTGAAATAGATCACTTTGGTACATGGTCAAATTTTAAAATCAATGCAGCGAAATCTGAGGCCCTCGATGTTTCCCTCCCCAAATCCATACAGGATTCTATCCAGTCCAACTTTCCCTTTGCCTTGCTCTCACAGGGTATCAAATACTTAGGAATTCGTATTCATAGAGACCTCTCCAGTCTATTTTTTCTTAATTTTGGGCCCTTTATTGAACAACTCCATAGAGATCTTACTTCTAAATTTGTAGTTAGATACTCTCTTTGGATGCTGAGAAAGCATTCCATAGAGTCTCCTGGCATGCTATATATTATTCTCTTAAAACATTGGGGTAGGAGACCCTTTTATAGCCAAAATCATGGCCCTGTATTGCAATCCGTCAGCCAGGCTGAAGATAAATGGAACATTATCATCACCTTTCATAATCACCAATGGTACAAGGCAGGGATGTCCTCTGTCCCCTCTCTTATACATCCTAGTGATGTATACTTCTTGGACAGTGAAGGATTTTTCCTGGTTCAGCAGAATAAATATATTAAAAATGAAATTCCTACCTAAACTCTTATACCTCTTCCAAACCATTCCCGTGGTTATTCTCTAAAATTTTCGGAAAATACTACGCAGTAGCTTTTGCAGATTTATGTGGGCAACTGGGCATCCACGTATTTGGGGGGACGTTCTGATCAGACACAAACAAAAGGGGGGCCTTAGCCTTCCGGATTGTAGAAGATATTACATGGCAGCAGTACACGCTAGAATCCTCGACCTCTTCCATCATTCGGAGGGGAAATTGTTGGTCAAAATAGCTCAATCCATTTGTCCTAAAGCTCTTACCACTCTCCCATGGTGCACCCATTTAATTGTCCCCTCTCTTGGCCTCATGTCATATAGTACTTATGCCACTGCTTTGGCTTTGAGATCCCAAAAAAAAAGATTATCCCCAGGGCCCCTTGCTCCCGATTTCAGATAATCCAGATTTCCCACCAGGACTATCTGCAAATAGATTTCTTGGTTCAAATAAATCCCATCCGATATTATTTTCTCATGTCATCTCCAATACTTTGCTGCTCCCCCTCAATGACTTGTTACAGGATAGAGCCACCTCCCCGAAGGCAAATTTTGAATATAGCAAGTTACAACACTTCTATTCAACTGTGAAGAAGCGCACACATCTTCATAGAGATCTCACAAACTTTAAAAATTGAGCCTATCATTGTCACCCCCTACACACTCCATCTCCCTACTGCATAATCTCCTCATTGCCCAGGTAACTGACAATAGGCCAGGATTCTGCGGTGCATGGGAAAGGAAACTGGGGAAGTCCTTCTCTGACTCACAATGGGATAAATGTTTCTTCCTAACACATAAAACCTCAATTTGGTCCAAAGCTCAGGAAACCTCCTTCAAAATTATCTCTAGATGGTACCAGTTTACCAGCAGTCCTTCATAGATGGTATCCAGTGGTCTCAGATAGATGTTGGAGATGTGGGGAGGGGGAAGGGACAATGTCACACATATGGTGGGCATGCCCTATAAAAAATGCATTTTGGGAAAAGGTGGTTCTCATGATTGAGAAAATAACTGGTTTGACTATCCCTAATATGCCAGAAGCCCTCCTTTTATCAATGTAACCAATAAGAAAACGTAGATAATAAAAGGTCATCAATAGGCTACATAATACAGGCGGCTAAGAATGTCATTCCACGACACTGGAAAAGCAGAGACCCACCCACTGTGGAGGAATGGTTTGCGCAGATCTCCCTCCTTAATAGGATGGAGCATCTGATTGCCATCTCACCGGCTGATGTTGATAGATACTGTGTGATTTGGAGGAATTGGATTGATTTGCAAAACTCTGACGCCTATCATCTAGCCCCCAACTAAAGTTATCCGTGATGTCGGCACAACAGTGATCATAATCGCACTCTATTGATTGGTGGTATGCCGTGGACCGCTCCCTTTCTCTCTATCTTTCATATGGAAAAATATATGCTTCATCTGGATATTGATGGAAAACTCTCCTGTACCCCCCAATGTACTGTCGTTATGCATAGATTTATAGTTATATTATCCCTTTTACTATGTATATTGTATTTTCTTTTTCACCACTAAAATAAAAAAAAATTTAATTTGAAAAAAAAATTGTAAGTAGATCTACAGCCGGTGGCTACTCCGCTGACTAGCAGACACTGAAGCTTTGGAGCAGACCTCTGATTCCCAGTCTGTAGTATGAGTAAACAGCTCTTCAGAGTCAACCATCTGTGTTACCCCAAGCCATAGTGTATGTAGTTTCTTACGGTTAAAAGGGAGGGGGAAAGACCCAATCCACCTGTAATTGATAATGCCAACGTCACGTAAAACACAGCAAGGGGACTCCAAAAAGAGTCTCCATTTTTTCCAAAAATTTGGGGCACAGACACCACTTAAGTGGCATCAATTGCCCCATAGTTGCTTAAAACGGTTAGTGAGGTGATTTTAACAAATCCTCAAGCTTTTACTCTCCCCAGGATGACACAGGGGTAGAAAAGTCCTTGCGGATCCATGATTTGTTCATCTTTATGAACGTGAGTCTGTCTCTACATTGTCAGTGGACAGCCTCGTGCGCTTATCTGTAAGCACACCACCAGCAGCGCTGAACACACGTTCAGAGAGAACGCTGGCTGCAGGGCATGACAAGATGTCCAAGGCATAAGTGGTGAGCTCTGGCCATTTATCCAGATTGGAAGCCCAAAGAGAGCAAGGGTCCAGTGACACAGTAATGGCTTCGATGTTCACTTGGAGATACTCCTGTACCATCGTCTCTAGGCGTTGACTATGTGTCTGACTTCTTGTCTCCTGTGGCCTTGCAAAGGATGGGCTAAAAAAGTGGTGAATGGATTCCGCAAAATTGCTGTTAACACCAGCAGATACTGTGTTTCTGTTACGGTTTGAGTGCTGAAGACTCGACAGTCCCACGGTTGGCAAGTTAGAACTGTTAGATTCACTATGTGCACCACTGGTGTTTTGTGGAAAAGCACATGTAGGATTATGCAACAGTCTCTGCTGATACTCCTGCATGCGTGAATCCCTTTCTATGGCAGGAATTATTTTGGCAAATTTACTTTTGTACCGGGGATCTAAGAGTGTGGCTACCCAGTAGTCAGGTTTATTTCGAATTCTGACAATTCGAGGGTCATGTTGCAGGTAGTGCAGCAAGAAGGCACTCATGTGTCTTGCGCATCCAGGAGCACCAAGTCCCTGTTGTGTTGGTGGCGAGGTAAGAATCCTGCTTCCTTCCTCTGCCCTCTCCCCCAACCTCGCACAACAGAAATGTGATCAAGGTCTCCCTCATCTGATGAGTCTTCCATGCCCATCGCCAGTTCGTCCTCCACTTCTTCCTGGGCTCCTGCACCTTCCTCACTAGTTTGGCTGCTACCATGTGCCCTGGTTAATCCCTCTCCCCCACCCTCCATGCCTGCCGCCTTGGTGCTGCCGACCATCTGGACCTTCCACCACCATGACTCCGAATTCTGTTTAACATGTGCTCCAGCATGTAAATCACCGGAATAGTCATGCTGATAATGGCATCATCAGCACTAAACATTTTCGTGGCCATTCAAAACTGTGCAGAAGGGTGCATAGGTACCTGATCTGAGACCACTCCTCCAGCGTGATTTGGCCCTACCTCTGGATCTCGTTGGCCCAGGCTATAAGTAAGACGTATTGCACCAGGGCTTGTCGGTGCTGCCACAGTCGCTGCAACATGTTCAGAGTTGAATTCCACCGTGTTGGCACATCGCATTTTAGCCGGTGAAGTGGCAGGCCCAACGACTTCGGTAGAGATGTAAGTCGCGGGAGCTGCGGGATGCGTCAGCGGAAGTGAGCACACAGCGACCGTGCCCTCTGCAGAAGGCCATGTAGTCCGGGATAGTGGCCTAAAAATTGCTGGACAACCAGGTTCAACACGTGAGCCATACAAGGCACGTATGTGGCATTGCCCCGGCAAAGGGCCGCACCCAGGCTTGCTGCATTGTCTCACACGGCCTTCCCTGGTTGCAGGTCCAGTGGAGATAACCATTCATGAAATTGGTTCTCCAGAGCTGACCACAACACCTCAGCTGTGTGACCCACATTTCACAGACATTTCACGTAAAACCGCCTGATGACGTTGAGCCCTGCTGCCAGCATAGCAAGGAGGTGTGCAGGATCCTTCTGTGCAGTTAGAAAGCTGGTGGCGTGACCTGACAGGCTTTGGGTGCAGGTGGGGACCAAGAGTAGGTTGAGGAGGCAGAAGCAGTGGAGGAACTTCGAGATAAAGAGGATTGCCGCACAACTCGGGGGGACGGCAAGACTTGAACAGCAGCCCCTTGTCCTGCTGTCACCATAGTTACCCAGTGCCCAGTCAGCGACATGCAACACCCCTGTCCATGCCTACTCGTCCAAGTGTCTGTGGTGAAATGCACCCTGTCACACACTGAGTTTCTCAAAGAAGCGGTGATGTTGTGTGCGACATGCTGGTGGAGCGCAGGCTCACCTTTCTTTGAGAAGTAGTGCCGACTGGGCATCTAGTACTGGGGCACTGTGATGGACAAAGGTCTCAAAAATCCTCTCCCTGTCCACCAAGCGGAAAGGCAAACCCTTTCTGTAGCCCAAGATCTTGCAGATGGTGAAATTCAACCTCTTAGCTTTCTTATGGCTAGGAGCAAATGGTCTTTTTACTTGTCCACATCTGAGGACCGAGGGCTGGCTGTTGGTGCATAAGATGGGGTTTAGTAGGGGTTCCCCGGACCAACTGACGGTCTGTGAGGAAGATGCAGGCGCAAAAGTTAGGTGCCTTGAACCAAAGGTGGTGCTCTCGATGTCGGAGTGGCTCAACACCAGCTGGTGTTTCCACTTCCCAAATGAAATGATGACCTGCCAATCAGACTGGCTGTTGCGGGTAAAGAGGGTGCCAGGTCTGAGTCTCCAAACAGGTCCCGAATGCTGTCCCCCCAGTCACAGAGGATGAAGAGGCCGTGGATTTCACAAGATGGGTCAAACGGTGGTTGGCTCGGCCAGCTAGTCCGCATTGTAGCACAGTGAGCTTGCCACTGCAACTTATGCTTCAATATTCATGTGACGGTTCATGCAAGAAGTACTCAAACTATGGATTTTTTGGCCTCTACTTACTTTTGGTCACAAATGTTACAGATAACACGAATTGGGTCATCCTTATCGATCTGAAAAAATGCCCAGGCTATGCAAGGCTTAGAACCCATGCGACCTGAAGAGCCAGCAAGACTTGTTGTCAGAGGCAGAGTTGTGGTTGAGGATGCAGTTGGTGACAAGTTCCACTACTAAGTCTCTGTCCAGGAAGGCGCAACCTGACCTCGTCATCACAAGAATCCTCCTCCACCTCCTCTGCTGACCTATCAACTGCCTGACGTGGGTTTGACAGTAAAGTGGGATCTGCAACCTCGTCATCATCACCCTGTGTGTTCTCCCCACCCTCGTCCTCAGAGCCACCTCTTCCTGCCCTGACAAAAACTCAAGTTGTCGCTCAAATCAGGTATTTGAGTCTCATCATCATCTTCCTCATTGTCTCCACCAAAAGGAGTTACAGTTGGGGGAATGAGGGTCTACATTATGCTCAGAAACTTCTTCATCTGGTCCTGGATCCGATTCATAACATTCTAGGCATCAGTGCAGATCATTTCCTCGTCTGGATTCACAGAAGCTCTGGAGACGACCTCTGATTCCCAGGCTATAGTTTGAGCAAACTGCTCTGCAGACTCAACCATCTGTTCCCACCCCATACTCAAAACGGGCAACTGGAGACTTGGGAGTGTGAGGAAGCAAGTGCGATTGGGGTGACACCTCTGAGGACTGGAGTATTTGTGATGTTGAAGTTGAGGTGGAAGAGAGCCGACTTAAAGGAGCACTTGATATCTGTTGAAGGACCTGCTGTTTTTGTGCCTCATCTGCAATTTGTAGCGAGGGCGTGGCCGTAAGAAAGGGATCGTATCACATTGTCCACTAAAAAGAAGTAGACATCTAGTTTGGCTGGAAGATGGTCTTTATTCTGCAGATGTTACTGTTGCACAAAACACCTACCCCACGGCCCACAACCTTTTTTTTCCCTTCCCAACATGCCTATTCCCCTTTTTCCCACCAGCAGCAGGCCTTTTGCCACTCATTTTGGTGGTTAACTAATTGACAACTCTGGAGTTGTTTGCTCAAAAAACAATGGATGGAAACCAAGCAGAGCTGAGTGGCCAATTTGTGGTACTAGCCCAAAAGGATTGGCTGGGTTAGAAGCAGTAAAACAATTTCATTAGATACACAGGTGGTGGAGCTTAGTATAGATGGCCTAATAGAATGAGTACCACACCCTGCTACTATGGCCCAAAATTATGTCCAGCCAAGATGCAGCTAAAAATTCGTAGTTATTTGAACGCTGGTGGAGCTTAGCATAGATGGCCTAATAGAATGAGTACCACACACAGCTACTATGCCCAAAATTTTTGTCCAGGCAAGATGCAGTAAAAATTATTAGTAATTTCAACGCTGGTGGAGCTTAGTATAGATGACAAAAATAGAATGAGTACCCACACACTGCTACTATGCCCGAAAATTATTGTCCAGGCAAGATGCAGCAAAAAAATTTCGTAGTTATTTGAACGCTGGTGGAGCTTAGCATAGATGGCCTAATAGAATGAGTACCCACACAGCTACTATGCCCAAAATTATTGTTCACCCCAAGATGCAGAAAAAAATTAATTAGTAATTTCAACGCTGGTGAAGCTCATATAGATGGCCTAATAGAATGAGTCCCCACACACTGCTACTTATCCCAAAATTATTGTCCAGGCAAGATGCAGCTAAAAATTCGTAGTTATTTGAACGCTGGTGGAGCTTAGTATAGATGGACTAAGAGAATGAGTACCACACACTGCTACTATTGCCCAAAAATTATTGTCCAGGCAAGAATGCAGCTAAAAAATTATTAGTAATTTCAATGCTGGTGGAGCTTTGTAAAGATGGCCTAAAGAATGAGTACCACACACTGCACTATGCCCAAATTATTGTCCAGGCAAGATGCAGAAAAAATTATTAGTAATTTCAACGCTGGTGGAGAATAGTATAGATGGCCTAATAGAATGAGTACCACACACTCCCTACTATCCCAAAATTATTGTCCATCAAGATGCACTAAAAATTCATAGTTATTTGGAAAGCTGGTGGAGCTTAGTATAGATGGCCAAATAGAATGAGTACCACACCTGCTACTATGCCCAAAATTATTTTTCCGGGCCCAAGATGCAGCTAAAAATTCGTAGTTATTTGAACGCTGGTGGAGCTGGCAAAAAGGGGATAGGAACTGATGTAACCTAGCCCTCAAAAGAGCGGGCAATTACAAATAGTCACTACTCCCAATTTGACCTGTCTATTTAAAGGCACAGACCTGCCTGCTTAAAGGCTAGGAACTGCTGTAACCTAGCCCTCAAAATGGCTGCAATTACAAACTTGTCCCATTCCTACTCCCAAAACCTTTCTGTCGTTTACTGTGAAATTTCGCTTCAAATTTGCTGGTGCACAATATAAACGCTTACAGCAGCAGCAGTGCCGTCTAACAGTTCTTTGGGAGCAGTGAGAAAATGGTGGTGACGGGGTAAATTGCTGGGTCTTATAGGGCAAGGACATGTGACATTGCACAGCCAATGACACATGCCCTTGCTTGTGTGAAAAAAAAGCCCCTTCGCTCTGTGTGAGCGCTACTGATAGGCTGACAGACTGCACCTCCCACTGGAAAGCGGGAAAGAGAAAAAAAAATGGAGATCTTCATTATTTCTGCAGAGATCCACCCATGGGCCCCTCCCCTCGCCCTGCTGTCACTCAAACTGGTAAAATAAAAGTGATTCTTAGCATTACTGTTTAAAAATCCAGTTATGATTTTGGTGCACGAACAGTTATCGACATAACCTCGAACAGCCGGATTTTTTCCAAATCATTCGGGTTCGTTGACGGCTCGAACAAACCCCTCAAAACAGCTTTTAATTTGAGATTGGCGAACAGTTCGATTCGAACACCGCTCATCTCTATTATTAATGGATAGGTGTCTTATAGATGCCTCTCCATTACTAACCCATAGGCTTGATGTCACCAGACAATACAAAAGTTACATCAACCCAACAAATATGAACCTCCTTGCCACCACCACACGGAAAGTAGGAAGAGCTGGGCAAAGTGCCAGAATTGGTGCTGTGCTCTGCAATTTTTAAGTTATGGGGCAATATCAATGGCCCCTTACCAGCCTGAGAATACCAGCCCCCAGCTGTCTGCTTTAGCAAGGATGGTTGTCTAAAATGGGGGGACCCACACTGTTTTTTAAATTATTTATTTTTAAAAAATTAAAAAATAGTTGGAGAGCCCTCTATCTTGATTACAGCCTTGTCAACGCTGACAGCTGAGGGTTGCATTTCCACAGCTGTGAGTTTTGTCTGGCTGGTTATAAAATACAGGGCAAGCTAAGATCATTTTTGGGGAGGTAATCCCATTTTAATAACCAGAAAATTTATGGTTGTAGCCCACAGCTGTAAGTTTTGCCTGACTGGTAATCAAAAATACTGAACCCATGCTATTTTTTTATGTTTATTTATTTACAGCCCAGGAACTGGCTGATGAATATTCCCATCAGCTGCTTTTGCTCTCAGTGTTTTCAACGGGTAGCAGGGTCAGCTTTTGGGAGCAAAAGTACCATCAGCCAATACCAATGAGTGAGGTAAACATTTTACCTCCGATTTACAGCTGCGCAACTCATTGCGGTCATCTGACATAGTGGGAACCATGGCTATGTGACTGGTGGTAAATGATTTTACAGCTGTCAGTTTTGCCTGGCTGGTTATCAAAAATACAGCGGAACCCACACCGATTTTTTTAAATTATTTATTTACAGTACAGGAGCCTGCTGATGAATATTCCCATCAGCCGCTCCTGCCCTCCATGTTGTTAGCAGCAGCAGGTTGTCGCTGATTGAAGCAGTAGTCCAATCAAACCAACACCCAATCATGAGAGGAAACTAAATACCTCTAACACAGCTGCACGCCACACGTCAATGGCTCTCTCACTGGTGGTAATAATTTTAAACCGTTGATCAGAAGCGGTGTTTGCCATGCGTCATGCATATTTCCTGTGAGGTCCGTGTTCAGTGTCCATGCCTGAACATTAGGTGTTCAGCAAGGAAGCCAAACTTTAACTGTTTGGGTCTCCCATCTCTATTTGTAAAGCCCAGCAGCTGTATTCTTGATAGATTGAAGAAGAGCCAGTTTGGTTTAGCCAAAATGCTGTCTAGTCTGGAAATGTTTAAGGCTATTTTAGGATTTTCACATTAATTTAAATAGGATTAAGATCTATGAAGTACATTGTTTTAGGAAAAGCCAACAAGGTTTGTTGTGAAGGCTAGATCTGGCAGGGTATATCTTTGTAGCTAATGTCTACAAAACATTGTAGTGTTACAGAAATGGAAACATCAAGCTGGTCATAATGTAGGAAGAATTTCTACATTTTATAAATTTGATTTGACATACTATATATAATAAAGATGATAGAAGAAGAGACGGCACTGTTACATTTTAGGAAACTGGTCAAATGAAATTGTGTGAAAAATAACAGTAAGGGGGCTACATTAAGCATAGGGAAACCTTGCAGAGAGAGAAAGTGAAAATGAAGTAGAACCAGTGAGTGATACACCTTACCTAATTTTCAAAATGATTGGATAAAACCAAGATCAGACAGAGTCCTTTAATCAAAATGACAAAAGGAGGGTGGAGAAGTATTAGCAACCAACTGTTACAAATGAATGTAGATAAAATCCAGAACGAATAAAGGTCAGGATTGTCCCCCGGATTTGAAAGACAAGTTTTTGTTTTTCTCTAAAAAGTTTTAAATAGTTTGAAGCATTGGAGTCGGTCTTAAAGGTTTTATCAGTGATTTTCAAAATAAAAAAACAATTAGCTAGATAAGTATGAACCTGACATTTTGGAAGTTTAGAAGCAAATCTAAAATTAGAAATAGAGTATCAAACTATATCATGTAGACCCTTTATTTTTATTATTATATTTCCCTACACTACATAAACTGCATGTTCAAACCCTTAAATACGGGAGCATGAAGCTTTTACTACAGTCAGCAGCATCACAGTACTGAAGATAACTAAAATGCAAACAAATTACCCATTTCATTAGAATTAGTGATGAGCGAGTAAACTCAAAGCTCAGGTTTTTCCAGGCAATCCACACATGTATTCAGGCTGTCTAGCACCCAAAAAATCAGCAGCTATGGTGACACAAAACTAAATCTCCAAGCACGCCCAAATACTCTGAGGACATCCGAGCATGCTTGGAAAAACTTGAACAATGAGTATAATCGCTCATCACTAATTAAAGGCTTAAGAATAGCTATAAATCTATTCATATTTGTAGCTGTCCACTAGGAACCTCAAATACAGTTAAGAAGTGGATTTGGTAATTTCTGTGCAAATGTGTAAAAATATATTCTCCTCTTAATTAGTTGGAATGAAGGGGGCACACTTTATAAACCAGCGTTAAAAAACAGGGTGCTAGACTTGCCAGGTGAGGATAAATGAAATTGGTCAATTTTGATGACAAGAATATGTTTAAAAGATGAAAGAATGGTCAAAATAGAAGTGAAAATAAAAAAAATTTGATCAAGTATAGATTGTTCGCAGTTAATCACCAAATCTGTCAGTAAGAGGACAAAGAAAAAAAATTTTTCCTTGCTAATCCTTCTTTTTTTCTCTTTCCTTTTTTTTAAATTTTTTTCTTTCTCTCTCGCTTTCATTCATCACATTTTCTTCTTTTCCTTCCTTCCAATCTTCCTTCCTTCCCTCTCTTTCTTCTTTCTATTCCTATCTGACCTCTCTTTAATGTTTATTTTTATTTGCCTTTCATAAACAGTAATATGTTCATTTAATGGCTTCTATAATTCTATTACAGTTGTCAATGGTCCAGTGATATAGAAATTTTTATATACCACCATATATATTTATAACTGAAATTGCTTAATTACTGTGAACAAATTTTAATTAAGATTACTTGTAGTTCTCTCTTTCCCCAAATTGCAATTTATTTTTTAAACTTTTCATGAATTATACTATACATAAAATTGATAGGAATCAGATTATGGTAATGTTTTCAGTTACATAACTTGAATGCCTCAAGCTGTGTAGGTTTGAAAACACTGGATATAAAGACTGTCTTAACCCACATTTAAACAGTGGGTTCAGAATGTAAACAGACCCCTTTTCAATTTTTTTACTCTTTTGTTTCATTGCAGCCATTTGGTAAATGCAAAAAGTTAAATTTTTTTCCCCATGAATAAACCTTCTGCACCCCATCTTGACTGATAAAAACCAGAAAATTTTGCAAATGGAGAAAGTTCCACAAAGTAAACTATCACTGCAGCCCTCCCCCAGTCAGGCCTTTATGGCAAAGTGAACCGACAAAAGCCTCTCCTCAGTGCAAGTCATATAAAAGCCTGCATAGAGTTTGTTAAAAATAACATGAAGGACTCCCAGACTATGAAAAATTAGATTCTCTGGTCTGATGAGATGAAGATAGAACTTTTTGGTGATAATTCTAAGCAGTATGTGTGGAGAAAACCAGGCGCTGCTCATCACCTTCCAAATACAATCCCTACAGTGAAACATGGTGGTGGCAGCATCATGCTATGGGGTGTTTTTCAGCTGTAGGGATAGGATGACTGGTTGCAGTTGAAGTAAACATGAATGCGGCCAAGTACAGAAATATCTTGGATGAAAACCTCTTCCAGAGTGCTCTGGACCTCAGACGTGGCCTAAGGTTCACCTTCCAACAAGACAATGACAACAAGCAGACAGCTAAAATAACAAAGGAGTAGCTTCAAAACAACTCTGTGACCATTCTTGACTGGCCCAGCCAAAACCCTGACCTAAACCCAATTGAGCATCTCTGGAGAAACCTGAAAATGCCGGAAGTCCCATGTAAGTCTATGGGAACCAAATATTGACATTAAAAAAAAACATTCTTGCCTTGTTGGTTAATTGTACATGAAGGAAAACAACAAAGACTAATGTAGAATGTATTGGGGGAGGTTGAGGAGACAATAAAGGCATACATGTTTAACCCAATGCATTGGAATAGCATTAATATATATTTTTTTTTAAATACGTTTGGATTGACTAACAAATTGACAATGTTGTTAACCTTTTTTTTCTATTTTGGCAAATATGTATGTTTCACAACTTCCATGCTCTTCACCTTTTTAACTTTTGCCAGTGCCACACTTTCTCCTTCATAATCTTCAGCAGCATCATCTTTCTCATCAAATTATTCTTCATCTTCACCTTCTTAATCTTCTTCTTAAACTTCTTGCTATTCATGTTTTTGTTTACATTACTCATATTGTTATTATTAAACTAATTAATCTTCTTCATATTCAAATTCTTCATCTTCTTCCTCTTCATCTTCTTCATCATATTCTTATTTGTGACAGAGATTCCTGTACTTGTAATCTGTAAAAGTATGAATTGTTCATCCTTCCGTTCTTGCTGTCACAAAAGATTTAAATTACAACAGTATTTGTCCATGTTCAGTTTAGCCTGCAGCAGCAGGCATTTTCCAGGGGCACCACGAGGAGGAACGGACTCACCCCCATACACTGCTTAGTCTTCTTCTGCTTAGAATTTAGAGCATATATTTTGCTCTTCATTTTGGTCTTATACTTCATGTTCTTCTGCTTTTTGATCTTCTGCTTATTGTTCTTCTGTCTCTTGTTCTGTATCTTGTAGTTTGTCTTAACCTTCTTTGTCCTGTTGGTGATCTTCTTCTGGGTAATCTTTTATTTTTTCTTTGTGATGGTGTTCAGGCTGGTTGGCTTCATGCTCGTCGTCCTTGTTGTCGTCATCTTCTTCTGGGTGGTTTTTAAGGTCGTCTAATTTCCGAGAACCAGCTGACGTTACTGGAACCCTGACGGGTATCAGATGGAGCAAGAGACAATGGAAGTAACGAGGACCAGCTGACTGTGCTGGAACCCGGAGGGGCAGCAGAAGGAAAAGAGGCAATGTCACAACCGAGTACCAGCTGACGTTACTGTGACACGGTTACTAAGCAGGATGTACCTGTGCTCCAAAGCACTACCAAGGACCAGCAGACGTTGGTGGAACTCGGATACGGAGATGGAGGCACCTAGGCCAAAGGCACTGGGGAGAACCAGTTGACGGTACTGGACCCCGGAGGGGTAGCAGAAGGAAAAGAGGCAATGTCACAACCGAGTACCAGCTGACGTTACTGTGACACGGTTACTAAGCAGGAGGTACCTGTGCTCCAAAGCACTACCAAGGACCAGCAGACGTTGGTGGAACTCGGATACGGAGATGGAGGCACCTAGGCCAAAGGCACTGGGGGAACCAGTTGACGGTACTGGACCCCGGACGGGTAGCAGAACGCACCCATGAAAATGTAAGTTGACAGGACGCAAGCCGTCCGCAGTTACCGAATCACACAGTCCTACAGTGGGTGCTTGTCCTATTGTCACAATGGAAACAGCCTTTATTTACATATCCCACAGCACACATAGGAATCACCTAAACTGCAGGCACCATACAGTCGGCTAACCCGAATGCAACACGACAGCACAACTTATTGGAGGATAATTGACGTTCACACTGCCAGGAAACAGCTGTCGTGCTGTAACCAGGCTGGCCAGGAGTCAGTACCCCTGCCAATTACTTACGAGCAACAAATGGCGGTGTTGTAGCCCAGGGAGTAGAGTTCAGGTGGTAGAAAGATGAACATAACAGGAGACATGGAAAACGTTGCCAAACAGTTGTTTAATCTGAAACGGACAGGCAAATTCAGGTGAGATCCATGCCTTGTTCATTTTCAGAAAAGTAAGCCGGTCTACATTCTCTGAGGATAGTCGCATGCGACGGTCTGTTACTACACCACCTGCAGCACTAAAGACGCGCTCAGATAATACACTGGCAGCAGGGCAAGCCAGCACCTCCAATGCATACTGGCTAAGCTCTGGCCATGTATCCAACTTAGAGACCCAAAATTTGAAAGGGGAAGAGGCATCTGGGAGTACACTTAGAGGGAAAGCCAAGTAGTCTGTCACCATCTTATGGAAACGTTTCTTCCTGGTGACTGGAGCCGTCTCGGATGGTGTAGACCTTGCTGGCGCTGTCACAAAACTTCGCCACATTTGTAACATACAGCTCTTGCCCTGTGCAGAGGCGCTGCTTCTGCTCCCTCTTGTTGTAGAGGTGTCTACACTGCCTCGACGCACAGAGCTGCTTTGTAAAGCAGTAGCAGCAGCAGCAGCTCTCTCGGCTGGAATGTACAACAGTATGGATTGCACCAGTGTGTCTTGGTACTCCTGCATTTTACGGTCCCGGTTCACCGGTGTGATGAGGGTTTGTAAGTTGTCCCGGTAGCGAGGGTCTAGGAGGGTGTACACCCAATAATCTGACGTGGTGAGAATGTGGGCGATGCGGCGGTCGTTTCTCAGGCACTGAAGCATGAAATCAACCATGTGCTGCAGACTCCCAACTGGCCAACAAAGGCTGTCCTCTGGAAGAGGCGTCATCTCTGCCTCCTCTGCATCACCCCACCCTCGCTCTACATACTGACTAGAGCGTTTTGTACCTCCCTCTGTAGGGATTTCTTCCTCCTCCATTGACTCCTCCTCCTCCTCATCCTCCTCACAAAGTGAGCCCTGCCCAGCCCTTTGTGAGGAACCACGTTGCGCTGACTGTCCTGAAGGTAATTGAATTTGTGACTCCTCATCCTCCACCTCTTCCAAAACCTCTTCCTTTAGTGCTTTCAGTGATTTCTGAAGCAGGCAGATAAGGGGGACAGTCATGCTGACTAGTGCATCATCTGCACTCGCCATCCGCGTTGAGACATCAAACGCACGCAAAACGTCGCAGATGTCCTTCATAGAGGCCCACTCAGTAGTGGTGAAGTGTGAACGGCGCAAATTGCGAGGTGATTGCGCCTGTTGCAGCTGATACTCCATTACTGCTGGCTGCTGCTCACACAACCGCTCCAACATATGGTGGGTACGTCACATATGATGCGATGTTCAGGAAGGCGAAATCTGACTTGTAGAGCTGCAATGCGCGATCTGGCCATGCTGGAACGTCGCAAGTGAGCGCACTCTAGGCGGACCTTGTGCAGCAGTGCATCAAGATCCGGATAGTCCCTCAAAAAACTCTGCACGACCAAGTTGAGCACATGTGCCAGACATGGTATGTGAGTGAGGTTGCCAAGGCCCAGAGCTGCCACCAGATTTCGGCCATTGTCACACACTACCAAGCCTGGCTGGAGATTAGCTGACAAAAACCACACGTCGCTCTCCTGCTTGATGGCATCCCAGAGCTCCTGCGCTGTGTGGCTTCGATTCCCCATGGAAATTAATTTCAGGACGGCCTGTTGACGTTTGGCCACGGCTGTGCTCATATCGGTCGCAACAGGTAAGCGTTCACGGGTCCATGTGGAGGTATACCGTGACGGCTCGTGCAGCGATGATTCTGAGGAACTGGAGTAGGAGGAGGAATCAATGTGTACAGACTGGATTCCTGCAATCCTTGGAGTTGGCAGAACACGTACAGCGCCACTGGCAAGATCTGTACCCGGCTCCACAACATTGACCGAATGGGCAGTGAGGGAAAGGTATCGTCCCTGGCCATGGGTACTGCAAAAAGGAAGATTTGAGGGCACCACAAAAAATATTTTGGAAGGGATCTATGACAACACACTGTGGTGAACATATGGAACAAACAGAGAGAAAGGCAGTGTGTATAAAGTCACGATCAACCTCAAAAATAATACTAATAAAGTATATGAAAATATAATCAAGTTTTATTGATACAAAAGAAACACACTGAAAAACAGGATAAAGTTAAAAACAATTAAAAAGGACCAGGAACGGTCCATAATGAGACTCAAAAAGATCCATGTAAGGATCCACTTTACAAAACTCCCAATTAGCGCTGGCTAAAACAGAAACAGGTGTGCAGTTCAATGAATTTGCAGATAATAGCAAAATAGAGCAAATTATAAAATCATGTCATATAATACAGACAGTGAAACTTGAACACATTAGACCACCCAGATAAGTTGTATATGCAACGAAGATAACAACGATAAATGGCCATGGGTACTGGTCCACGCATCGGTGGTCAGGTGGACCCTGCTACTGACGGCGTTTAGTAGCGCATGTTTAATGTTTCCCTCGACATGTTTTTGCAGAGCAGGGACGGCTTGCCTGCTGAAATAAAATCGGCTTGGCACATTATATTGTGGGACTGCCAATGCCATAAAGTTCCTGAAACTGTCAGTCTCCACCAGCCTGAATGACAGCATTTCAAGGGACAGGAGTTTTGCAATGCCAGCATTCAGAGCCTGTGCTCGTGGATGGTTTGCCGAGTATGGCCGTCTTTTATCCCATGCCTGTGGTACCGATGGCTGTTTTGTGGTCTGGGAGTGTGACGATGACTGTGAACTTGCTGCTGTGGGTGGAATAACAGTTTGTCTATGGACAACAGTGACCGAGGTTCTTCCATGGAGATCGTGTGAGGAAGCCGAACCAGCTGTGTGTGTGAGCTGGAGGTAGAGGCTCCAACACGACCTGAAGATGTAGGTGCTGCTGTAGGTTGGCCTACATCTCCAGTGTGTCTTTGTAACTCAGCTACGTGCTTTGTCCGTACATGTTTCCACATATTTGTGGTATTCAGGTTACTGATATTTTTACATCTTTTAACTTTTTGCTTACACAGCTTGCATTGAACATAGCAAATATCATCTACAAGTCTGTCAAAAAAGGACCACGCAGTGCAAGTCATGGGAGCGCCAATTTTGACATTTCTAAGAGAACTGCTCCCAACAGGTGCCAAACTGGAGGCTACAGGCAAGCGAGTCTGCAGCCTACCTCTCCCTCCTCTTTGTACCGTTGGGACAATCTATTCCTCAGAGCTGCTCCCACCACCTTCCTGTTGCTCACGCCATGTTGGGTCTCGGACTTCATCATCTCCACTACCCTCTTCCAACACCTGCTGCTGTTGGATGGTCTGGGCAGCACCATGCTCCACAAAACCTGGCACCTGAGTCTCATCATCATCATAAAATGCATTCTGCGGTGTGCTGTCCATCGGCACTGGCTCACCCGCCTCTTCAGATTGAGAGAGACACAGCTGTTGCGCATCACTGCATACTCCCTCTTCTTCAAATTGCAGAATGCTGCTTGCCTGTGCCCGTGTTTGCGAGCCAACAGATTCTGAGAACAGAAGCAGAGACTCAGCTGGCTCCTGTACAGAACTCTCTGACTGCCTGGGCAATTTGACAGGCGGTGAACAGACAGATGGTTGCTCAACAGTGTTGTGTTCCTGAGAGGAGGTGGAAGGAATTGAAGTCGATGCATTGGCTGCCATCCAACCATCAACGGCTTCAATTTGTTCTTCCCGCAGCAGGGGGGCACGCCGAGCACCTACCAAAATGCGCATAAAGGAACGCTCATGGGTAAAACTGGTGGATAGGGTTGAGCATTCCGATACTTCCGATACCTGAAATCCAATGTAAGTCTATGGTAACAAAATATCGGAAGTACTTCCGATACTTATTTCCGATATTTTGTTCCCATAGACTTACATTGGATTTCAGGTATCGGAAGTATCGGAATGCTCAACCCTACTGGTGGATGCTGTGTCACTGAGGGCGGCAGCAGCCACAGAATCCCCACGTCCTCTCCCTGCTGAAACTCCACGGCCACGACCACGTGCCTTACTCCCTGCCTTCTTCATCTTGGTAGATTGATAAAGAAAGTCAGAAAAGTTATAAGGCCTAAGTGTGGTTATTACGCAGAGACTGAAGTGAACACTGAAACACAACTGTTCACAATCTGTGAAAGGCTACTCTTTTGTCTACTTCTATAGTGTTTGCAACCAATGTATTGGATACGGATGGAAGCGCGTCACACTAATAGATTATATTTATTTTAAATGGAATGGAGCAGAACCAATTGGAGAGAAATGAAAAGGATGAGGCACTGAGACACGCTCAGCAGAGTACAAGCAGCAGTGCTTGAACAAGTAACTGGAGCGTGATGTGCACTCAAAAAATAAAAAACACAGACTGAAGTGAACACTGAAACACAACTGTTCACAATCTGTGAAAGGCTACTCCTTTGTCTACTTCTATAGTGTTTGCAACCAATGTATTGGATACGGATGGAAGCGCGTCACACTAATAGATTATATTTATTTTAAATGGAATGGAGCAGAACCAATTGGAGAGAAATGAAAAGGATGAGGCACTGAGACACTCTCAGCAGAGTACAAGCAGCAGTGCTTGAACAAGTAACTGGAGCGTGATGTGCACTCAAAAAATAAAAAACACAGACTGAAGTGAACACTGAAACACAACTGTTCACAATCTGTGAAAGGCTACTCCTTTGTCTACTTCTATAGTGTTTGCAACCAATGTATTGGATACGGATGGAAGCGCGTCACACTAATAGATTATATTTATTTTAAATGGAATGGAGCAGAACCAATTGGAGAGAAATGAAAAGGATGAGGCACTGAGACACGCTCAGCAGAGTACAAGCAGCAGTGCTTGAACAAGTAACTGGAGCGTGATGTGCACTCAAAAAATAAAAAACACAGACTGAAGTGAACACTGAAACACAACTGTTCACAATCTGTGAAAGGCTACTCCTTTGTCTACTTCTATAGTGTTTGCAACCAATGTATTGGATACGGATGGAAGCGCGTCACACTAATAGATTATATTTATTTTAAATGGAATGGAGCAGAACCAATTGGAGAGAAATGAAAAGGATGAGGCACTGAGACACGCTCAGCAGAGTACAAGCAGCAGTGCTTGAACAAGTAACTGGAGCGTGATGTGCACTCAAAAAATAAAAAACACAGACTGAAGTGAACACTGAAACACAACTGTTCACAATCTGTGAATGGCTACTCCTTTGTCTACTTCTATAGTGTTTGCAACCAATGTATTGGATACGGATGGAAGCGCGTCACACTAATAGATTATATTTATTTTAAATGGAATGGAGCAGAACATATTGGAGAGAAAAGAAAAGGATGAGGCACTGAGACACGCTCAGCAGAGTACAAGCAGCAGTGCTTGAACAAGTAACTGGAGCGTGATGTGCACTCAAAAATAAAAAACACAGACTGAAGTGAACACTGAAACACAACTGTTCACAATCTGTGAAAGGCTACTCCTTTGTCTACTTCTATAGTGTTTGCAACCAATGTATTGGATACGGATGGAAGCGCGTCACACTAATAGTTAAATTGCATGGAGCAGCAAGAATTACACTGAAGAAAAAAAAAAGAGTCTGTGAGTGACACGTGCAGATGCCTACAGACAGCGTTGCATGCAGAGCAAACTGCAGCGTCACCTGCACTCACACACACCTTGCAGAGCTGTTAAAACAACACTGCAGGCAAAAGGAAGCTTTACACAGCGGTTGGTGCTAGCCTGCCTACAGCACAGTACACTAAATCGCAATCTCTAACTGTCCCTCAGAGTCAGCACAGCAGCGTTCTGTCCCTTACTGAATTCACAGCACAGTGACGCTAAAATGGCGGCGGCGCCTTTTATAGTGCATTCTGACATCATTTCAGCATCCAATCACAGCCATGCCATTAGTTAACATGATCGCAGCAGTACAGGATGTGCCCACACTTCTTAGGATTCCTCATTGGCTGACTAAAATCACATTGCCTCTCAAAGAATTATGGGAACTTCCGATTCCGGTATACGATATATGGAAAATATCGGAACTAAGTATCGAAAGGCCGAAACAGCTAATATCGGCCGATACCCGATACTTGCGGTATCGTATCGCTCAACACTACTCAACATGTCTGATTATCCAACACCCTCAGATCCTTCAGACGGAACCTGAAAACCTATTTCTTCAGGAAAGCCTACAGCCTGCAATAACCATGCTTCCACCTTGTCACCACCCAAGCTTCTGCCTCTCCATCTCCCGAGCTGACACTTCCCGAGCTGCCGCCTCACCACCACCGCAAGAGCTGCCGCCTCATCATCACCACGAGAGCTACCGCCTCACCACCACCACAAGAGCTGCCACCTCACCACCACCAGAGCTGCCGCCCCACCGCCATCACCACAGCTGCCTCCTCACCACCACCACCAGAGCTGCCGCCTCACCACCACCACAAGAGCTGCCGCCTCACCACCACCACCACCAGAGCTGCCTCTTCACCACCACCAGAGCTGCCTCACCCCCGACATTCTATCTCTTCCCCATTATCCCGTAGAATGTAAGTCCGCAAGGACAGGGTCCTCTCCCCTCTGTACCAGTCTGTCATTGCAAATTTGTTTACTGTAAACGATATCTATAACTTTGTATGCAACCCCTTCTCCTGTACAGCACCATAAAATTAATGGCGCTATATAAATAAATAATAATAATAATACTTTCCGAACCCACTGTAGTATCTACAGTATATTGGTGCATAGTGCCCTAGTGGTAGAGAGGTAATACCAAACAACAGTATCACATACTAAATAGTCATTTTCAATACTAATGGTGATTATAGGATACTACAGAAGTAGAAAAGATTTTATTGTGCGTCCTTACATTATAATACTAAGACCACAAAAGTGCAGGTACTTGCTATGTGTTATGAGCTCGGTTGCAACAACTTTATTAAATAATGGATTGCAACCGAACCCGGGGTCCGCGATGCAGTTAAAGTCACTGCTGCTGAACACCCCTTGGGCATGAGGGTAAAACTGACAACAGAAATATAATATTAGATCTCGCCTGTGTTACTTCACACTAGGGGAGATGTAGAATTGGCACTATCTCCGTTAACGTCACGGGAGATGTGCTATTGACTGGCATAAATGTAGCCCTGTTAATGGCACAGAAGACACTTGCCAGATATTAGATTTGCACTATGTGCTGCAAGCGGGTATAGACGTAGCCCTGTTGACTGCACAGAAGCTACGTGCCAGCCGCTAGGAAGTGCGTGCGACTAACGCCAGGCGTACGTGCTACCAGCCGGCGTGAGACCGGACTGAGCAACTCTCTGTTCAGCTTGGCAGGCTATGCCCAGGTTACGTGCCCTGCAGTCTGCTCAGGGTGTATAGCTACCCTATATTCGTAGCAAGACTGCGCCACATTCGCTACCGGTTACGCGCCCCGCAGTCTGCTCAGGGTGTATAGCTATCCTGTATTCTTAGCAAGACTGCGCCACATTGGCTACCAGCCTGGCATAAGCTAAACCTGCCTGAAGGACCTGTGCTAATTAGCCAAGCGAACTCTAGCATCGGCAGGTCCCGGAGAGCAAAGCTAGAGAGCACGTGGAGCCCAGATTCTGGTACGTCCACACATGAGCACTGCCTATTTTAGTATGATCTGACCGTGCCGCGGATATCATCGCATCATCGGTGACGTCATCCGTGACCAATCAGGCGGTGCCAGGTCAGAGGATCAGCTGACATTAACCACCAATCATGGCTTGCCATGTCATGGACATGCTCAGTGCAGGCATTCCTGGACTTAGGCTATAACAGCCCTGTCTCCTTCTGCAACCTATGCTTAAGGCTACTATTAACAAACTCCCTGGAGGCAGCTTGTACTCTCTTGTACTGGTTAGTCATTGGGATCGACAGCGAAAATAAGCAGCATCTGCCCCGACTGAGACCAGGATGGGGGACCACTGATGCCTCAGATCCTGGTTCAAATCCAGCTGACGCCTACCACTATGTGTACATAGTTTTTTATAGAGCATTTGAGCCATCAAATGTTGGAAAATATTAAGCAGGTGTGTAAAGAATGCATATAAGTAATAATGCTTTAAAAAATAGCCGTGCTAATAGTTGATTTTGTCAATTAACACAATTCAAAGTTAATGAATAAAAGAGAAATCTAAATCAAATCTATATTTTGTGTGACAACTTGCACTCAGTTTTTGAAGAAACTTAGCAGGGAGGTTATTCCAAACATGTTGGATAATAAACCACAGATTTTTTATGAATGTAAGCTTATGCAAATCCATCTGTATCTTAATGTAATCCAATATGGGAGGTATTGGCATGCACTCTGTCGCAGACACTCATACAAAGAGGCGCGGGAGCTCCACATGTAACTGCTGAAATAAAGCATCTTGCATAATTTGCTTTGAAACAGCAACAAAAAAAAGGGCTTTCAATATGATATTCTAAACCTGTGGACATTTCTCCATACAATTACATGTGTAAACTATACCTTGCAAACAACATTTTAATAAAAACCCTGGAATGGAAGGGTCAAAACATTTGCTGTAATCTTGTTGCATATTTCCCAGCACCTTTGTGTTTATTTTACTTTCACAAAGAATCAATAAATGTTGCATTACCCAAGTCAAGAGTGTTTGGTGAATTCTCTTACCCTTAATATAATCCCAGACAGTCTAGATGCTGTTGGCTTCTTGGGGGCCATATAAACACTTGTTCTTTTTTGTGCTGAAAACAGTTCTTAGTGATATTACCTGTATGTTTGGGATCATTGTCCAGCTGC
Source organism: Oophaga sylvatica (assembly GCA_033576555.1). Taxonomy (NCBI): domain Eukaryota; kingdom Metazoa; phylum Chordata; class Amphibia; order Anura; family Dendrobatidae; genus Oophaga; species Oophaga sylvatica. The sequence goes on along the minus strand of JARQOD010000005.1, from coordinate 224,358,372 downwards.
AGAATAAATGTGGAGCCAGTCAAAAGCCTGGTAGTGCATGATTAATATCTACATGTATTTCTCATCATTAAGGACACCATGAAATGAGAAATGCTGAGAACCATAAACAAAGTGGTAGGCCAAGACAACTTAGTGCAGAAGATGAATAAAATATGCTTACTTCCCTTTGAAATGAGAAGTCCAGTAGTGCCCTCAAGTCATAATAGGAAGCAACTAGTTGGACCCTGCTACACCCATATACTTTTCATGAAACTCTGTCCAGAAGTGATCTACACGTAAGAATTGTGATGCAATATCATATTAACATGCTTTTTAAATGGAAACAAGGCCAAAAGACTTAACTATGCATGAAAGCATAGGGCCTGGGATCCAGAAAATGGCTAGTGATTTGACAGCTGCATCAAATAAAATCAATTCTCTTCATTATTGATGGACTTTGTTTCATTGTTTAACATCCATGAAAGATATGTAGAAGCATCCGATGATTGTTGATTTCGTATTTGGACATCCCATTAGGAACTATGATTCTATGACACTTCATTGCACTTTATAATCCATGGACAATATTGTTTTATGTATAAAAATGCGTAGAACAGTATATTAAGATGTCTGTGGTTACATTATCTGAATTTAAATTATATATGCAATTTTCGGAAAACTGAAAGTACTTGGTGTTTTAATTAGATGCAGCTATATACACATTATTGATTAGAGTGCCGTACTGCTTGCAAGATTCCAGTTGCCATTTGTGAGATCAATTGATAAATGTTCAGATAAATGGTACAGAGAAGTGGCAGGGTTCCTCATGGTTCATAAGTCAAAGTTTGAAGTATTTTACTTCTACAGAAAGCAGTTTGTTTTGTGAAGGGCTGGAGAACGGTACAATAATGAGTTCCTACTGGCAGTAGTAAAGCATGATAGAGGTTCCTTATAAGTTTGAGGGTACATTTCTGCAAATACAGTTGGGGATTTGGTCAAAATTAATAGTGTCCTAAACCCTGAGATATACAGTGAGATCCTTCATGTAATATCACCGAGGAAGCATCTGATTGATATAAATTATATGCTACAGCAGGAGACCGACCCTAAACATGCAACCAATATCACTGAGAACTAGCTTTCACGTAAAGAAGAGCAAGCAGTCTTGGAAGTTATTATATGTTGTTCACATAGTCTTGATCTCAACAGCATCTGGTCTTTCTGGGATCACATGAAAAGATAGAATTATTTGCGCAAGCCTACATCCAAAGAAGCTCTATGATTAGTTTTCCAAGATGTTTACAACAACCTCCCTACCGAGTTCCTTCAAAAACTGTGTGAATTTTAACCTAGGTGAATTGATGCTTTAATGCTCTTTTGAAGGCAAAGTGTGGTCACACCAAAAATTGATTTAATTTAGATTGCTCTTCCTTAAATTTGCACTTTGGTAATTCTTATGTTACGGCATTTTTACAAACTTGCTTAAAACGTTTGCATAGTATTATATGTATAGCACTCACTTGGTTAAGAAACATGTATGAAGTTTTTCCATAAACAGGCTGTCTTGGGTTAAAATAAATAGTCTTACTTTATAACATTATTATACATTACAACTGTGGAGGACGCCCTGTTCCTTCCACGTCACCAATGTGATGTAACTACACAGGCACAGCTCTCTGGCGCCCCCTTTGTCTCTTAGGTCAGTAAGGGAACTGCACCTAGAGCAAATGGCCGATGGGGGGAGTATGTCCTGTTACCCACTGGGTATTCTAAGATTCGTGATCAGAGTAAAAGCATCAGCCCAAAATTAATTTTATGGTTTAATTGCCTTAAGGGCGCAATAGATAATTACAGAAATATACAGTAAGCTATACAACAGAATTACAGTGGATTTGCAGTTAGAGTAAAATACAACAATAATGGTACTAGACTTAGAGGTATTAGCTAGAGGTCAATATTACCAGGTTGTAGGTTGCATGTGGAGGCAGGGAGTTCTGCGATCCACAGGTGAGAATATTAGTTGCTGGACAGTCCCCCAAAACATGTACCGCTGCTCCCTTGGCAGATCTGTCCCTTGTTCCTTCTTAGATCTTCATAGTCTTGGCTTCTGTGAGAATAGAGAGAGTCTGCCGTCTGCTCACAGTTCTTAAACATGCTAGGTCTCTCCCCTCGGTGTCAGAGGGTAGGCTGATAGGACAAGAGAGGTACCAGTGGATGCAGTATATTTTGCCTGTCGCTTGGAGATCAAACCTGGCCCGATTGGGTCTCTGTGGAGGGCCAATCTCTATGTCTCAGGCCCCTGAGCCATCACCGACTCGGGAGTTGCACTGTCAGATGCCCGAGGTCCTCAGGATCACGCAGATATTTCTTATGAGTCTGTACCTACATAGATGTGCTCATAATTCATAATCCAAGAACGGAGCCGTTGTGGCTGGGAGATACAATGGATGTGTTTTCTGTGTCTAGCTGGCAGGTATAATCTAATTGAAGCCCCCAGGCAGCTTCAGGCCCCATGCTGACGTGGCTCCAGACTCCATCTTTGAAGTCTTGTTTTTGGCCTGACCTACTTAGCATACTAAAAGTCCTGGTTATTCACAGTGGAGGCTAAACCATATTGTTTTCATTATGCCTAAGGCCATGGGGAATTACAGCAGTTAGCTGCTGTGAATCTGTGAATTCAGACAAAATAGCACCGGGAACAGACAAAATGGTGGCTGGAACAAGCCATATCCAAGATGGCTGCTGTTCCTTCCTCACAACAACCATTAAACCCAAGTGTTTCTCAAAAATCTATCTTTTAGGGCTTTTTCTGTAAATCCTTGTTGCTATCTGTATTACATGTACATTTTAAACTCTGTAGACGTTAAAGAGATTTTAGACCACTTTGATTCAAAACATCCAACCCCAGGCCTGGCTTTTCATAAAATTAAACACTGTTCAGCTTTATTTCTATTACTGGGTACACGTGGAATTTCAGTCCTGGATTGACTTTACATGGTCACCTTCAGTAGATCAGTATCTTACATTGTGACGTAGAGATGCATTATATATATATATATATATATATATATATATATACTATGAAAAAAATATATGACTATGAAAATTGTACATTCACACTGAAGGCATCAAAAATATGAATTAACACATGTGGAATTATATACTTAACAAAAAAGTGTGTAACAACTGAAAGTATGTCTTATATTCTAGGTTCTTCAATGTAGCCACCTTTTGCTTTGATAACTGTTTTGCACACTCTTGGCATTCTCTTGATGAGCTTCAAGAGGTAGTCACCGGAAATGGTTTTCACGTCACAGGTGTGCCCTGTCAGGTTTAATAAGTGGGATATTAAACCAGAAAAGTTCAAAACCTTGAATACTTGCTTTAGTTCATTGTGCATGTCCTATTCACTGTTTCCCTTTTTCTGATTAGAGCATTCTTCTGTTTTCCTATTGAAATTGTATTTATTTTGAATTGAAAAGAAAATACATGCACTGATACCATAGATTATTCAGGTAAAGCATCAAGCATCATGATGTATATAGATTAAATCTGTCAGTAATTAGTGACACAGGACTGTATTTTCATTATGTAACAATTGCATTTATTCCATGTACTAATTTTGAAGGTACAATTATATCAAAACAACTGCCTTACAGTTAGCAAAGTGTAGACCTTTGTTCATAGTGTCTCATAAATATAGATGATCAAAAAGATTTAAAAGACACTAGTTCATTGGCCATGTCAAAAGTTGGTGACCACAAGACTAAAGCCTTGCTAACTTATAGAGTGAATGGAATATTTTCTGATTAGTAGGCATCATCACAAATTGTGACATGAAGCTTGCAAGAAATAACACCTACTAATCAGAAGAGGTGTCAGGCATACCTGTAGATTGGAGGAGTTCTGAAAAGTTCTATCCTGCCTCAGATTGTCAGTCACGTGGCTCATGGGCGTACCCACCGTGGGGCAGGGGGATCTGCCCCCCCTATAACAACGATGGCGAACCTGAATGCATGCCAGCGAGGGCACGCAGAGCCATTTCTGCTGCCACGCGGCATCACCGGCACTAACCTGTTCCGTCCTTCCTCGCACAGCATTCAGCGGCGCCGCTGGATGACATCATCATTCAGCTCCACGCTACTCCACGCTTTTGTGTGCCAGTGAGAGGAAGCGCGGGAGGAGAGGAGGAAGCGCGGGAGAAAGCTGCCAGTGCCGGAGAGCTCAGAGCAGTGGAGAGCAGTGGGGGGGAAGTGTGTAGGTGCGGGTGTGGGTGTGTGTGTGTATGTTTGTGTGGGTGTGATGGGAATGATGGAGAAGTGTGTGTGTGATGGGAGTGATGGAGAAAACAATTATGGGATGATGGGGAGGGCAATGATGGGAGTGATGGGAGTGATGGAAAAGGCAATGATGGGGATGATGGAAGTAATGGAGAAGGCTATGATGGGGATGATGAGAGTGATGTGAGTGATGGAGAAGGCAATGATTTGGATGATGGGAGGGATGGAGAAGGGATGATGGGGATAATTGGAGTGATGGAGAATTCAATAATGGGGATGATGGGAGGGATGGAGAAGAGGATGATGGGAGTGATGGGGTGGTGGGGGAGAAGGGTTGTCTGCATAGATTAGATTTGGACTTATCACAATGGTGAATATAGTGTTTGAATAGTTTTCATTAATACTATTTCCATGTGAAAATCATTTGAAAAAAGTCTGTTGGTATTTGTTAATATTGCGAGAATTTTGGGCAGTGTTTGAGACAACTACATTACGACATTCTCAAGACCATATTCACAGATGTGTTAATTACTTGACTTAAAGTCTGTTTCTCTGTTTCCATTATCAATTCCAGCATTTCAAGAACATGTTTTATAGCAAGCATTTTAAATTGTGTGTTAATGCACAACATGAAAATGTAATGTCATGATCCATTGTTGGATTTGGGGCAGATCTGGTTCTACTATGGTTTAAATGTAGCCTTTTTCTTGTCAGGCCAGCAGGGGTTAATGTCAGTTTCCCTTACTGGCAGCGTGCTGCATTTCCTGAGTTGCTAGGTCAACTGATGTAGGTGGTGACCACTCCCACCATACTTTAAATAGTCACCTGATTAGTGTTGAGCGATACTGCTCGATATCTAAAAATATCGTATCGGAATGGTATCGCCGATATCACTAAATATCGTCGATATCCGATTCCGATACTGGAAGTCCCATGTAAGTCTATGGGAACAAAATATCGCAACAAAAAAAACCCTTTCTTTCGTTGTAAACACAAAATATACACACATAGAATACATATATATATATATATATATATATATATATACATGTCATTGTGACATATATATATATACATATATTTATAGTTTATACACTTCTACATAGTAAAATAGACTCTGATTCAATTGCCGGGTAAAGCCGTGACATACCTCATAGAAGTCGACGGGCTCGGTGCCGAGTACCCCCAAAACCTCTGGCTCTGTGCGACTCAACTTGGGCATCACAAACAGGATTCTGTAGCTCGCTATAAGCGAGTCCTGTGTGCCTGAATTGAACTGGTTTTGTGCTTGAGAATTGCTAAAATCATCAGAGAATGTATTTGCCATTTTTTCCGCCATATCTGCGTCACGACGAGGCACTGGTGAAGTAGAAGGGCGTGCTCTTCGTGGGTGTACACTCACTCAGTGGCGCGAAAACGATGGCCGACCACTCTAAATGGTACTGCAATGTAAGATCGTGCCCCACAGCTCTTCAGTTCCGCCTCCTCATCCTCCTCAGTGTGCGGAAACTAACACGAAAGTCCCGCCTCACTACAAAAGAGGGGCCCTCTCCAGATGCTAATGACACATGTGACTTGGCAGAGATGGCTAATGGACACGAGCAGAAGTGTGAAGGGATGGAGCAGTCAGAGCTCTCCCCCCACGGAAGCGACCCGATCGCCACGGAACCACCGTTGGGCACCCGGCCTGGAAACCCTCTTACGCTGCAAGAAGCGGAGGATACCCTAAGAGGCCTGGCCCGGCACCGGGAGGAGGTCGCCAGGATGGAAGCCAGCTGGCGTGCCCTAAAACTAAACTTGGAGCGGCGCCAATCCCTCTTACCTGAAGTGTCTGTACCGGAAGGTGAGGCACCCGTTCTACTAGAGGAGTCCGTGCGGGCATCCCAGCCCTTGCAATGTGATCCGGTTGACGTTGTCGCAGTGGAGGCACCCGTTCCTGCAAAAAACTCTGCACCGGCAGCACCCCAGATCCCGCTGTCTGCCCCCGTCGCTGAGACAGAAGAAGCGACACCCGTCCTCATGGAGGAGGCCGCGCAGGCACCAGAAGTCTACCTGTCTGTACCGGAGCCCCGACTGTCATCTGTTCCAGAGCTGGCTGCTTCCTCCACAGGTGAGCGCCGCCAGGACTGTCGGGCGCCAGGAGAGCTGCCGCAAACCGGACATCGTAAGCTGCAGTTTGATGGTGGAGACATGGAGATGCTGGTGGAGGAGAATTACAACCGGCGTCAGGAGGAAGAGTGGAGACGTTGGGAGCGGGAAGCAAAGCGACAAAGGGAGCAGCGAGAATCCCAAAAGCTTCGGCAACGTAACCTGGAGAAGGACCAGGCAGATAAGGACCGGATGAGAAAAGATAAAGGAACCCTGTGGGAGCCGCGGCGTAAGGGTGCAGTACGGAGCTTTAAATTGAAAGGTGGTTGGGGCTTCATCCAGGAGCCTGGACTTTATTTAGAAGTGTTTGTGACCCGGCGGGACGTGGAGACTCACCTCCCAGAAGGACACCCGGGGAGGGACCTGTTGCCAGGAGACTTGGTGACTTACACCCGACACTGGGGTTACAATGGATGGTACGCCCTAAATGTTACCAGGTGCGACCCCTACTCCCCAGAGTGTCAGGAACCTGTGAGACCCTCGGAGCCTTCAGCCTCCCACATCCAGGCCTCTGCACAAGTGCCCACCCCACGCCGTAAATCTCCCCAGCCTCCCTCAGTGGTCTCCTCAGCAGCCCCAGCTATGGACATGATAACTATAGCTGGCCCGTATCCGGCGCCTGTTAGGCCCCCTGGGGTTCGTTCTGTCCGGGACATAGGGCTCCAGACCCAGAGGGAGATGAAAGAGGTGGCCACACAGACACAGATAGCGGGTCACGACTTGACTGTACAGGCCACATGACGTCATCAGGTCCTGGTGGTCCTTGGTGTCTCGGATGTTTGGCAAGCATCAGAAGAGTACCAGGTGGTACCTGGAACACCCCTGCCAAAGAATTATAAATAACCCGGACAGGGTCCCTGTATGTAAATAGTTAAATTGTTGATGTACCCGGACGGGTGAATGTTCATAAAATTTTTTTTTAATTTAATAAAAAACACAACACAGTTTTCATTACTTTTATTACAGTCTCATCCTGCGACGCCATCGATCTCCTGTAAAAAAATGAAAAAAAAAAATAGCAGTATACCACCTGTCCGACGCAGTCCATAGTAACGAGTGTCCCACGACGATCCAGCTCTGCTACATCAGAATGACAGGCAGAGCCTGTCATCCCGGCGCAGCACAGCTGATTACCTGCTTCCCCGGCGGTGACGTCATCGGACTGGTTTACGGCCGGGATTACCCTGCAGTCACTGCAGTTATCGCGAAAAAACTGCATGTGACCGCCAGGGAGAAGATAATGGCGGCCATCAAGCAGTCCAGGACGTGACCGCCGGAGATCTTCTGCCAGGTAAGTGCCGCTGACTCCTGACAGACCCGACCGACGGACACTCACAGTGACAGTGACAAATCCGATTCCGGTATCCGATATGACGAAAATATCGGTACTCGGAATCGAAAGCCCGATACAGCTAATATCGGCCGATACCCGATATTTGCAGTATCGTATCGCTCAACACTACACCTGATGCATCAGCTGACTGTCGATGATAGAGCAATCTATGTTGACCAAGCCTGGAGTAACGAGCTCTCTGGTTGCAGGGATGAATCTACTGGTTTCATGGAGCTCGTTGTTCTGGTGCCTTTCTTCTGCTGTGCGATGGTTTGCAGCAAAGAAAGTTGTTAAGCTAAGTTTTGTGTTTTTACCTTGTCAATATCGCGCTTGTCACTGTCCCCTGTGTTGTACCATCTGTAGTGGTGAGGCTAGCGCCCGGCCAGTGCACTAGCCAGGGCAGTGTGAGGTGACAGTGAGGGACGAGGTTCGTAACGGCGGCAAGGAGGGAAGGACCCACTTATGGAGTCAGGGGAGTGCAGGAAAAGGCTCAGATTCGAGATCAGGAGGTGTCCATCCCTCATTCCCTATTGGCAGGGTCTTCCCCTCCCCTTTACATCCCATTGTGTGCGTTGTGCCGTCCGCATGACCTGTTGGGTCGTGACATATCGAGACATGAAACATATGAACATACCTTTTCCAGTAATTAATAATTTAAAAAAATCTGTTTAATATACTTACTTTTATCACCGTATTATGTAAGGTTACAACAGTCTCATCTTATAAAGGTCATTACACTGTCTCTAAAAAGCTGGCATTTCTCTCAAACTAGACAAGTGCTGCACCAATAAATGAAATAATTTATCCCAGTAATGTAAATGACCTTTTTAGATTTTATTCTCCATTTCTGTTGAGCATTATAACATTGAATTATTGACTGTGGTAGAAATGTAGAATGGATTTAATAATATATTTGTTATTCTTGGTGTTAATGTTATTCAGTGTCGTTTATATTCATAAAGTATAATTTATAAGATCAGTGTATATAAGGCATACAGTATGTGTGAAGTTCAGTGTCGATTTATCAAATGCTGGAAATAATATATATGAGTGATGGAATGGATGCTTATGTTCATGAATAGAAAAAATGCATATGATAACTTTGCGTGAGATTATGGAATTTCAAACTGGCTAAGGGAAAAAACAATCAGAGCCATGATATAACCTTTTAAATCATAGTCTTCAGCCTCTATACTGTAATATATATGCAAATCGGAGGCTGATAACCAGAGAAACTAACCATGATGCTTATTAAGTTTCTTGCTTTTTACATAATAATCATTCAAAAACACAGGAAAAAAACACAAAACAGTAAAATAAAATACAGATTTGCACCATGAAAGACAAGTATAAAACTGTAACATACATACAATATATACATGTTACAGTTTTGTATTGTAACTCTGCAGAAATATAGTATCTTACAAACTTCTCATTTCAACTAATTGTTTATATTTTTTATACTGTAGAGGACTACTCTTTACAAGAAAGACACTGTAATAATAATACTACTAATTTTATTTCTATAGCACTAACATATTCTGCAGCACTTTACATTATAGAGTGGACTTGTACAGACAATAGACATTACAGCATAACAATAGACACATAGATCAAAACAGATACCAAGAGGAAGGAGAGCCCTAATCGCAAGCTTACAATCTATGAGGAGAAAGGGGAGACATGAAAGGTGGATGGCAACAATTGCTCTCTTTGTTGAGACCAGCCATATTGTGAGAATCGAGTGTTCATGTAATGCTGCATAAACCGGTTATCAGCCTAAGTATGTAATAGTACAGACACAGAGGGCTAATAAATGCATAAAGCATGTGAGAACATGATATGAGGAACTAGGTTTTTGAATTGGCAATACAGGGATAGTTAGGATAATGTGTTGAGGAGGTAGGCCAGTCTGAAGAAATGCATTTTTAGGACACACTTAAAACTGTAGGTATTGGAGATTAATCGAATTAAGCTGGGTAGTGCATTCCAAAAATTGGCGCAGCACATGAAAAGTCTTGGAGATGGGAGTGGGAGGTTCTGATTATTGGGGTCATTAGCAGAATGGAGGGCATGGGTATTATGATAGAATGAGATGAAGGACGAGATGTAGGGTGGTGCTGAGAAATGGAGTGCTTTGTGAGTGAGGGTCACAATTTTAAACTGGATTCTGGAGTGGATGGGTAACCAGTGTAATGACTGGCACAAGGTAGTAGCATCGATGTAATGGTTGGTGAAGAATATAATCCTAGCTGCAGCATTCAAGACAGATTGGAGAGGGGAGAGTTTGGTAAGAGGGAGACCGATTAGTAGACAGTTACAATAGTCAAGACAAGAAAGAATATGAGAGACAGTAAGAGTTTTTGCGGAGTCGAAAGTAAGAAAGGGTCGAACTCTAGAAATGTTTTTGAGGTGCAGTAAGCAAGAGCGAGCCAGTGATCGGATGTGGGGGGTGAATGAAAGCTCAGAATCAAGTATGACCCCAAGACAACAGGCATGTTGCTGGGTAGTAATGGTAGAACCACACACGGAAATGTCAAATTTGGGCATAGGTAGGTTAATAGAGGGAGGAAACACAAGGAGTTCAGTTTTTGACAGGTTCAGTTTCAGATAGAGGGAGGACATGATGTTACAGACAGTATTAAGACAATCACTGGTGTTTTCTAAAAAGGCAGGCGTGATGTCAGTAGAAGAAGTGTACAATTGGATGTCATCAGCATAAAGATGGTACTGGAAAAAAATCTACCGATTGTCCAATAGGGCCAGTATACAAAGAGAAGAGGCGGGACCTAGGACTGATCCTTTCGGAACCCCAACAGTAAGGGGAAGATGAGATGAGGAGGAGCCAGCAAAAGATACAGTGAAGGAGCAGTCAGAGAGATAGGAGGATAATCAGGAGAGAACCGTGTCCTTGAGGCCGATGGAGCGGAGCATAGTGAGGAGGAGCTTATGGTCCACAGTATCAAATGCTGTGGAGAGATCCAGGAGAATTAGCATGGAGTAGCTACTATTAGATTTTGTTGTTAGTAGATTATTAGAGACTTTAGAGAGGGCAGTTTCAGTTGAGTGTAAAGAGCGGAAACCGGACTATAGAGGTTCGAGAAGAGAGTTATCTGTGAGATAGCAGATGAGATGGGAGTGGACCAGGTGTTCCAGGAGTTTAGAGATGAAGGGAAGATTACAGACAGGTCTATAGTTAGCCATACAGTTTTGGTCGAGTGATGGTTTTTTAAGTAATGGATGTAATAACCCTGCCAGCATCACTGCATGGCCTCCCATCCTCCACCTGCCTTACACACCAACTTACTCACTACTCTGGGCCATGCTATGAATTCTGTCTTCTGCTGGCTACATGCTGTAAGCTTCATGTCTCCTGCCTGCTCTGTGCATGCTTCCTGGCTGTGTGCATAAGGGGCAGTGCTGGCACTTCCTGGTTCTTATAGAGTCAGTGTGCACCTTCTTAAGGTGTCCTCAGCCAATTGCCAAGAGGCCTCTAGTATTTAAGGCATACTCGCCCATAGGAGGATGCCTGTGCAACGCTCTATCTCAGTCAGTGTCTTGCTGCTGAGCTTCCAGGTCTTGTCCTATTTTCTGCCTTCTCTGGGGGATTAATACCCAGACTTGTTACTGTGCTTTAATACCTTGGTATTTACCAGTGTTTCTTGCTTAGTCCGCCACCCTGGGGGCAGAATACCCAGGCCTTCGTCCTTAGATCTTGTACCCGTTCCTTTACCTGACCTTGTCTGTACTCAGTCCTATTTATGTGTCCGTTGTATCCTTGTCTGTAGCCTTTTCCTACTGTGTCTATTCTTGTGTCTTCTCTGTCTGCCCTGCTCTCGTTCCTTGTTCCTGCGGTTCTGCCCTTGCTCCACACTCCTATGGTTCTGACTTTGCTCCATACTCCTGTGGTTCTGCCTTTGCGCCACACTCCTGCGGTTCTGCCTTTGCTCCGCACTCCTGCTGTGGTTCTGCCTTTGCTCCGCACTCTTGCGGTTCTGCCCTTGCTTCGATACTCCTACAGTTCTGTCTTTGCTCTGCAGTCCTGCGGTTCAGCCTTTGTTCAGCACTCCTGCGTGTTGTGAACGCATTGGAGATGACTTCGGAGCTGAAGCTCCCTCTGGTGGTTGCGGAGGGTATTGAACCTATGTTGAACACCAAGAGTCCTACACCTGCAGTTAACGAGTGGTTGTCAGGTGATGCTAGCTGGCCTGATATGGGTGAGCTGACCTCCCATGATCCTCGCTGGTGATCAATTGTTCTTCCTGGTCTTGGTGGGAATTCAGCTTGCTTTTCTGCTGTCTCCTGCTTGCATTCAGATAATTCTCTTTCAGTTTTTTTTTTACTGTGGCTTGAATTCCTTGCTTTTTGCTCCACAACTTTTTGTCTTCAGCCGGGTCCCCTTTAGGGGGATTTGGCTGGTTTCTGTTCATTTTTTGTATTTGTTATTTTCTCAGTTCTTGTGACATTTCGCTGCTGGGTTGCTTCGTGTCCACACCACAGATCTGATATAGGTGGTCGAGACCGTGTGGTCTCAGTATTTTTGGATTCAGAAGTGTTGGAGTTTTTACTAGGGTTTTTTGGGTTGCAGACAGTATTCTCTCCTTTGCTGTCCTATCTAGACAGTTTTGGGCCACAGCGTTTGCTTAATCTATTTTCTGTCTGTGTTTGTATTTTTATCTTGTCTAACCGCCATTATATGTCTGGGGCTTCCTATTCTTTTGGGGTCTACTCCGGGGGCAGTTAGCTTTCCTCTTTCCATCTTCAGGGATAGCTATCACTCCGGTTGTGACGAGGCATCTAGGGCACCGTAGGAACGTCCCACGGCTACTTCTAGTTGTGCGGTTAGTTTAGGGGTCTGCAACCTAATAGTTTCCAACCTCTCTGGTGTTAGGCTGCCTATGCATTTTTTTGTTCCTGCCTCCTCAGCTACCTAAACATAACAAAATCACCGGCCATACTGAAAATTCTATGGTACTCAATAGAAGGGAAAAATAGTAAAGGAAAAAAAAAGTTGTCAGAAACTTTTTTTTCCTGTTTGTTGCATTTTCCCTCTTTTTCTCTGGGGTTGAGGAGGAATTTTTCTTTCTTCTCAATGGAGGTCAAGCATTTGTCCGATCGTGTGGAGCAGCTTGCTGCTGAAGTTCAGAGTATTGCTATCTATCTTGCTGGGTTGCCTGCTGTGGAACCTAGGATCCCTATGCCGGATTTATTTTTGGGGGATCGGTCTAAGTTTTGGAATTTTAAATTTAACTGTAAGTTGTTCTTTGCTTTGAAGCCTAAATCCTCAGGGAACACAACGCAGCAGGTTCAAATTGTCATCTCCCTGTTGCACGGTGACCCTCAGGATTGGGCCTTTTCCCGGACACCTGGGGATCCTGTTTTGAATTATGTTGATGTGTTTTTTCAGGCTCTGGGGTTATTGTACGATGAACATAATGTTACTGATCAAGCTGAAAAAACCTTGCTGGCATTGAATCAGGGTCATGAAGCCGCTGAGCTGTTTTGTCAGAAATTCAGAAAGTGGGCAGTCCTTACTAAATGGAATGATGATGCTCTGGCAGCTCTTTTTCGGAAGGGTCTGGCAGAAACTGTAAAGGATGTTATGGTGGGATTCCCTGTCCCCTCTGGTCTCAATGACTCTATGTCATCAGCTATTCAAGTTGACAGACGGCACAGCGTCATGAATTTCGTAAGCGTAATAAGTTGTGCTACTATTGTGGTGACGCTTCTCATGCTTTTTCCATCTGCCCCAAGCAGGGAAGACGTTTTGCGTGCTCAGTTGTTTTGGGTAGTGTTCAGACTAAATTTCTGTTGACTGTTACCTTGATTTGCTCCATGTCCACATTTTCAGCTCAGGCTTTTGTTGATTCAGTGGCAGCTACAAACCTGATGGATTTTGATTTTCCAAACGTTGTGGTTTTCCTATGATACCCCTGCGGAAGTTAATTCCTTTGCTGGGCATTGATTCTACCCCCTTGGCGGAGAATAAACCCCAGTTTTCTAACCAGGTGATAATGCGGGTTAACCCGGACCACCAAGAGAATTGCAAATTTTTGGTGTTACATAATTTACATGACATTGTTGTACTGGGTTTTCCTTGGATACAGACTCACAATCCTGTTTTGGATTGGAAATCTGTGTCTGTGACCAGTTGAGATTGTCAATGTGTTCGTGCTGACACTCCTGTTTTTTCTGCCCACCCGTCTCAAGAGGTGTTTTCTGCATCCCCCAGCCTCTAGAAGTTCCTGACTATTTGACTGATTTTTCTGATGTGTTTAGTGAGAGTAAGTCTGCATCCTTACCTCCTCATAGGAATTATGATTGCGCTATTGACTTAGTACCCGGTTGTAAATTTCTCAAAGGTCGGCTCTTTAATTTATCTGTACCTGAGCATGAGGCCATGCAATCTTATATCAAAGAGTCTTTAGAGAAGGGTCATATCAGACCATCCTCTTCACCTTGGGCACCGGCTTTTTCTTTGTGGCCAAGAAGGATGGTTCATTGAGGCCGTGTATTGATTATAGTCTCCTGAATTAGATCACTGTTAAATATCAATATCCGTTACCTTTGATTTCTGACCTATTTTCCAGAGTGAAGGGTGCTTGTTGCTTTACCAAGCTTGACCTCAGGGGGCGTATAATCTTATTCGCATCAAGCACGGAGATGAATAGAAGACGGCGTTTAATACCCCAGAGGGGCATTTTGAGTACCTAGTGATGCCTTTTGGGCTCACTAATTCCCCTTCCGTCTTGCAATCCTTTTGAACAATATTTTCCGGTATTTCGTGGATAAATTTCTGATCGTTTATTTGGACGATGTCTTGATTTTTTCCAATGACTGGAATTCTCATGTGGAACATGTTCGGACTGTATTCCGGATTTTGAGAGAAAACGCATTGTATGTGAAGGGATCAAAATGTCTTTTTGGCGTACAGAAGGTTTCATTTCTGGGATTCATTTTGTCTCCGTCTATTATTGAAATGGACCCGGTCAAAGTTCAGGCCATTTGTGATTGTGTTCAACCCACTACATTGAAGGCTCTTCAGAGATTTTTGGGTTTTGCTCATTTTTATCGTAAATTTATAACTAATTTCTCTGGTATTGTGAAGCCACTGACTGATTTGACCAAGAAAGGTTCTGATGTAGTGAATTGGTCTCCTGAGGCAGTTTCTGCGTTTCAGGAGCTTAAGCGGAGATTCACTTCTGTTCCTGTTCTGCGCCAACCTGATGTCTCTCTACCATTTCAGGTGGATGTTGATGCTTTTGAGATTGGTGCAGGAGCCGTGTTGTCCCAAAGGGATCCAGAGACCTCTAAGAGTAACCCTTGTGCCTTTTTCTCTCAAAAATTTTCCCCAGCGGAACATAATTATGATGAGGGTAATCGGGAGTTATTGGCCATGAAGTGGGCTTTTGAGGAGTGGAGACATTGGCTGGAAGGAGCCAAGCATCAGGTGGTGGTCCTCATGGATAATAAGAACCTGGTCCATCTTGAATCAGCCAAGCGACTTAATCCTAGACAGGCCAGGTGGGCCTTGTTTTTCACACGTTTTAATTTTGAGGTCTCTTTTCTCCCGGGCACTAAGAATGTTAAGGCAGATGTCATCTCGAGGAGTTTCTTTCTGGATTCTCCTGAGGTAACTGAGCCAGCTGTTATTCTGAAGGAGGGTGTGGTTCTTTCCGCTATCTCGCCCAATTTGAGACTGACTTTGGAAAAATTTCAGGAGGATAAACCTGAACGTTGCCCTGCTGGGAGATTGTATGTCCCAGACCAGTGGAGGAAGAATGTGATGTCCGAGATTCATTGCTCCACGTTGGTCGGCCATCCTGGTATTTTTGGTACCAGGGAATTGGTGAGTCGGTCCTTTTGGTGGCCCACTTTGTCTCGTGACGTCAGGGACTTTGTGCAGTCCTGTGGAACTTGTTCTCGGTCCAAACCTTGCTTTCGTTCTAGTGGTTTGTTACCACCATGGACCCATATTTCTATGGATTTTATTTCAGACCTTCCTGTCTCTCAGAGAATGACCGTTATTTGGGTAATCTGTGATAGGTTTTCCAAGAAGATACATCTTGTGCTACTACTTAAGTTGCCATCCTTCTCCAAGTTGGTGCCCTTGTTTTTTCAACAAGTGGTTCGGTTGCACGGCGTTCCAGAGAACATTGTGTCTGACAGAGGTGTCCAGTTTGTTTCCAGATTTTAGAGGACATTTTGTTCCAAACTGGGAGTTCAGCTGTCTTTTTCCTCTGCGTTCCACCCTCAGACCAATGGACAAACTGAGACAACAAACCAGAACTTGGAGACTTATTTGAGATGTTTTGTGTCTGCTGATCAAGATGACAGGGTCTCTTTTTTGCCTTTGGCTGAGTTTGCTTTGAATAATAGGGCTAGTTCTGCCACCTTGATGTCACCATTTTTCTGCAATTTCGGGTTTCATCCTCGATTTTCTTCAGGCAGGTGGAGGCTTTTGTCTGTCCTGGTTCACCTGTAATAAAAATAAAATAATAAAGCAACATTATTCTTACCTATCCGATGTTCAGTCAGGTCACCCGATGTAATCCTTCTGAAAGGGTTAATGTTTACTGCAGGGACCGCAGCTAATGCTGACAGCCTCGCAGTAAACCCCTGAATGAATCATCTCCTCTCCTATCTGACAGGAGAGGACGTGGTTAGCATAATTGATTGCTTCCCACTTTCACTTCAGGTCAGCCAGGGACTCTGCACAGCATCAGTGACGTCAGAGGGAATCCCGGCTGACCTGAAGTGAACTGATTAACAAAAATAGG
This sequence comes from Oophaga sylvatica, assembly GCA_033576555.1. NCBI lineage: Eukaryota > Metazoa > Chordata > Amphibia > Anura > Dendrobatidae > Oophaga > Oophaga sylvatica. The sequence goes on along the minus strand of JARQOD010000005.1, from coordinate 224,341,852 downwards.
GGATCCCCTTGAAAAAAAAAATGGCGTGGGGTCCCCCCTATTTTTGTTTACCAGCCTGATGAAGCAGACTACTGAGGCCTGGTTTTTCAGGCTGTTAAGGAGCCAATATCCAAGGACCTTGCAAGCCTGATAATACCAGGCCACAGCAGTCTGCTTATCTTGGCTGGTTAACAAAAATAAGGGATCCCCTCGAAAAAAAATGGCGTGGGGTCCCCCATATTTTTGTTAACCAGCCAGATGAAGCAGACTGCTGAGGCCTGGTTTTTCAGGCTGTTTATGATCCAAGATCCATGAACCTTGCAAGCCTGATAATACCAGGCCACAGCAGTCTGCTTAGATTGGCTGGTTAACAAAAATAGGGGATCCTCTCGAAAAAAAAATGGCATGGGGTCCCCTATTTTTGTTAACCAGCCAAGTAAAAAGCAGACTGCTGCGGCCTGGTATTAAAAGACTGTCAAGGCCTATGGATTTTGGCCCTCAACAGCCTAAAAATACCAGGCTGCAGCAGCCCCACAATTGGCACATCCAAAGATGCACCAATTGTGGCACTTTACCCGGCTCTTCCCACTTGCCCTGTAGCGGTGGCAAGAGGGGTAATAAGGGGTTAATGTCACCTTTGATTGAACGGTGACAATAAGCCCAGTTAATAATGGAGAGGCATCAATAAGACACCGATCCATTATTAATCATAAAGTTTGTAAATTTTTTAAAAATACACAGCCAGAATAAAGACTTTTAATGAAATAAAACACAACACAGTTTTCATTATTTTTATTTCACGCTCATCCTGCGACGCCATCGATCTCCTGTAAAAAAACAAAAATAACAAACCAGCACAAATACTCCCTGTCCGATGCAGTCCAAAATCACGAGTGTCCCAAGACGAGTCCAGCTCTGCTACATCTGAATGACAGGCTGAGCCTGACATCCACATAAAGCAGAGCAGCTTACCTGTGCAGATTCCCCAGCGGTGACGTCATCGGACTGGTTTACAGCCAGCTGTCGCGAAAGTACCCAGTACCCGGCAGCACGTGCGGTTATCGTGAGAAGCTGCATGTGACCGCCAGGGAGAGGGTAATGGCAGCCATCCAGGAGGACATGACCACCAGGGATCTTCTGCCAGGTAAGTGCTGACTCTGCTGAGTCCTGACTTCTGACAGACCCGACCGACACTGACAGTGACACTTTCGGGAAGTTCCTGTGTCACGTACTTCGTTCTGTGACACAGGAACTCCCCATAGACTTTACTGCCAACGTCCGATTCCGGTATCCGATAAGCAAAAAATATCGGATCTCAGAATCGGAATTCCGATACAGCGAATATTGGCCGATACCCGATATTTGCAGTTTTGGAATGCTCAACACTAGCGAGAAGATGTAAGCAGCCTGATTAATTCTTCTTCTGTAAATGGTTCAAAATCAGAGAGTGAGCTAGATGCAGTGGGGGAGGGAGGACAGTGCATAGTATCAGGGGATTAGGAGAAAATTTTCTGTTGGATATGGTCAATTTTTTCTTTGAAGTAGTTGGCCAGATCGTCAGCATGGAGTGTCAAAGAGACGTTTAGGGTTATTGGATAGTGAGGTGATGAGGGTGTTGAAATAGGTTTGTTTGAAGAGGTTAAGGTCAGTGTTGTAAGTTTTAAGCATAAACCTATAATGGATGAAATCTTTGGGTATTTATTAATACAAATGATAATATTATAGTTGTTGCACATCGCTTAGTAAGTCATTACAGCGTAATGCTAAGACCACTAAAATGCATGGGCTTGCTAAATATACAAAAACTAGAGAATTTTGGCCAGCTTAGAAAATCATTTTACTAATCATAGTGGGCTAAATTGTTTCTTTATCCCAGAACACTACTGATTCTAGCTTTCCTGAAGTAAAATGTTGCCCTGTGACACATCCCGCCCAACATAAAAAAAAAGCCTACAGTGGTCAGGTAAATTGAATGGAGTGTCAAAGAATGTTTGTCCTTTATGATGAGCTGTTCAAGTCACTTGACTGCTGTACTCAATCACTGGCTACAGCGCTTCTGTGGCTCGTAATTGTTTATTGTATTACAACTGGTGTAAATTGAATCTAAGTGGTGACAGCAAGTATGTGTTTTTAATTTTGTAATTTTTCACATGTCCAACATTACATTTAGTTTCTATATAGTTCATATCAATGGCTGACATAAGGGGCTGATATTATTTTTGTAGTTGCAAGTGATTTCTGTAGGCCCTACCCCATCAGTATAATAGTGATTAGCTGGAAAGACAATAAGCACAATAGGGACATATCCGTGACAAACATAGGGAGTCAAAGGGCAGTTATGGGATGTGAGATCTCAACTCCAGTAAAGATTAGAAAAAAGGCTGCTGCAGATTCCCGGTGTCAAGAACATATAAAGCTGGAGAAGAGTGGGTTAAAATCTGCGCTGCCATTCATCAAGTGATGAGCAGGAGATGAGATATGCAGAAGTGCGGTTTATTGGTCAACGCATTTCAAAGTTACACACTTCATTAGGACAAACCATGATTATTTGGTTGTGCAATTTCATCATAGGTCGCTAAGTAAAATTTGAAATTAGTTGAAAAACTGATTCTGTTTCATACTCAGCATATAGTTAGGGAATAGAAGGTGCACACTCAGCAGGGTAGGTTGGTGCAGACTGAACAGGACTTAGTCCAATGTGACAATAGGAGGAACAGTCGTACTCATGGGTGAATTCAAAAAGTGAAAAGTTTTATTTACAATAGTCACCACACTAAAATATAGCAGAGATTGATGATTCAGAAGATAGCAGTAAGCAGCGTTTCGCCCCAATTCTGAGTCTTTTTCAAGCTTTGCTACAAGAAAGGTACACAATCATTAGTGTGTTATAAAAACAAAGCAAACAAAGCAAACAAAATATACAAACAAAGCATCTAGATATATGTACATAATACAGCTCATATGTGAGGGCTGGCTAGAGGACAATGAGGCGAGTACAGCAGTACAACCCAACTTAAATAACATGATGGAGGTGTGTATAGAGATGTGTGAAAAGATGTAGGTAATTTGGGGCCTGATAGTAGTTAAGCAGACTTGCCTGGTAGGGTGTTAAATTAAAAGTCATATAGCTAATAGAGATTTAAATTTCCCCATTCTAACTGCATTCGACGGGATGTGAAATGAAAGAAGAAGGAGCTGAAAGAAAAAGGAAGGTTAAAAAGGGGGTTAGTAATAGTATTAGGGTAGTGCCAACCTATGTGATAAACAACCAGGGGTACAATGCTGGGGAAATTCTTTCCAGGTGTACATGGACCTGTTGGGGTACAAAGTAAAAATGTGGTACTGGAGAGAGGCATGAAAAGGTAGGTGAAGAATAGGAAGTATACTGACCATAAGGCTCATTGCCAAGGGGCTAGGTAGAAGTACCCCATGCTGTGGTGTGAAGACATTGGTGGCAGTGGGCTATAAATGCACGCTGACAGTGCCACTTCCGGTATCGCAAAACCGGAAGTGATGCATCAGTGAAATCAAACTGAGGCTTGGATGCAGTTGAAAGTGATTCCAGAGTAGTGATAGCAGAAGTGACATCAAGGGGAGACTCAGAGTGACGCACGGTAGTCTATAATGGATGTCCTGAAGTGTAATGCCCTGGCATGCCACGTAAGTGCGGCTAGGACTATGGGAAGGTGACATATACATTGCATTGAAGGAATAACATGAAGATGGAACGGAAAACTAGGTTTCATAATAATGCTCATTTTGAGTGTTACTCTGAGTATAATTATTACTGACTGATATCAACCTCCCTTTTATTATTACCAGTTTCAGTTCCAAATTATCACTTTCCCCCTTTTGTTTATTTTAATTTATTATTTTGATCTTGCAGTCCAATTTTTGCCCTCCCATCTTTCCTCCACTTTCTATCCCATCTTCATGCCACTAGATGAGAGCAATCGGGAAGAGCCAGGCAAAGTGCCATAATTTGCATATCTAATTGATGTGCCAATTTTGCGGTGGCTGCTGGCTTGTATTTTTAGGCTAGGAAAGGGCCAATATCCATGGATTTTCCCAGCCTGATAGTGTAAGTCTGCAGTTGTCTGCTTTATCTGGACTGGTTATTAAAAATAGGGGTGACCACCGTCATAATTTTTTCTTCAATTATTTATTTGTTTATTAATTCAAGTATCTATCTATATCTATCTATATCTATCTATTTATCTATCCCATATCTATCTGTCTATCTATCTATCTATCTATCTATCTATCTATCTATCTATCTATCTGTCTACATATCCCATATCAATCAATCTATCCATCTATCTACTAATCTATCTATTTTTACTTTGCAAAAACGCATGCATCAAAAATGCAAGTGAGAAAAGTTGCAGAATTCATGCGGAAATTTAAATGCATTAAAGCCTGAACAAACACTGATCGTGTGCGTATACCCTCAGGGTTCTCATTGCATAAAGAACAAACCTGCATATAATGCAATACTAGTTAAAGTGACTGAAAGATGAAAAAATATATTGCAATGATTTGATGTTGGTAGGACCATGATAATAAAAGTTAAATTTTCAGGATATATTTATATTAATGAATGTTTGTTATAACTTAGCTACATCTAATTAAAATTAAAAACATGATCTCACACGTGTAGTAGTGAAAAAGGATTATATTCATCTGTAGTAACAAAAACTCAATATTTACCTGTGTAAAACAATTACTTACACCAGTGTCTCTGAACCACTAGAAGACTAAAAATCTGAGGCAAAACTATCTTTTTCTATTTTTTTTCTTGCTTTAAATTAACTGTGACATTGCTAAGAAGACAATCGAAAGAAAGCGGTTACTCATCCCTGTAATAAAAATGGTAATTTTACTATCTAAAAGCTAGCTAAAATTAGAAGCTATCCGTAGCAGCACTTCATGCATTAGCTTGCAAATATAACAAATAGTAGGGAAGATTAATCGGGCAGGAAAGAGGAAGCAGGCCTTGTAATTGTATCAGGCAGCAGTATTTACCTGAAGAAAATTATTCTCTAGCCTAGGCCTCATCTGTTTGACTGAACAAGAATGTCATAACCCCAATTGACTGGATCTGTCAAGGTGTCCTATTGAACGAAGCAGATAGAGTTAGTATCCGCCTGGGAAAAGAAAGACATTGTTCAGCATGAGAAATGGAATAGAACCTCTGATCTGTTAGTAAATGAACAGCTCCAATAAAATGGCTAATTATAATGGAATCTATGTTAATTGGGTGCTTATATTGAAGCATTAGGTTCTTCATGCAATATTATCCTATTTCTATTGTTACAAAAATGTATTTGTATTTTCAAGAGAAAAATGTATTTAAAAAGTAATTCAAATCTCCAAATCAATTCCTGTTTCAGGAATGTACAGATGCAACTAATGGTAGTAACATTGTGCAATCATTTTAATAACCTGCATTTGTTATACAATGTATTCCTGGTAGAATTTCATCACATTTTGAGAATCTTACATGCAAACTTTTGTGTACCTAAAAAATAATTTACTAGCATCACATGGACTACAAATACAGTAATTCCTCATTTTACAATACTCACGCTTTAATAATGGCCCATGTATGACCATTGTACAAATAATGATGTTTTCACTTAAAGGCATTTATTTTTTGGTTTACCCAATAGCTAAAAAGAAAGAAGTAAACCATAAATTTGATATTAGAATGATTTTCCATGTCCAGATAATTTAGGGGAACATCCACTCAGGAAAAAAACTGTTTTGAAACAGTTGAGAATGATCCAAAAAATAAATAAAGGAAATCATACTCCCTTCAATCATCTTCTGCTGTTCTTGTTCCAATTCTTTCAGATTGTTTCCATTTCCTGCTCCTGGGATAACTCAAACAATTGGCAATTTCTGATCATCATAGGCTGCACTTGTGACATGCTACAACCAGTGAATAGCTGCAATATTAATATGTGCAGGTGTCATTGATGTCATTGATAAAAAATGAAATGTATACTTGCAAGGCACCTAAGAAGCTTCAAAACTGCAGCTAAAAAGGTTTGGTCACTATACTCACCTTATTGATACTTAGCCAATCAGGTTTCAGTGATTTCCAAGTCTCCCGATTGTCTCCATTTCTTACTCCAGTGAAGACTTACCAGACCCAGACTTGTGACCTTTGCAATTAATCAGTTGCTCCAGTGGTTATATGTTATAATTGGGGCATTATAGATAGAGCATAAAATAGAAACTAGTAGGGGAATCTTGAATTGTCAATAGTGATGGGGTGAACTCATGGATGTTGGGGTCCGACGGGTTTGGCCAAACATCTAAAAAATGCTTTATGTACCATAGCGTACCCTAAATCCATTAAGTTGGATAGGGGGCCCGAACATTTGTTATTTGCCATACTGTCAACTGCATAACAGAGTGGCAAACACTGGATCTGATTAGTGGGAAGATCATTACCGCCGGTCAATGAGCTTCAGTTCCTACACTGTGAGATGACAGCACGTGTGACCGATGGTAAAAGTTTACCTTTGGTCACAGGCATTGGCTGGTGAGAAAGGACTACTCATATCAGCCTACACCTGTTGTCTCTGAAAGCAGTGAGAGCAGGCACTGCTGATGTGAGTATTCATCAGCTGGCGCTTGTGTTATAAATAAATACAAATAAAAAATGATGTCTCTTCTATTTTTGATTACTAGTGAAGGCAATAATGACAGCTATGGGCTGCCACCGTCAGCTGTCAGCTTTATCATGTCTTTTTATCAAGAATAGAGGGACCCCCACTATTTTTTTTAACTTATTTAAATGAATATTTTAAAACAGAGTGGGGTTCCTCCCATTTTTGACAACCAGCCAAACTAAAGCATACAGCTTGGGGCTGGTATTCTCAGGCTGTTTAGGGGCAATGGATATTGGCCTCCCCAGCCTAAAAATCTCAACCCCAAAAAAGGCGTATCTCTCAGATGCTCCAATTCTGCTTTACCAGTCTCTTCCCACTTGCCCTGGTGTGGTGGCAAGTGAGGTAATGGTTGTGGGGTTGATGTCAGCTTTTTTATGGCCCCTGACATCAAGTCCACAAGTTAGTAATGGAGAGGCATCTATGTCACCCCATTTCTAACTCCATAATTAGATTCTAAAACAAACACAGCAAGAATACATTCATTCTTTGAGAGAAAGACACAGACTCCTTTATTTAAAATAAAAATTAAAAAGCAGTTATACTCACCTTACGCCTATTCCATTAGAAGCCTTTGTCACCTGCAAAAAACAGAAAATAATAAACCATAATACTCACCTTACGCCTAATCAACCGATGCCCATGTTCCCTGTAAAAAAATAACAATAATAAACAACCATATCCCTCACCTGTCCGAAATTAAAATAATCCATGCTGTCGCACGACGTTCTCTATGATTTAGATAGCGGTCATATCAGTGATGCAACTGCTATCTATGTCAGTCTGAACACACTGACAGGAGCATAATCGCTCCTGCAGCGTGAAAGCACTGAGCTGCCGTTAGAAAGTCCATGTGAGTTCAAATCTAATGAACCCCAGTGACCTCACTTATGGCACCACTCGTTGCATGAGAAAGTTTGCATGCAGCGGTGCCGTAAGTCAGTTAACCAGGGTTCATCAGGTTTGAACTCTGGTGAACGTTCCCATGGAAGGTCAGCGCTAGACACAGCAGGAGTGAATACACTCATCTCAATGTGTCCTGATGGGTGGAGATAGCAGTAGCATCACTGATGTGACCACTATCCGTATCAACTGGATCATCATGGGACTATATGAATTATCTGTTCATTGGACAGTTGAGGGATATGGTTGTTTATTATTTTTCTTTTTTTTATAGGGGACATGGGCATTGGTGGATTAGTCGCAAATTGAGGATCATGGTTTTTATTATTTTCTTTATTACAGAGGACAAAGGCTTCAAGGAATAGGAATAAGTTGAATGTATCTTTGTTTTTTTATTTTTAAATGAAAATGTGAAAGGGGAGTTGATTATAAATTAATAAAAAGGATTTTATTGATTCTGTATGTTTATATCCAAACTTACTATGAGGTTAGTAACGGGGGCGTCTTATAGATGCTTCTCCATTACTAACCCCTGGGCTTGATGTCAGCTGACAATACAAAGGTGACAACAACCCCACAAATATTACCCAACTTGCCACCACCACAGGGCAAGTGGGAAGAGCAAGGCTAAGTTCCAGATTTGGCGCATATTTATGATGTGCCATTTCTGAGGTAGCTGACGACTAATGTTCTTAGCCAAGGAGGAGGGCCAATTTCCCCGGCCTCTTCTCTGGCAGTTAATATCAGTTCACATTTATCCAAAACTAGGCGATCCATTATAATACACACTTTCAACAGTATTATATCTCATATCCCAATAAAAAACAGAAGCAGAAAGAGTCTATTTCTATTCTTTAAAAAGTTATTTTTTATTGAAATATCCAAATTTAACATTTATCTTAAAACATAGGCAGGTGTCAATGATTGCCACATTACCGGAGGTATATGGGATTCTTCAAAAAAGATTCAAATCAATCATTATTATATCTCAGTTCAGTGATCTTGTAGCAAATAAATATACATTCTAAGCAATGATCATCAAGTATGGGAAACTAATTTTTTCAAGAAATAGTACAAATAGACAATAGCAGAATATCAACATTCATATTGTACCAAAGAATGTGGACTGAGTACAGTAGAGATATTAAGGGCAAAAGGTCAGTGCATAACAGAAGCAATTTTATATATGAACAGTGCTCTAGGTCAGAAAGCAAATCCAAAGTAATGTAATAAATCTACACCTGTCACAAAAAACTTTGTATAAGACCAGCCTTAATCTTAGTGTAAAATAAGTGGAACAGAAAGGTGTGTCAAACAAATCAATACATAATGTGCCCATATACAACCTTTAGGGGTTAGGTGCATCCCACCGCAAGGTTGTATATGGGCACATTGCGTATTAATTTGTTATAGATGGCCTTTTTCTGGGGTGGCTGCAGGCTGCCATTTTTAGGCTGGGTGGAGCAATATCCATTGCCCCTTGCAAGTCTGAGACTACAAGCCCCCCCATAAGTCTGTGTTTGGAGTCCGTGACTGAAAACTAGGTGTTCGGTATGTACCCTGAACTTTACTGTTCAGATTCATCCATTGAAAAAACACAAAAATTGAGCTTGACTTGAGTTGGAACACATGCAGCACATAAACACATGTTCAGATTGGCCATAAAACATGTAAAACCTACAAGAGAAAAAATGAGCAAAAGCCCTGCTGTAACTAAGTAAATAAAAAGAAAAAAGTGCATTTAAATAATACAGAGTCTTTAGTAATACTGTTTTTGATCAAAAATAGCAAAAAAGCCATCCCACCATGGCAAGGTAACTCTGAAACACACAGGTAACTATGGCTTTTAAATTATTTTTGACCATTTTAAACTGATTCTCACAGCTGACACCAGTCAATAAGTGCCAGGAGCAGTCACCGACCGATCCCTGCACTTTAAGCCCCAGCACACTGCGATCAAATATGATCGCAGCATTCCGGAGCAGGCAGAAGGAGCTGTCAGCTCTAACATGACGCGGGGCATGATGCGGGGTCCCGATCGCTCTCATGATAATTCGATGTCTTCAAGACAACATCAGGGTTACCAGAATTCAGAGACTTCCTGTCATGCGCAGTGCATGTCAGGAAGTCTCTGAGGTTAGTGTAATAGAAGCTGCAGCGCTGACAGCTTCTATAGCATGCAGATCCCATAGTGGGACACAGTGTAAGTAAGAATTAAATAAAAAAAATTAAATAATTGTAAAATATTTAAAAAAAAATCAATATATATTCTATCAATAAATACATTTTTGAATGAAAAAAATCTAAACAGAAAACCTATAAAACTGTCCCAATAGTTAACCCCTTTAGTGAACCCCATAAAAAAGGCAAAAAAACAATGCTATATCATCATACCACCGAACAAAAAGTGGAATAACACTCGATCAAAAAGATGGATATAAATAAATATAGTACCGCTGAAAACGTCATCTTGTCCAGCAAAAAACGAGCCACCATACAGCATCATCAGCGAAAAAATAAAAAAGCTATAGTTCTCAGAATAAAGAGATGCAAAAATAATTATTTTTTATTTAAAGTAGTTTTTATTGTATAAAAGTGACAAAACATAAAGAAAGATATAAATGAGGTATCGCTGTAATCATGCTAACCCAAAGAATAAAACTGCCTTATCAGTTTTACCACACGTGGAACGGTATAAATACCCCACAAAATAAATTCATGAATTGCTGGTTTTGGTTCATTCTGCCTTCCAAAAATTGTACCAAAAAACGATCAAAAAATGTCAGGTGCCCGAAAATGGTACCAATAAAATGTCAACTCGTTTTGCAAAAACAAGACCACACATGACATGTGGGCCAAAATATGGAAAAATAATAGCTCTCAAAATGTGGTGGTGCAAAAACTATTTTTCGCAATAGAAATCGTCTTTTAGTGTGTGACAGCTGCCAAATATAAAAACCGGCAATAAATAGTAAATCAAACCCCCTTTTGTCACACCCTTAGTTAGGGAAAAATAATAAAATAAACAAATGTATTTATTTTCATTTTCCCAATTAGGGTTAGGGTTAGGGTTGAGGCTAAAGTTAGGGTTAGGATTGGGGCTAAAGTTAGGGTTAGTGTTAGGGATAGGGCTATAGTTGGGGTTAGGGTTTCGCTTAGGGTTAGGGTTTGGATTAGGACTAGATTTTGGATAAGGGTTAGGATTGGGATTAAAGTTAGTGTTGGGATTAGGGTTATGGGTGTGTTAAGGTTAGGTTTGTGTTTATGATTATGGTTGGGGCTAGGATTAGGGTTAAAGGAGTGTTGGGGTTAGGGTTGGAGTTTGAATTGGGGAGTTTCCACTGTTTAGGAACATCAGGGTCTCTCCAAACGCGACATGGCATCTGATCTCAATTCCAGCCATTTCTGTGTTGAAAAAGTCAAACCGCGCTGCTTCCCTTTTGATCTGTGCTGTGTGCCCAAACAATGGTTTAGCCCCACATATAGGGTATTGGCATACTCAGAACAAATTGTACAACAACTTTTGGAGTCCAATTTCTTCTGTTACCCTTGTGAAAATAAAAAATTGGAAGCGAAAAATCATTTTTTTAAAAAAAAATATGATTTTTTATTTTTATGGCTCTACGTTATAAACTTCTGTGAAGCACTTGTGGGTTCAAAGTTCTCACTACACATCTAGATAAGTTCCTTTGGGGGTCTAGTTTCCAAAATGGTATCACTTATAGGGGATTTCCACTGTTTAGGTAAATCAGGGGCTCTCCAAACGCGGCATGGCTTCCGATCTCAATTCCAGCCAATTTTGCTTTGAAAAGTCAAACGGCGCTCCTTCCCTTCCGAGCTATGACTTGCTCCCAAATAGTGGTTCACCCCCACATATGGGATATCAGCGTACTCAGGACAAATTGTACAACGTTTGGGATCCAATTTCTCCTGTCAGCCTTGGTAAAATAAAGCAAATTTGATCTGAATTAAATTTTTAGTGAAATAAAGTTAAATATTCATTTTTTTAAACATTCCAAAAATTCCTGTGAAGCACCTGAAGAGTTAACAAACTTCTTGAATGTGGTTTTGAGCACCTTGAGGGGTGCAGATTTTAGAATGTTGTCACTTTTGGTTATTTTCTATCATATACACCCCTGAAAGTGACTTCAAATGTGATTTGGTTCCTAAAAAAATGGTGTTGTAAAAATGAGAAATCGTTGGTCAACTTTTAACTCTTATAACTTCCTAACAAAAAAAAATTTTGGTTCCAAAATTGTGCTGATGTAAAGTAGTCATGTGGAAAATGTTACATATTAAGTATTTTTGTGACATATCTCTGTGTTTTAAGGGCATAAATATTCAAAGTTTGAAAATTGCAAAATTTCAAAATTTTTGCCAAATTTCCGTTTTTTTCACAAATAAACTCGTCATATCAAAGAAATTTTACCACTATCATGAAGTACAATATGTCTCGAGAAAACTTTGTCAGAATCACCAGGATCCATGCAAGCATTCCAGAGTTATTACCTCATAAAGGGACAGTGGTCAGAATTGTAAAAATTGGCCTGGTCATTAACGTGCAAACCACCCTGAGGGGTAAATGGGTTTAAGACTCCATATAATTGTAAACTATATTGTTTCATTAAATTCTCTCACATTTTCTGAGCTCTGGGCATATAGCATGTCATAAGATAAAACTATCATAATAATATTGTAACTTCTGGAGATCTGAGCTCTTGTGTCATCAGTATACAGTGAAGTTTCTCATTCAATATCAGACAGCAGGATTAATCCCTTAACGTCTGCCTATACACCTTTTTAGCGATGGCAGCTAAAGGGGCCTTATTCCTCACCACCACTTTTTAACGGGGCTGATAAATAAGTGAATAGTGTTCCACAATGTCAGAAAATCTTTTGAAGTTGAGACTGAGGATGCAGTGCTTGATGTAGTTGCATCACGTAGCATCTGTGTGGGAAGACGTAATGTAACTTCCTCATCTTCCTCCTAGACCTCCTCTGCTAAGCTGCTCAGCTGCATACCTCTAGGTTCACACCAAGTGAGATCTACAACCTCATCATCATCCTCTTTGTTCTCACGCTCTTCACCCTGAATTTCACCCTCCAAATCTTCCTGCCCTTACACCACAGTACAGTCCGCCTGAGCCTCTCGTATTTGTATCTCATCAGTATCACTTCGACCCTTTGTTGTTAACATCTGGTGATGAGGGTCTGGATTCTGCTTGAACCCTACTTCATCCAACTCCTGATCCAACATGAAATAAATTTTGGGTTTCGGTTCAGATGCTTTCCTCCTCTAGATTTTGTGATTCTTCAGAGAAGACCTCTGATGCCATTGGAAAATAATCTGTAAACAGCTTCTTCAGAATGGCCTAACTGAGGTTTCCCACAGTGAGTTGGGCATTTGGAAATTTTTGATGCAAGGGGGTAAACAAGGGTTCTTGGTGTGCTACATCTGAGGATTGTACTGTGTGTTATGGTTAAGGTGGAGGAAAAGGAGGAGAGACCACTTGATGCACCATTTACCATCCACTGGAGCACATGCTCTTTCTTAGCCTCATCTACAAAGTGTACCACTGTGCGGTTACCAAAGAAAGAGAGTTGAGTAGGCCAACCAGAAACAGATGTCAGTGGTCTTTGGATAGAATGAGACGGTGTTTGTTCAGTTGAATTTTCATTCACATTAACACCTAACCCTTGTACACGATGAACACTAAGCCTATTCCCCCTTCCATGGCATCCTCGCTTTTTCCCATTCATATTGTAAGTAGCCTTCCCTTCTTGTACCCTGCTGTTTCACAACCTTAGGCCCACAGCTGTCAGTCACCTGTCAGTTAATGAACTATTTATTTTATTAGACAGTGTGCCTGGACAACACTGTTATGCCTAATGATTTTTAAGTGGAAATTTCACCTTCTGATTTGCAACTGACATACGGTTTTAGCACAAACAATTTGGAGTAGCTAATTGGGCCACATGGTTGCACCACTATATTAGGCCTAATAATTTTTAAGTGGAAATCTGGCCTACTGATTTGCCACTGAACCACAGATTTAGCATAAACGATTTGGAGTAGCTAATTGGAACTCGTGGCTGTAACACTATAATAGGCCTAATGATTTTTACGTGGAAATCTAGCCTACTGATTTGCCACTGAAACAGTTTTAGCACAAACTATTTGAAGTAGCTAATTTGGCCTCATGGTTGCACCACTATATTAGGCCTAATGATTTGTACGTGGAAATTTAGCCTTCTGATTTGCCAATGAAATACAGTTTTATCTCAAACAATTTGGAGTAGCTAATTGGGCCTCATGGTTGCACCACTATATTAGGCCTAATTGTTGTGAATGGGTTTGAGATGAGTTCTGAGCAGAGGCTCCCTCTGGTGGTTACAAGCGGTGCTAGTGAAGATTGTGAGGACTGGGAATCAGGTGTTACTGACTGGTCTTATATAAGGGAGTCATTTTCCCATCAGGGTTGCCGGTGATCAATTGTTCTGGTCTGAATCCTTCATTCCAGTTTCCCTTGTAGCCTGCTGTGTCGTGTCTGCATCTCCTGCTTACAGATAAGACTTTTGCTTCTTTTGTGTTTGTGCTATATTTTTGCATTTTGTTCTGCACTTCTTTGGGGGCCTTCAGGGTCCCCTCCGGGGGCTTCTGCCCTCTCAGTTTAGTTCAGCCACTGAGTTTTGTTCTTTTGCTTTTTCCAGTTTTTTCAGTGGCTGCTGTTTTGATTTTGTTACACCAGAGAACTAATTTAGGTGGTAGAGGTCGTGTGATCTCAGGTTATTTTGAAATTAGTAGAGTTGGTGCTTTTCAGGGTTTTCTGGGATTGCAGTAAGTACCCTTCCTATCCTTTTCTATTTAGATAGTTTGGGCCCCAGCGTTTGCTCATACTATTTTCTTTCTGTGTCAGTATTTCCTCTTGTCTAACCACCATTACTTGTTTGGGGGCTTTCTATTATCTTTGGGGTTCTGCTCCGGGGCAGATAGCTTTCCTGTTTCTGTCTTTAGGTGTAGTTAGTTTCTCAGGCTGTGACGAGGCGTCTAGGACCAACGTAGGAACGCTCCACGGCTGCCTCTAGTTGTGGTGGTTAGTCAGGGTACTGCAATCTCATAGATTCCAACTGCTCTGGTGTATTGCCTTTTTGCCTGCTCTCCTCAGCTACCGAAACATAACAGTATCACCGGCCTAAAAAATTGAAAATTGTATGGTACTCACAGAAGGGAAAAATATTGTGAAAGAAAAAAGGTTGTCAGAGTTGTCAGAGATATTTTTCTGTTTGTTGCATTTTTTTTATTTTTTTCCCTCTGTATCTCTGGGTGCTGGGGAGGATCTTTTCTCCCAATGGAGTTTGCACAGTTGTCTGGCCGTGTGGATCAGCTTGCCACTGAGGTTCAGAGTATTGCTGCATTTCTTGCTAGGTTGCCTGTTGTGGAACCTAGGATCCCCATGCCAGATTTGTTTTTGGGGGATCGAGCTAAGTTTCAGAATTTCAAAAATAATTGTAAATTGTTTTTTGCCTTAAAATCTAAGTCCTCAGGAAACGCAGCGCAGCAGGTTCAAATTATCATCTCTCTCCTGCGCGGCGATCCTCAGGATTGGGCTTTTTCCCTGATACCTGGGGATCCTGTTTTGAGTGATGTTGATGCGTTTTTTCAGGCTTTGGGGTTATTGTACGATGAGCCTAATGTCACTGATCAAGCTGAAAAAACCTTGTTGGCATTAAATCAGGGGCTTGATGACGCTGAGTTATACTGTCAGAGATTCCGTAGGTGGGCAGTCCTGACCAAATGGAATGACGACGCTTTGGCGGCCCTTTTCCGGAAGGGTCTGTCAGATAATGTAAAGGATGTTATGGTGGGATTCCCTGTCCCCTCTGGTCTCAATGATTCTATGTCATTAGCGATTCAAATTGACAGACGTTTGCGTGAGCGGAGAAGTATGCGTGGAATGGTGTTGCCTTGTGAACCAGCTTCTGAACCCATGCAGTGTGATAGAGTGGTGTCTGGGGCACAGCGTCATGAGTTTCGAAAGCGCAATGGGTTATATTTCTACTGTGATGATGCCTCTCATGCTATTTCAGTCTGCCCTAAGCGGGGAAGACGTTTTGCACGCTCAGTTGTCTTGGGTAGTGTTCAGACTAAGTTTTTATTAACTGTCACTCTGATATGCTCTCTGTCCTCATTTTCTGCTCAGGCTTTCGTTGATTCTGGAGCAGCTATTAACCTGATGGATTATGATTTTGCTAAATGCTGTGGGTTTCCCTTGATACCCCTACAGAAGTCTATTCCCCTACTGGGGATCGATTCTACCCCTTTGGCTGAGAATAAACCCAGTTTTCTACTCAGGTGATAATGAGGGTTGAACCTGATCACCAGGAGTGCTGCAAATTTTTGGTTCTTTATAATCTGCATGACATTATCGTGCTGGGTTTCCCTTGGTTACAGTCTCATAATCCTGTTTTGGATTGGAAATCTGTGTCTGTAACCAGTTGGGGCTGCCAATGTATTAATACCAACACTCCTGTTTTTTCTGCCTCCCCCAGGCTCAGGATGTTCCTGACTTTTTGTTTGATTTTTCTGATGTGTTTAGCGAAAGTAAATCTGCATCCTTGCCTCCCCATAGGAGCTATGACTGCGCTATTGAATTAGTGCCGGGTAGTAAATTCCCTAAATGTCGCCTTTTTAACTTGTCTGTACCTGAACATGACGCTATGCGGTCTTATATCAAGGAATCATTGGAGAAGGGTCATATCAGACCATCCTCTTCACCCTTAGGTGCCGGTTTTTTCTTTGTGGCCAAAAAAGATGGTTCATTAAGGCCGTGTATTGATTATCGTCTCTTGAACAATATTACTGTGAAATATCAATACCCGTTACCCTTGATTTCTGACCTGTTTTCCAGGGTGAAAAACGCTACTTGGTTTACCAAGCTTGACCTCAGGGGGGCGTATAACCTTATTCGCATTAAGCACGGGGATGAATGGAAGACGGCATTCAATACCCCTGAAGGGCATTTTGAGTACCTAGTGATGCCCTTTGGGCTCACTAATGCTCCTTCCGTCTTCCAGTCCTTCATGAATGACATTTTCAGGGATTTTGTGGACAAATTTCTGATTGTTTATTTGCATGATATCTTGATTTTTTCTAATGACTGGGACTCTCATGTGAAACATGTTCGAACTGTATTCCAGATTTTGAGAGAGAATGCTCTGTATGTGAAGGGATCAAAGTGTCTTTTTGGCGTACAGAGGATCTCATTTCTGGGATTCATTTTGTCCCCATCTGTTATTGAAATGGACCGGTCAAGGTTCAGGCCATCTGTGATTTGGTCCAACCTACTTCATTAAAGGCTCTTCAGAGATTTTTGGGTTTTGCCAATTTTTATCGTAAATTTATTGGTAATTTCTCGGTTATTGTTAAACCATTAACTGATTTGACCAGAAAGGGTTCTGATGTGGTGAATTGGCCTCCTGAGGCAGTCTCTGCATTTCAGGAACTTAAGCAGAGATTCACTTCTGCTCCTGTTCTACGGCAGCCTGATGTTTCTCTGCCATTTCAGGTGGAGGTTGATGCCTCTGAAATTGGGGCAGGTGCCGTTTTGTCCCAAAAAGATCCAGAGACCTCTAAAAGTAACCCTTGTGCCTTTTTCTCTCGAAAATTTTCTCCCACTGAACGTAATTATGACGTGGGTAATCGGGAGTTATTGGCCATGAAGTGGGCTTTTGAAGAGTGGAGACATTGGCTGGAGGGAGCCAAACATCAGGTGGTGGTCCTTACGGACCATAAGAATCTGGTCTATCTGGAATCTGCCAAGCGACTCAATCCTAGACAGGCCAGGTGGGCCTTGTTTTTCACACGTTTTAATTTTGTGGTTTCCTTTCTTCCTGGCACTAAGAATGTTAAGGCGGATGCCCTCTCGAGGAGTTTCCTTGCGGACTCTCCTGAGTTATCTGATCCTTCTGTTATTTTGAAAGAGGGTGTAGTTCTTTCCGCCATCTCGCCCAATTTGAGACTTGCTCTGGAGGGGTGTCAGGAGGATAGGCCCGAGCACTGCCCTGTTGGAAAATTGTTTGTCCCGGACCAATGGAAAAAGAGTGTGATGTCTGAGATTCATTGTTCCGCATTGGCTGGGCATCCCGGAATTTTTGGTACCAGAGACTTGGTTAGTCGGTCCTTTTGGTGGCCTACCTTGTCTCGTGATGTCAGGGAGTTTGTGCAGTCCTGCGGGACTTGCTCTCGCTCCAAGCCTTGCTCTCGCTCTAGTGGTTTGTTGATGCCATTGCCTGTGCCCAAGAGACCATGGACCCATATCTCTATGGATTTCATTTCCGATCTTCCTGTTTCTCAGAGAATGACCACCATCTGGGTAATTTGTGATAGGTTTTCCAAAATGATACATCTTGTGCCATTACCTAAGTTGCCTTCCTCCTCTGAATTGGTGCCGTTGTTCCTTCAGCACGTGGTTCGTTTACACGGCATTCCTGAGAACATTGTGTCTGACAGAGGAGTCCAGTTTGTTTCCAGATTTTGGAGGACTTTTTGTTCTAAACTGGGTGTTCAATTGTCTTTCTCCTCGGCATTTCATCCTCAGACCAATGGTCAAACTGAGAGAACAAACCAGACATTGGAGACTTATCTAAGATGCTTTGTGTCTGCTGATCAGGATGACTGGGTCTCTTTTTTGCCTTTGGCTGAGTTTGCTCTTAATAATAGGGCTAGCTCTGCCACTTTGATGTCTCCGTTTTTCTGTAATTCTGGGTTTCACCCTCGATTTTCTTCAGGACAGACGGAGGCTTCTGTCTGTCCAGGTGTTGACTCTGTTGTGGAGCGTATGCAGCAGATTTGGGACCAGGTAGTGGAGAGGTTGTCCCTCTCTCAGGAGAAGGCCCAGCGGTTTGCTAACCGGCATAGGACTGATGGTCCTCGGTTTAAAGTGGGGGACTTGGTCTGGTTGTCCTCAAAGAATATTCCTATGAGAGTAGCATCTCCTAAATTTAAGCCTAGGTTCATTGGACCTTATAAGATCATGGAGATTATTAATCCTGTTTCTTTTCGTTCTTCCAGGGACATTTAAGATCCATAACGTGTTCCACAAGTCCTTGTTGAAGAGGTTTGTTGAGCCAGTGGTTCCTGCTGCTGTGCCTCCTGACCCTGTTTTGGTTGAGGGCAATCTGGAGTATGTGGTTGAGAAAATATTGGATTCTCGTTTTTCTAGACGGAAACTCCAGTATTTGGTTAAATGGAGAGGTTATGGTCAGGAAGACAATTCTTGGGTGTTTGCTTCGGACATCCATGCTAGGAGACTTATCCGTGCGTATCATAGAACTCATCCTGACCGACCTGGTTGCTCAAATGAGGGTTCGGTGACCCCTCCTCAAGGGGGGGTACTGTTGTGAATGGGTTTGAGATGAGTTCTGAGCAGAGGCTCCCTCTGGTGGTTACAAGCGGTGCTAGTGAAGATTGTGAGGACTGGGAATCAGGTGTCACTGACTGGTCTTATATAAGGGAGTCATTTTCCCATCAGGGTTGCCGGTGATCAATTGTTCTGGTCTGAATCATTCATTCCAGTTTCCCTTGTAGCCTGCTGTGTCGTGTCTGCATCTCCTGCTTACAGATAAGACTTTTGCTTCTTTTGTGTTTGTGCTATATTTTTGCATTTTGTTCTGCACTTCTTTGGGGGCCTTCAGGGTCCCCTCCGGGGGCTTCTGCCCTCTCAGTTTAGTTCAGCCACTGAGTTTTGTTCTTTTGCTTTTTCCAGTTTTTTCAGTGGCTGCTGTTTTGATTTTGTTACACCAGAGAACTAATTTAGGTGGTAGAGGTCGTGTGATCTCAGGTTATTTTGAAATTAGTAGAGTTGGTGCTTTTCAGGGTTTTCTGGGATTGCAGTAAGTACCCTTCCTATCCTTTTCTATTTAGATAGTTTGGGCCCCAGCGTTTGCTCATACTATTTTCTTTCTGTGTCAGTATTTCCTCTTGTCTAACCGCCATTACTTGTTTGGGGGCTTTCTATTATCTTTGGGGTTCTGCTCCGGGGCAGATAGCTTTCCTGTTTCTGTCTTTAGGTGTAGTTAGTTTCTCAGGCTGTGACGAGGCGTCTAGGACCAACGTAGGAACGCTCCACGGCTGCCTCTAGTTGTGGTGGTTAGTCAGGGTACTGCAATCTCATAGATTCCAACTGCTCTGGTGTATTGCCTTTTTGCCTGCTCTCCTCAGCTACCGAAACATAACACCTAATAATTTTTAAGTGGAAATCTGGCCTACTAATTTGCCACTGAACCAAAGTTTTTGCATAAACGATTTGGAGTAGCTAATTGGGACTCCTGGCTGTAACACTATAATAGGCCTAACAATTTTGAAGTGGAAATCTGGCCTACTGATTTGCCACTGAAACAGTTTTAGCACAAACTATTTGAAGTAGCTAGTTGGCCCTCTAGGCTGCAACCCAATATTAGTCCTAATGATGTTTAAGCTGAAATCTGGCCTTCTGATTTGCCACTGAAACACAGTTTTAGAACAAATGATTTGGAGTAGCTAATTATGCCTGGTGGCTGCAACACTATATTAGGCCTAACAATTTTTATGTGTAATTCTGGCCTTCTGATTTGCCACTAAAACACAATTTTAGCACAAATGATTTGGAGTAGCAAATTGGGCTTCTGAAGACTGCCGCACAGTTTTTGCATAATATACTTCGATGCTGGAAGATCAATTTTACACAGGACTGAAGCTTATCAGTTTCACTGACAAGTTCACTTTCAGCACAAGTACTAGCACAGGAGCGACCTCTCTGCACTATGACACTAAGCAATTTGCACCAGCAAATCAAGATGCCCACTTTTTATATGGCTAGGGACATGTGACTTTGGCAACCAATCACAGAAGACTTTGTGTCATGACGCTGCGGACGGTTTCTGTAATCTGGTTGCCGAAATCAATACACATAAAGTTAATGGAAAAAAAGCGTGCACCTCTCCTGTAATCTCTTCAGATGCTCCTTTAACCTCTCCACACCCTCTCCCCTCATCAAACACGTCACCCCATATACCTCACTCGTCATGCAGCTCCACTATAGATGCCAAAGTAATATAAAAGCATTAGTGGAAATGCAATGATTTACCGAACTGTGACCGACTTTTTGAGTAAAAATGCTCATTTTCCAAACACATTCGCTCATCTCTAGTCCCCAGGACCCAACATGGTACCTTAGTATCAGAACCACCATCCCCGGCCCTCTTCCTCATGTTCCCAAAGCAAAATGGGCATGCACAGTGTGCCCACCGAGATCTGCTGGCCATCATCTGATGACTGCGGGAATTATTACTATTGGTTTTTGACTTTTTACTACTATGCAAGACCCTAGTCAGATTAAAAAAAATATTCATTTTTTATTCATAATTTTTCTTTCTTTCTTTGCTTTAGGGTTAGAGTTAGGTTTTAGTGTTAGTCTGTCTTCAAAGGTAAAACAAACAAAATACTAGTGTGCAGTGTAGGACTGGGGTACCAAGGGCCCACCAGTAACATTGACTTTGGTGGGCCCACTTTTCACTTGCATACAAATATTACACTACTCTCATTCACAAATTTACCTATATCTCTGTTTAATAATAAAAAATAATAAACTGGGTAGTTTGATTAATGAATGATGAGATGTTGCTTTATCTGCACAGAGTGAATCAAGTGATTTATGCCAAATAGTGCCCACACAGTGGGTTTAAGGGCCTAGATCTGCAGAGGGGCCAACCGGGGGATTCCCCTATGGGCCAATCCGAGCCTGTAAGTGTGAGATTAGGCTAGGCTTGCTAGTGTTAGATTAGGTTAGTTTTTTTGCTAGGTTATATCACAGTGATCAAAAGCGCAACTTTTGTCATACCACTAGTAGAGTTGAGCGATACTTTCCAATATCCAAAAGTATCGGATCGGAATGGTATCGCCGATACACAAGAAATATCGGCGATACCCGATACCGATACCGGAAATCCAATGTAAGTCTATGGGAAAAAAATATCGGAATTAAAAAAAGCCCATTCTTGCCTTGTTGGTTAATTGTACATGAAGGAAAACAACAAAGAGTAATGTAGAATGTATTGGGGGAGGTTGAGGAGACATTAAAGGCATAGATATTTAACCCAATCAAATGGAATTGCATTAATATTTTTTTTTGTAAAGATGTTCGCATTGACTAACAAATTGACAATGTTGTTAACCTTTTTTCTATTTTGGCAAATATGTATGTTTCACAACTTCCATGCTCTTCACCTTTTTAACTTTTGCCACACTTTCTCCTTCATAATCTTCAGCAGCATCATCTTTTTCATCAAATTATTCTTCATCTTCACCTTCTTTATCTTCTTCTTAAACTTATTGCTATTCATCTTTTTGTTAACATTACTCATATTGTTCTTATTAAACTATTATTCTTCTTCATATTCTACTTCATCTTCATCATATTCTTATTTGTGACAGAGATTCCTGTACTTGTAATCTGTAAAAGTATGAATTTTTCATCCTTGCGTTCTTGCTGTCACAAAAGATTTAAATTACAACAGTATTTGTCCGTGTTCAGTTTAGCCTGCAGCAGCAGGCATTTTCCAGGGGCACCACGAGGAGGAACGGACTCACCCCCATACACTGCTTAGTCTTCTTCTGCTTATAATTTAGAGCATATATTTTGCTCTTCATTTTGGTCTTATGCTTCATGTTGTTATGCTTTTTCATCTTCTGCTTATTGTTCTTCTGTCTCTTGTTCTGTATCTTGTAGTTTGTCTTAACCTTCTTTGTCCTGTTGGTGATCTTCTTCTGGGTAATCTTTTATTTCTTCTTTGTGATGGTGTTCAGGCTGGTTGGCTTCATGCTCGTCGTCCTTGTGGTCGTCATCTTCTTCGGGGTGGTCATCAGGGTCGTCGTCTTCATTGTTGGAGATCCATAGTGATTACCCAACAAAACATTTAAAAAATATTCAATTTATAAATGTAGCTGAAGGTACAAGAAGGCTGACTAACTTCCGAGAACCAACTGACGTTACTGGAACCCGGACGGGTATCAGATGGTACAAGAGACAATGGAAGTAACGAGGACCAGCTGACTGTGCTGGAACCCAGAGGGGCAGCAGAAGGAAAAGAGCCAATGGCACAACCGAGGACCAGCTGACGTTACTGGGACACGGTTACTAAGCAGGAGGTACCTGTGCTCCAAAGCACTACCAAGGACCAACAGACGTTGCTGGAACTCGGATACCGAGATGGAGGCACCTAGGCCAAAGGCACTGCGGAGAACCAGTTGACGGTACTGGAACCCGGACGGGTAGCAGAAGGCACCCATGAAAATGTAATTTGACAGGCCGCAAGCTGTCCGCAGTTACCGAATCACACAGTCCTACAGTCGGTGCTTGTCCTATTGTCACAACGGAAACAGCCTTTATTTACTTATCACACAGCACACATAGGAATCTCGTAAACTGCAGGCACCATACAGTCGGCTAACCCGAAAGCAACACGACAGGACAACTTATTGTAGGCTAATTGACGTTGACACTGCCAGGAAACAGCTGTCGTGTTGTAACCAGGCTAGGCAGGAGTCAGTACCCCTGCCAATTACTTCCGAGCAACAACTGTCGGTGTTGCAGCCTAGGGATGAGAAGAGAACAGGGTGGAGGCAGCAGGACTTTTTGCCGTACACACAGCAGGGGAACAGCTGACATTACTGAACCCCAGTAACATAGGAGCAAGTGTTGACTGTGCTAACAGCACTTCCGAGCAACAACTGGCGGTGTTGGATCACAGGGTCAAGGAGGGTGTAGGCAGAGGCATTGTATGACAACTTCATGGACACAGGATAAAAATAGATGGAAGCAAGCTAAGGCTGACTTTGACCTATGGGTAGATCGACGCGAGAGAACCAGTAATTTGAATTATAGAGTCGATCTATATCGTTATGGTAGCAAATCAGGGATACTATTAGCACGACTAGCGAAAGCAAATCACATTCCTCAACATATTACAGCGTTAATGAGTAAACATGGGATCATGAACGATCATGGTGATATTGAGGAAAGCCTTATATTTTAACATGATCGGAGAAATGAATGTAAAGGTGGCGAGAATTTGAAAAAATACACGCCACAGAAGGGTGACGAGTGAAATGGTTTAATCAGGATCACAGCAAAGTTAGAGAAGGAAGATGACGGGAGGAATCCTACAAGTTAGGGGTTTCCTTACAATTATTAATGAGTTTCGGTTTTTTGTTCTCTTGTTACTTTGACTTTTAGAATGTTTATTTTATGACCATATCGGCTGCGACCGAGATGTGTACCGCCTTATGTGGCCTTTTTGTTTTTGAAAATCCAAATAAAAAGGAACTTTAAAAAAAAAATAAAATAATAAAAATTCCCTCTTCAACAATCTACAAGACAAACAAGCATCATGGGTGACGCTGCCTTTATTGAGGTACAGTATTAGATCGACATTGTCCATGAGTAACTATGCACTGTGATAGCTATATAGCATTATTAATTTAAATCTGTTGTGGTTGTTTCAACAGCACTTGCAGGTCTAACTACCTATTGTTTGTATGCATGATGCACTTTCTTGGTGTAATTATTTATTATTGCGCATTATTACCAGGTTTACATGATGGCCATTTCACATATGGTGTGTGAAGTTACAGTTGTCCTCAGTCTGTGTATTTTATTATGTCTGTCATTAATAAAACTCGTGAGGATGATGATGATGATGATGTTTATGATTCGTACATCCATTGACTGCATTATCTTACAGGTACAGATAACTTTCCTTAAGAAGCATTAATTGATAATTATGAAATGTATTTTTATGCATTAATTTAAAAAACTAAACACTATGTTTTATTTTTTGTTACCATTTCTACTAGCCATGTGCAGATATGCGCTGTGATGACAAATTAATATTTGTCCATATTTCTTATTAAAATTTTTCATTTTAGCCCTTGAAAACGTCAATCTTTCCTGTTTTAAGCATAACAATCAGGGTGACGGCTCTTCCCTATTTGGAGCATGTTCGACATGGGTTTTTCTGTGCATGTGTAGGGAACAGGAGACTTCTTGCCGCTGTGGTACACCAAAGGGGATCTTGCTGGATGTGAGATATATTTCTTCTAGCAGACTGAAGTTTGCTCAGGATTTTCCATGATCACAAGGACCTGTGATAAGGTCATAGTCACGTGATCTGGTCATCTGATGTGTACCTCACCTGAGGGTGTGGAGTAGGCCTATAAAACAAGGAGCTGTTGTAGTTGGTGTGTAGAAGGAAGGAGTTTGGCTGGAGTCAGCCTGGAAGATTGTTTTGTTACTGTGTGCCAGTGTGCACCAGGAAGCGAGTACCAGACCACCCGGAATGGGACCTGGCGGTCTCTGCTGACCTGCAGCCGCTTAGTTAAGCCCGTCCCAAGCAAGGGTGAGTCTGGCACCAGTGGTTCTCCAAACTGGGGTGATTTATGTTCTGTTTTTATTTTGTTATCAGGACTTTTTGTTGAACTCATGATTAAAACCACTGAAATTTGAAGTAAAAGGTGGTATGTTTGCCTCATTACTGCAGCCCAGCCCTGCCTACCAGAGCGGATCCCTACAATTGATGGCTTCAATGCGGGCAACGCAGTGAGGTCAGGCTGTTTTTTCCTGCATGACAGTAAATGTCCTAGGTATATAAAGTGATGCAAAACCCGGTGGATAACTGTCCCAAGATGGAGAGCACAGTAAAAATGCTGGAGGAGGCCATGCGGCAGCAACAGCAGGCTATGCAGCAGCAGCAGGCTATACAGCAGCAGGCTATGGAGCAGCAGCAGGCTATGGAGCAGCAGCAGATATTTAATCGACAGCAACAGGAAACCAATAGTCTAGTGATGCAGCACATCACAGCGCCGCAGACAGCAGGAGCTGCCCGGTGATGGCTGGATGTCCGGAAAGCGGTGCGTACAGCGATCCGAATGATGGAGCAATCAGATGACGTCGAGGTGTACCTGGAGATGTTTGAAGGCATGGCTAAAATGGAGAGACTGCCCCGGTACCAGTGGGCCGAGATCGTGGCTCCGTTTTTTAATTCAGGACCCGCAAAAGCCTCTAGGGACCTACCCCCCGAGCAACAGGAGGACTATGAGAGCGTCAAGGGTGAGATACTTGCACGTCTTGGGGTAAATGTTTTGGTCCGGGCACAGCGGGTACACCAGTGGAACTTTTCCCCTTCCGAGCCAGCTCGGTCACAGTATTATGACTTGATACACCTGATAGAAAAGTGGTTGCAGCCGGAGGTGTTGTCACCCCGCGCTATGCTGGATCGTATAGTGACTGATAAATTCTTGAGAAATTTGCCACACACCCTTCAAACATGGCTTGGACAGGCAGCCCCACTGATGGTCTCCAAATGGTAGACCTCATTGAAAGATATGGGGCTACCAAGGAGATACAGGGAGAGACTACCCGGAAGGTACCAAAGTAAATTCCACAAACCTTCACCCACAGCTCGTCGAGCAGAGACTCGGAGGGCCGCCCAGGACGGGTCGGGAAACGAAAGGTGCCCCATAATCTGTTGGCGGTGCCAACAACCAGGACATGTGAGAGCTGTTTGCCCCCACCTGACAGAGCCCATGGACAACAACTTTGGCTACTATCAGTCTCACTATGCAGAACACATGTGTGCAGTGGTCAAACCAGAGGGACCCAATATGAACCATTTGTGTAACGTGCAGGTGGAGGGTAACCCTGCTGTGGCTCTAGTGGACTCAGGGAGTCTCGTGAGTGACCCTAATACGAGCCAGCCACGTCCAAATCAGCGAGTTTACTGCTGTGAAAATGGGTGTGTTGTGTATACATGGTGACTTAAAACATTATCCTACCACCCTGTTGATGATAAACACGCCAGCGGGGAGGAGGTGACACGAGGTGGGGGTGGTGGTTAATTAGCATTAATAATGGGGAGAGATTTTCCGTTATTTTCTGTGCTTTGGCCTGTAATTACCCCTCCCACAGAACAGTCGTCGGCACCAGTGGCAAACAGGTTGCATTCTCCAGAAATCGGGCATGAACCTGGTGGCCCAGAGGAAGATGTACTGGCGGTAGGAGTACCTTTGCCTTCGGTGGAGGAGGAAAACCCCTCTCCTATAGAAGTGTTAGGTGGGGAGATGGAAGATTTGCCACCGGGACCAGAATTGTCATACTTAAATGTGGCAGGTGACAATTTTGGTACGGCGCAACTACGGGACCCTACGTTGACTCGAGCCAGGGAAAATGTACTGGTTGTCAATGGGGAACCCCAACACCCCAGGGCAGATAAAGTATTTCCCCGATTTGAGCTGAACCAAGATTTGCTGTATGGGGTTGAAAAAATACATGGGGAAATTGTCGAGCAATTGCTGGTACCGCAGTCATATCGGAGGTTGGTAATGGACTTAGCGCATGTACTAGGGGGACATTTGGGACCAAAGAAAACCCTAGACAGAATTCTACAACGGTTTT
The DNA here is from genome assembly GCA_033576555.1 of Oophaga sylvatica. Lineage (NCBI taxonomy): Eukaryota > Metazoa > Chordata > Amphibia > Anura > Dendrobatidae > Oophaga > Oophaga sylvatica. Next base: position 224,314,803 of record JARQOD010000005.1, on the reverse strand, counting down.
ACTGGCTATGGGTCTATGAAGAAGTTAAACGGTATTGTTACTCTTGTCCCGTGTGCTAGGTAACCAGTCCGCAGCCACATTTTCAGAGTCCCTTGGTGCCATTACTAATTATAGAGTTACCGTTTGAGAGAATAGCCAATGGATCTGGTGTGGACGGTTAATAAATCAGCAAGGGGTAATCAACACATCCTCGTAGTTCTAGATTACGCTACCAGGTATCCTGAGGCTATTCCCCTGCGACACACCTCGGCAAAACCGATCGCAAAAGAACTCATGGGTATGTTCTCTCGGGTGGGAATCCCTCAAGAAATCTTAACAGATCAGGTGACCCCCTTTATGTCAAAAATCATGAAGGAACTCTGCCACGTGTTAAACAGTTGCGCACATCGGTCTATCATCCCCAAACAGACGGTTTAGTAGAAAGGTTCAATAAAACCCTGAAGAATATGTTGAAAAAAAAGTCTCTAAATATGCTAAGGACTGGGATCTCTTGTTGCTATACCTGATGTTTGCAGTGCGGGAGGTGCCCCAGGCATCTACGGGGTTCTCGCCCTTTGAACTATTATATGGCAGACATCCCCGTGGCTTACTCGATATAGCTAAAGAGGCCTGGGAAAACCATACAACTCCCCACAAAAGTGTGATAGAACATGTGGCCAAAATGCAAGAGAGAATGGAGACAGTCCTACCATTAGTCCGAGAACATATGGAATCAGCACAAAGGTCACAGAGGCAGGTCTATAACCGGGAGGCACTGGTAAGGTCCTTTAACCCTGGGGATCGGGTGTTGGTACTTGTGCCTACAGTGGATAGTAAGTTCCTTGCAAGGTGGCAGGGACCCTACGACATTATAGAGAAGGTGGGACCAGTAAACTATAAAGTACACCAACCAGGGCGGAGAAAGCCAGAACACGTATACCATGTGAATCTGCTCAAACCATGGAAAGACAGAGACCCGCTTGATGAGGATTGTCCACGGCCTGCATTTCCAGTACAGATGGCTTCCTTGCCTCAGGAGAAGGCAAGAGAAGTCCTCTCCGCCGTCAAAATATCAGACACTTTGTCGCACAGACAAGTTCAGGAAGTCCGAGAGTTTGTTAGCCGAAATACAGATGTTTTTTCGGAACTTCCTGGTCGTACCTCCCTAATACAACATGACATTGTCACTGAGCCGCAGGGCAAAGTACGATTAAAGCCATATCGGGTGCCTGAGGCCCGGCGACAAGCCATCAAGGAAGAGGTCAAGAAGATGCTGCAGTTAGGGGTCATTGAAGAGTCCCAGAGTGAGTGGACCAGCCCAATAGTCCTAATACCAAAGCCAGATGGGACACTAAGGTTCTGTAATGACTTCAGAAAACTGAATGAAATTTCTAACTTTGACGCCTACCCCATGCCCGGGTCGATGAGTTAATAGAGCGGTTTGGGCAGGCACGTTATTTTTCACTCATTGACCTCACAAAAGGGTATTGGCAGGTGCCACTAACAAAAGCAGCGAGAGAGAAAACTGCTTTTGTAACACCTGAGGGACTGTTCCAGTATATAGTCCTACCCTTCGGGTTGCATGGCGCTCCAGCGACATTCCAGAGGTTAATGGACGTTGTTCTTCGTCCTCATCGCCGATATGCCGCGGCCAATCTGGACGATATTGTGGTGTACAGTACAGACTGGGAAAGTCACTTAGCCAAGGTACAGGCGGTGATAGATTCGCTGAGACAAGCAGAGCTAACTGCCAACCCAAAGAAGTGTTCCATAGGGTTTTGAGGAAGCTCGCTACCTGGGGTATGTGATTGGGAGAGGAGTTATCAAACCCCAAATAAACAAAGTGGAGGCAATCCAAAACTGGCCCCGTCCCCTCATCACAAAACAAGTGAAAGGGTTTTTGGGGTTAGTGGGATACTACCGGCGGTTTATTCACAATTTTGCAACATTGTCAGCACCGTTAAATGACTGCCTAAAAGGCAGGAAGTTAGTAATGGTGCGATGGAATGATCAGCTTGAAGAAGCGTTTGTAAAACTAAAAGGGGCACTGTGTGTGTGTCACCATTTTTGATCACACCCGACTTCAAAAGAGAATTCATTGTCCAGACTGATGAGTCAGAGGTAGGTGTGGGTGCCGTTTTGTCTCAGGAGGTTAACGGGGAGGAGCATCACATTACTTTCCAGAGTCGAAAGCTAACTCCAGCTGAAACCAGATACAGCATTGTAGAGAGAGAGAGTGCCTGGCGATCAAGTGGGCACTGGAGTCGTTGCGCTACTATCTGTTGGGGAGAATGTTTTGGTTGTTAACTGATCATTCCCCTCAGACTGGCAGTGTTGTAGCCCAGGGAGTAGAGTTCAGGTGGTAGATAGATGAACATAACAGGAGAAATTGATAACGTTGCCAACCAGTTATTTAATCTGAAAACGGACAGGCAAATTCTGGCGAGATCCATGCCTTGTTCAGCACCTCCAATGCATACTGGCTAAGCTCTGGCCATGTATCCAGCTTAGAGACCCAAAACTTGAAAGGGGAAGAGCCATCTGGGAGTACACTGAGAGGGCAAGACAAGTAGTCTGTCACCATCTTACGGAAACGTTGCCTCCTGGTGACTGGAGGCGTCTCGGATGGTGTAGACATTGGTGGCGCTGCCACAAAACTTCGCCACATTTGGAACATACTGGTCTTGCCCCCCTGTGCAGAGGCGCTGCTTGTGCTCCCTCTTGTTGCACAACTGTCTCCACTGCCTCCACGCACAGAGCTGCTTTGTAATGCAGTATCAGCAGCACTGCTCTCGGCTGGAATGGAGAACATTATGGATTTCACCAGTGTGTCTTGGTACTCCCGCATTTTACGCTCCCAGTTCAACGGTGTGATGAGGCTTTGTAAGTTGTCCCGGTAGCGAGGGTCTAGGAGGGTGTACACCCAATAATCAGATGTGGTGAGAATGTGGGCGATGCGGCGGTCGTTTCTCAGGCACTGCAGCATGAAATCAACCATGTGCTGCAGACTCCCAACTGGCCAACAAACGCTGTCCTCTGTAAGAGGCGTCATCTGTACCTGCTCTGCATCACCCACCCTCGCTCTACATACTGACTAGAGCGTTGTGTACCTCCCTCTGTAGCAATTTCTTCCTCCTCCATTGACTCCTCCTCATCCTCCTCACAAAGTGAGCCCTGCAAAGCCCTTTGGGAGGAACCACGTTGCGCTGACTGTCCAGAAGGTGTTGGAATTTGTGTCTCCTCATCCTCCACCTCTTCCAAAACCTTATCCCTTAGTGCTTGCAGTGTTGAAGCAGGCAGATAAGGGGGACAGTCAGGCTGACTAGTGCATCATCTGCACTCGCCATCCGAGTTGACTCATCAAACGCACGCAAAACGTGGCAGATGTCCTTCATAGAGGCCCACTCAGTAGTGGTGAAGTGTGAACGACGCAAATTGCGTGTTGATTGCGCCTGTTGCAGCTGATACTCCATTACTGCTGACTGCTGCTCACACAACCGCTCCAACATATGTAACGTGGAATTCCACCTGGTGGGTATGTCACATATGATGCGATGTTCAGGAAGGCGAAATCTGGGTTGCAGAGCTGCAATGCGCGATCTGGCCATGCTGGAACGTCGCAAGTGAGCGCACTCTAGGCGGACCTTGTGCAGCAGTGCATCAACATCCGGATAGTCCCTCAAAAACTCTGCACGACCAAGTTAAGCACATGTGCCAGACATGGTATGTGAGTGAGGTTGCCAAGGGCCAAGCCTGGCTGGAGATTCGCTGGCAAAAACCACACGTCTCTCTCCTGCTTGATGGCATTCCAGACCTCCTGCGCTGTGTGGCTTCGATTCCCCATGGAAATTAATTTCAGGACGGCCTGTTGACGTTTGGCCACGGATGTGCTCATATCGGTCGCAACAGGTAAGCGTTCACGGGTCCATGTGGAGGTAGACCGTGACGGCTCCTGCAGCAATGATTCTGAGGAACTGGAGTAGGAGGAGGAGACAATGTGTACAGACTGGATTCCTGCAATCCTTGGAGTTGGCAGAACACGTACAGCGCCACTGGCAAGATCTGTATCCGGCTCCACAACATTGACCCAATGGGCAGTGAGGGAAAGGTATCGTCCCTGGCCATGGGTACTGGTCCACTCATCGGTGGTCAGGTGGACCTTGCTACTGATGGCGTTTAGTAGCGCATGTTTAATTTTTCCCTCAATATGCTTTTGCAGAGCAGGGACGGCTTGCCTGCTGAAATAAAATCGGCTTGGCACATTGCATTGTGAGACTGCCAATGCCATTAAGTTCCGGAAACTGTCAGTCTCCACCAGCCTGAATGACAGCATTTCAAGGGACAGGAGTTTTGCAATGCCATCATTCAGAGCCTGTGCTCGTGGATGGTTTGCCGAGTATGGCCGTCTTTTATCCCATGCCTGTGCTACCGATGACTGTTTTGTGGCCTGGGAGTGTGAGGATGACAGGGAACTTGCAGCTGTGGGTGGAATAACACTTTGTCTCTGGACAACAGTGACCGAGGTTCTTCCATAGCGATCGTGTGAGGAAGCCGAACCAGCTGTGTGTGAGCTGGAGGAAGAGGCTCCAACACGAGCTGAAGATGTAGGTGCTGCTGTAGGTTGGCCTACATCTCCAGTGTGTCTTTGTAATTCAACTACGTGCTTTTTCCGCACATGTTTCCACATATTAGTGGTATTGAGGTTGCTGACACTTTTACCTCTTTTTACTTTTTGCTTACACAGCTTGCATTTGACATAGCAAATATCATCTGCAAGTGTGTCAAAAAAGGACCACGCAGTGCAAGTCCTGGGAGCGCCCGTTTTGACTTTTGTAAGAGAACTGCTCCCAACAGGTGCCAAACTGGAGGCTACAGGCAACCGAGTCTGAAGCCTACCTCTCCCTACTGTTTGTACCGTTGGGGCAATCTCTTCCTCAGAGCTGCTCCCACCACCTTCCTGTTCCTCACGCCATGTTGGGTCTTGGACCTCTTCATCTCCACTACCCTCTTCCAACACCTGCTTCTGTTGGGTGGTCTGGACAGCACCATGCTCAACAGAAACTGGCAACTGAGTCTCATCATCATCAGATGCGTTCTGCGGTGTGCTGACCATCGGCACTGGCTCACCCGCCTCTTCAGATTCAGAGAGACACAGCTGTTGCGCATCACTGCATACTCCCTCTTCTTCAAATTCCAGAATGCTGCTTGGCTGGGCCCCTGTTTGCAAGCCAACAGATTCTGAGAACAGAAGCAGAGACTCAGCTGGCTCCAGTTCAGAACTCTCTGACTGCCTGGGAAATTTGACAGGCGGTGAACAGACAGATGGTTGCTCAACAATGTTGTGGTCCTGAGAGGAGGTGGAAGCAATTGAAGTCGATGCATTGGCTGCCATCCAACCAACAACGGCTTCAATTTGTTCTTCCCGCAGCAGGGGGGGTACGCCGAGCTCCTACAAAACTGCACATAAAGGAACGCTCACGGAGAAAACTGGTGTATGCTGTGTCACTGGGGGCGGCAGCAGCCACAGAATCCCCACGTCCTCTCCCTGCTGAAACTCCACGGCCACGACCACGTGCCTTACTCCCTGCCTTCTTCATCTTGGTAGATTGTTAAAGAAAGTCAGAAAAGTTATAAGGCCTAAGTGTGGTTATTACGCAGAGACTGCAGTGAACACTGCACACAACTGTTCAGTATCTCTGAAAGGCTCCTTTCTGTAATTCTATAGTGTTTGCAACCAATGTATTGGATACGGATGGAAGCGTGTCACACTAATAGATTTGAGTTATTTGAAATGTAATGGAGCAGCACCAATTAGAGAAAAATGACAAGGATGAGGCAGTGACACACGTTCAGCAGACTACAACCAGCAGTGGTTGAAGAACTAACTGGAGCGTGATCTGCACTCAAAAAAAAAAAAACTCACAGACTAGAGTGAACACTGAACACAACTGTTCACTATCTCTGAAAGGCTCCTTTCTGTAATTCTATAGTGTTTGCAACCAATGTATTGGATACGGATGGAAGCGCGTCACACTAATAGATTTGAGTTATTTGAAATGGAATGGAGCAGCACCAATTAGAGAAAAATGACAAGGATGAGGCAGTGACACACGTTCAGCAGACTACAACCAGCAGTGGTTGAAGAACTAACTGGAGCGTGATCTGCACTCAAAAAAAAAAAAAAACCTCACAGACTAGAGTGAACACTGAACACAACTGTTCACTATCTCTGAAAGGCTCCTTTCTAAAATTCTATAGTGTTTGCAACCAATGTATTGGATACGGATGGAAGCGCATCACACTAATAGATTTGAGTTGTTTGAAATGGAATGGAGCACCACCAATTAGAGAAAAATGACAAGGATGAGGCAGTGACACACGTTCAGCAGACTACAACCAGCAGTGGTTGAAGAACTAACTGGAGCGTGATCTGCACTCAAAAAAAAAAAAAACCTCACAGACTAGAGTGAACACTGTTATGTTACGGTAGCTGAGGAGTGCAGGTAAAAAAGGAAATACACCAGAGCAGTTGGAATCTATGAGATTGCAGTACCCTGACTAACCACCGCAACTAGAGGCAGCCGTGGAGCGTTCCTACGATGGTCCTAGACGCCTCGTCACAGCCTGAGAAACTAACTACACCTAAAGACAGAAACAGGAAAGCTATCTGCCCCGGAGCAGAACCCCAAAGATAACAGAAAGCCCCCAAACATGTAATGGCGGTTAGACAAGAGGAAATACTGACACAGAAAGAAAATAGTATGAGCAAACGCTGGGGCCCAAACTATCTAAATAGAAAAGGATAGGAAGGGTACTTACTGCAATCCCAGAAAACCCTGAAAAACACCAACTTACTAATTTCAAAATCACCTGAGATCACACGACCTCTACCACCTAAATTAGTTCTCTGGTGTAACAAAAACAGCAGCCACTGAAAAAACTGCAAAAAGCAAAAGTACAAAACACAGTGGCTGGACCAAACTGAGAGGGCAAAAGCCCCCGGAGGGGACCCAGAAGGCCCCCACAGAAGTGCAGGACAAAATGCAAAAATATAGCAAAAACACACAATAAGAAATTGTCTTATCTGATAGCAGGAGATGCAGACACGACACAGCAGGCTACAAGGGAAACTGGAAAGAAGGATTCAGACCAGAACAATTGATCACCGGCAACCCTGATGGGAAAATGATTCCCTTAAATAAGACCAATCAGTAACACCTGATTCCCAATCCTCACTAGTACCGCTTGTAACCACCAGAGGGAGCCTCTGCTCAGAACTCATCTCAAACACATTCACAACAGTACCCCCCCCTTGAGGAGGGGTCACCGAACCCTCATTTGAGCAACCAGGTCGGTCAGGATGAGTTCTATGATACGCACGGATAAGTCTCCTAGCATGGATGTCCGAAGCAAACACCCAAGAATTATCTTCCTGACCATAACCTCTCCATTTAACCAAATACTGGAGTCTTCGTCTAGAAAAACGAGAATCCAATATTTTCTCAACCACATACTCCAGATTGCCCTCAACCAAAACAGGATCAGGAGGCACAGCAGCAGGAACCACTGGCTCAACAAACCTCTTCAACAAGGACTTGTGGAACACGTTATGGATCTTAAATGTCCCTGGAAGAAGCAAACGAAAAGAAACAGGATTAATAATCTCCATGATCTTATAAGGTCCAATGAACCTAGGCTTAAATTTAGGAGATGCTACTCTCATAGGAATATTCTTTGAGGACAACCAGACCAAGTCCCCCACTTTAAACCGAGGACCATAAGTCCTATGCCGGTTAGCAAACCGCTGGGCCTTCTCCTGAGAGAGGGACAACCTCTCCACTACCTGGTCCCAAATCTGCTGCATACGCTCAACAACAGAGTCAACACCTGGACAGACAGAAGCCTCCGTCTGTCCTGAAGAAAATCGAGGGTGAAACCCAGAATTACAGAAAAACGGAGACATCAAAGTGGCAGAGCTAGCCCTATTATTAAGAGCAAACTCAGCCAAAGGCAAAAAAGAGACCCAGTCATCCTGATCAGCAGACACAAAGCATCTTAGATAAGTCTCCAATGTCTGGTTTGTTCTCTCAGTTTGACCATTGGTCTGAGGATGAAATGCCGAGGAGAAAGACAATTGAACACCCAGTTTAGAACAAAAAGTCCTCCAAAATCTGGAAACAAACTGGACTCCTCTGTCAGACACAATGTTCTCAGGAATGCCGTGTAAACGAACCACGTGCTGAAGGAACAACGGCACCAATTCAGAGGAGGAAGGCAACTTAGGTAATGGCACAAGATGTATCATTTTGGAAAACCTATCACAAATTACCCAGATGGTGGTCATTCTCTGAGAAACAGGAAGATCGGAAATGAAATCCATAGAGATATGGGTCCATGGTCTCTTGGGCACAGGCAATGGCATCAACAAACCACTAGAGCGAGAGCAAGGCTTGGAGCGAGAGCAAGTCCCGCAGGACTGCACAAATTCCCTGACATCGCGAGACAAGGTAGGCCACCAAAAGGACCGACTAACCAAGTCTCTGGTACCAAAAATTCCGGGATGCCCAGCCAATGCGGAACAATGAATCTCAGACATCACACTCTTTTTCCATTGGTCCGGACAAACAATTTTCCAACAGGGCAGCGCTCGGGCCTATCCTCCTGACACCCCTCCAGAGCAAGTCTCAAATTAGGCGAGATGGCGGAAAGAACTACACCCTCCTTCAAAATAACAGAGGGATCAGATAGCTCAGGAGAGTCCGCAAGGAAACTCCTCGAGAGGGCATCCGCCTTAACATTCTTAGTGCCAGGAAGAAAGGAAACCACAAAATTAAAACGTGTGAAAAACAAGGCCCACCTGGCCTGTCTAGGATTGAGTCGCTTGGCAGATTCCAGATAGACCAGATTCTTATGGTCCGTAAGGACCACCACCCGATGTTTGGCTCCCTCCAGCCAATGTCTCCACTCTTCAAAAGCCCACTTCATGGCCAATAACTCCCGATTACCCACGTCATAATTACGTTCAGTAGGAGAAAATTTTCGAGAGAAAAAGGCACAAGGGTTACTTTTAGAGGTCTCTGGATCTTTTTGGGACAAAACGGCACCTGCCCCAATTTCAGAGGCATCAACCTCCACCTGAAATGGCAGAGAAACATCAGGCTGCCGTAGAACAGGAGCAGAAGTGAATCTCTGCTTAAGTTCCTGAAACGCAGAGACTGCCTCAGGAGGCCAATTCACCACATCAGAACCCTTTCTGGTCAAATCAGTTAATGGTTTAACAATAACAGAGAAATTACCAATAAATTTACGATAAAAATTGGCAAAACCCAAAAATCTCTGAAGAGCCTTTAATGAAGTAGGTTGGACCCAATCACAGATGGCCTGAACCTTGACCGGGTCCATTTCAATAACAGATGGGGACAAAATGAATCCCAGAAATGAGATCTTCTGTACGCCAAAAAGACACTTTGATCCCTTCACATACAGAGCATTCTCTCTCAAAATCTGGAATACAGTTCGAACATGTTTCACATGAGAGTCCCAGTCATTAGAAAAAATCAAGATATCATCCAAATAAACAATCAGAAACTTGTCCACAAAATCCCTGAAAATGTCATTCATGAAGGACTGGAAGACGGAAGGAGCATTAGTGAGCCCAAAGGGCATCACAAGGTACTCAAAATGCCCTTCAGGGGTGTTAAATGCCGTCTTCCATTCATCCCCGTGCTTAATGCGAATAAGGTTATACGCCCCCCTGAGGTCAAGCTTGGTAAACCAAGTAGCGTTTTTCACCCTGGAAAACAGGTCAGAAATCAAGGGTAACGGGTATTGATATTTCACAGTAATATTGTTCAAGAGACGATAATCAATACACGGCCTTAATGAACCATCTTTTTTGGCCACAAAGAAAAAACCGGCACCTAAGGGTGAAGAGGATGGTCTGATATGACCCTTCTCCAATGATTCCTTGATATAAGACCGCATAGCGTCATGTTCAGGTACAGACAAGTTAAAAAGGCGACCCTTAGGGAATTTACTACCTGGCACTAATTCAATAGCGCAGTCATAGCTCCTATGGGGAGGTAAGGATGCAGATTTACTTTCGCTAAACACATCAGAAAAATCAAACAAAAAGTCAGGAACATCCTCAGCCTGGGGGGAGGCAGAAAAAACAGGAGTGTTGGTATTAACACATTGGCAGCCCCAACTGGTTACAGACACAGATTTCCAATCCAAAACAGGATTATGAGACTGTAACCAAGGGAAACCCAGCACGATAATGTCATGCAGATTATATAGAACCAAAAATTTGCAGCACTCCTGGTGATCAGGTTCAACCCTCATTATCACCTGAGTAGAAAACTGGGGTTTATTCTCAGCCAAAGGGGTAGAATCGATCCCCAGTAGGGGAATAGACTTCTGTAGGGGTATCAAGGGAAATCCACAACGTTTAGCAAAATCATAATCCATCAGGTTAATAGCTGCTCCAGAATCAACGAAAGCCTGAGCAGAAAATGAGGACAGAGAGCATATCAGAGTGACAGTTAATAAAAACTTAGTCTGAACACTACCCAAGACAACTGAGCGTGCAAAACGTCTTCCCCGCTTAGGGCAGACTGAAATAGCATGAGAGGCATCACCACAGTAGAAACATAACCCATTGCGCTTTCGAAACTCATGACGCTGTGCCCCAGACACCACTCCATCACACTGCATGGGCTCAGCAGCTGGCTCACAAGGCAACACCACTCCACGCATACTTCTCCGCTCACGCAAACGTCTGTCAATTTGAATCGCTAATGACATAGAATCATTGAGACCAGAGGGGACAGGGAATCCCACCATAACATCCTTTACATTATCCGACAGACCCTTCCGGAAAAGGGCCGCCAAAGCGTCGTCATTCCATTTGGTCAGGACTGCCCACCTACGGAATCTCTGACAGTATAACTCAGCGTCATCAAGCCCCTGATTTAATGCCAACAAGGCTTTTTCAGCTTGATCAGTGACATTAGGCTCATCGTACAATAACCCCAAAGCCTGAAAAAATGCATCAACATCACTCAAAACAGGATCCCCAGGTGTGAGGGAAAAAGCCCAATCCTGAGGATCGCCGCGCAGGAGAGAGATGATAATTTGAACCTGCTGCGCTGCGTTTCCTGAGGACTTAGATTTTAAGGCAAAAAACAATTTACAATTATTTTTGAAATTCTGAAACTTAGCTCGATCCCCTGAAAACAAATCTGGCATGGGAATCCTAGGTTCCACAACAGGCAACCTAGCAAGATATGCAGCAATACTCTGAACCTCAGTGGCAAGCTGATCCACACGGCCAGACAACTGTGCAAACTCCATTGGGAGAAAAGATCCTCCCCAGCACCCAGAGATACAGAGGGAAAAAAAAAAAAAAAAATGCAACAAACAGAAAAATATCTCTGACAACTTTTCTTCCTTCAAAATATTTTTTCCCTTCTGTGAGTACCATACAATTTTTATGGCCGGTGATACTGTTATGTTACGGTAGCTGAGGAGTGCAGGTAAAAAAGGAAATACACCAGAGCAGTTGGAATCTATGAGATTGCAGTACCCTGACTAACCACCGCAACTAGAGGCAGCCATGGAGCGTTCCTACGATGGTCCTAGACGCCTCGTCACAGCCTGAGAAACTAACTACACCTAAAGACAGAAACAGGAAAGCTATCTGCCCCGGAGCAGAACCCCAAAGATAACAGAAAGCCCCCAAACATGTAATGGCGGTTAGACAAGAGGAAATACTGACACAGAAAGAAAATAGTATGAGCAAACGCTGGGCCCAAACTATCTAAATAGAAAAGGATAGGAAGGGTACTTACTGCAATCCCAGAAAACCCTGAAAAACACCAACTTACTAATTTCAAAATCACCTGAGATCACACGACCTCTACCACCTAAATTAGTTCTCTGGTGTAACAAAAACAGCAGCCACTGAAAAAACTGCAAAAAGCAAAAGTACAAAACACAGTGGCTGGACCAAACTGAGAGGGCAAAAGCCCCCGGAGGGGACCCAGAAGGCCCCCACAGAAGTGCAGGACAAAATGCAAAAATATAGCAAAAACACACAATAAGAAATTGTCTTATCTGATAGCAGGAGATGCAGACACGACACAGCAGGCTACAAGGGAAACTGGAAAGAAGGATTCAGACCAGAACAATTGATCACCGGCAACCCTGATGGGAAAATGATTCCCTTAAATAAGACCAATCAGTAACACCTGATTCCCAATCCTCACTAGTACCGCTTGTAACCACCAGAGGGAGCCTCTGCTCAGAACTCATCTCAAACACATTCACAACAGAACACTGAACACAACTGTTCACTATCTCTGAAAGGCTCCTTTCTGTAATTCTATAGTGTTTGCAACCAATGTATTGGATACGGATGGAAGCGCATCACACTAATAGATTTGAGTTATTTGAAATGGAATGGAGCAGCACCAATCAGAACAAAATGACAAGGATGAGGCAGTGACACACGTTCAGCAGACTACAACCAGCAGTGGTTGAAGAACTAACTGGAGCGTGATCTGCACTCAAAAAAAAAAAAACCTCACAGACTAGAGTGAACTCTGAACACAACTGTTCACTATCTCTGATAGGCTCCTTTCTGTAATTCTATAGTGTTTGCAACCAATGTATTGGATACGGATGGAAGCGCGTCACGTTATAAATTTCAATTGAATGGAGCAGCAAGAATTACACTAAAGAAAAAAAAAAGAGTCTGTGAGTGACACGTGCAGATGCCTACAAACAGCGATGGAAAAAGAGCAAACTGCAGCGTCACCTGCACTCACACACACCTTGCACAGAGCTGTTAAAACAACACTGGCAAAAGGAAGCTTTACACAGCGGTTGGTAAACTAGCCTGCCTAGAGCACAGTACACAAAATCGCAATCTCTAACTGTCCCTCAGAGTCAGCAGAGCAGCGTTCTGTCCCTTACTGAATTCACAGCACAGTGACGCTAAAATGGCGGCGGCGCCTTTTATAGTGCATTCTGACATCATTTCAGCATCCAATCACAGCCATGCCATTAGTTAACATGACCGCAGCAGTACAGGATGTGCCCACACTTCTTAGGATTCCTCATTGGCTGACTAAAATCACATTGCCTCTCAAAGAATTATGGGAACTTCCTATTCCGGTATACGATATATGGAAAATATCGGAACTAAGTATCGGAATTCCGATACAGCGAATATCGGCCGATACCCGATACTTGCGGTATCGGAATGCTCAACTCTAACCACTAGGCAGATTAAATTTTTTATAATTTTTTATTTTAGAATTTTTCTTTCTTTCTTTGCCCTCAGCTAGGGTTAGAGTTATACTTTAGTGTTAGGCTTTAGGCTTAGGCTTTAGGGTTAGGCTTTAAGGTTAAGATTTAGGGTTAGAATTAGGCTTTAGACTTAGGATTGTGGTTTCTTCAAAAGTAAAAGCAAAAAAAACTACTGCTAAGTTAGGTTTACTTGTGTTACGTTAGGTTATTTTTTTTTGTTAGACATTTACATACCTTCTAATTTGTCAACCGTGATATAAATTCCATGATTGTTTTGGTACATGTAGCTTGAGAAAGGACACTTCGTGTTCGAAACGTGTAGCCATTTATCATGTTACATCATGTCTGTCATCATCTTCTTTTATAATTTTGAAAAATAAAATTTAAATTTTATAAAAAGCTGGAACAACACCCATTTTTTTTTTGATTACTGCATGTGACTCTACATAGATTTCACGCTTCTACATGCCGCATGCTGCTGCAGGTGGGCTGGTTACATCTTTTTTCCTTTTGGTACTCAGAATACATACCCCACTTTGCTCCAGAAGTTCCAGGAGTGAAACCAAATATGTTTCTGAAGCAGATCAGTTTTCAGTTTTCCTCCACGGCATCCCAAAGCCTGATGGTAGTAGAGTCAGTCATCACTGCTAATCATCAGAGACAGGACCAAGTTTTGCAGTCAAGGCTCCAGTGTGGTATCCCGACTGTTAGGCATCGAGATCCCGCCGCTGCACAGTGAGAATCTCTAGCCATGTCCTCTGCAGTCTCCCATTCTTCTTCTTCTTCAGCCACAGAGGATTTTGCTCAGCGGAGACGTGGGTCCCAGCGTCTTGCTCAGGCTAATGCTATGCGCTTGGTTGCTGCTGCCGCCTCAGGTTCAGCTATAGCAACCAGCATTAGTCAGCGGCGAGCAGACGCTCCTTGGACTAAGTCCTGCTTTTCTCCATCTGAACACGCCCATGAGACATCCCCTCATTGGTTGTCTAAGGTCACATGCTCAGTTCCTCAAGCAGTCTGGATTGGGCCATCAACACGGACATGTGCTAGTATAAACCATGTGGTGTGTGAGCGAGTGGATATGCTAACACTCTTTGTATGCACGTGTGTTTGGGCCAAGAACCTGCTGCACTGTCGGCGTGTATGATCATCTAATTTTCCTTAGGTAGGTTTTTACTCAGCTTGACCTAGCGTCTATCTCGGCCACGTGTGCTACTTAGCATGGGCTGTTTACAGGGCACAGTCAATCCACGTGCTCTGGCACACATCTTTTGAGACCGCTCTGCGGTCAGTTGAGCTTTTTGTCTTGTTTTGCCCCAACTCGTGGTGCACTTTAGTTAGCTGTATTTTGCTACCACTCAGCGCCAAGTAGTGACATCGCTTGTGCGAAGCCGTGCACATTGTGGGTCCGGTCAGACTCAAGTACCCGCGTTCTAGGGGTTGAGCCTAGAGACCTCACTCGTGCCATATCAGCTGTGTCCCGTGACACTTAACAGGGAACAGTGTTCTATTACTTTGTTGCAGCTGCTCTGTGAAGTAGCAGAGTTCGCCGCTGTTCTCACTGGGTGACATTAAACCAGCTTGTTTTCGATGTTCAACTGCCATCTTGTTCCACCATTTCTTAGTAGCAGGTTCCATCTCTTCATGATGGACCCCGGGTTGCTAACGCACCTTATTATTATATATATTTCATTGGTTGCGTTCCGCCACCTTAACATTATACTGGCGCCAGGGTCTGGCTAGGAATGATGGACGAAAAGCGACTGCAGCGGTACATCCAGCAGCTGGAGGGCAGGTTGTCAGCTCTCGAGCGTACAACCTCAACTGTGGATGTGACTGCAGTAGCTGTTTAGGCAGCTAATGAGGCTTCTACTCGTATGTACGCTGCCACCACTGTTCTGACTTTATCTCACCTCTCGCCTTCTGAGAGGTTCTCAGGTGACAGAAAGTCGTGCAAGGGATTCCTGAACCAGTGTGCGATACATCTGGAGCAACTGGTTGCACATTTCCCCTTAGAGCGGGCTAAAGTAGGGTTTATTATTTCCCTGCTGTCGTACAACGCGTTGAAGTGGGCTACGTTGCTGTGGGAGCACAACGATCATGTGGTGCAGAGTGCTCCATGGTTTTTGAGCACTCTGAAGCAGGTCTTCCTGAGACCACGAGTCACCAATGATACTAGGCTCCAACTGCTGGCATTGACTCAGGGATCTCCCATGGTCAGTCACTTTGCCGTCCACTTCCGGACTTTAGTATCGGAGCTGGAACGGATAGGGAGATTCCGGCTACACCGGAAGAGCTAATATCCATCTCCACTCATATGTACCTTCGTTTCTCTGAGCGAAGGTTGGAGCGAGCCCAGTGTCGGCAGAGGTTTCGGCAGGCTCCTAACTTCGCCAGAGCTCTGGAATCTCCAGATCAGGCATCCGAGTTTCAAGAGGCCATGGAGGTTTCTCAAGCAGGATCCAAGTCCCGGATTGCTCACACACCCATGGTCTGTCATGTTAGCCAGCAGTCAGGACATTTTGCCACCAAATGTCCACAGCGGTCGGGAAACAACCGCATCTAGTGGCCATAGGAGTAGGCTCACAGCGGTGTTTTCCTCCAACTTGTCCTTTAAGGGGACACTTTCTTTAGGCTCATCGACTCATGCGGTAGAGGTTTGTGTGGATTCCAGGGCAGAGGGCAATTTCATGTCTCATGCCTTCGCCCAATGGCATGCAATACCTATGGTCATACTCACCAAGCCAGTAACTGTATGAATGGTAAATGGATCGACTCTGCCCTCACAGATCACACACCAAACCATCCCACTTACTCTCACCATATCTCCATCTCACCAGGAGATAATCTCTTTATTAATCATACCCGAGTGTATTAATGAGGTCTTATTAGGGGTACCTTGGTTACTCTACCATTCTCCTCATATTGAGTGGTCCTCAAGGAGAATTCTGGGATGTAGTGAGTCTTGTGAGGGTAGATGTCAGAGGCAGCGCGTTCAGGTGGCTTCAACAGCAGCGTCTGTAGATCTATCCTCGCTCCCCAAACACTATTGGTCATTTGCGGCTGTTTTCTCCAGGAGATCTGCGGCGACTCTTCCATCTCACCACCCCTATGACTGTCCTATTGACATCTTGACCAGCACTGAGCCTCCCCGGGGTCGAGTCCACACGTTATCTTTCCTGGAGACGGAGGCAATGTCTCAGTACATTAGGGAGAATCTGGCAAGAGGATTCATTAGGAAGTAAGTGTCACCGGCAGGGGCTGGTTTCTTTTTTGTGCAGAAGATTGGAGAACTTCTTCCATGCATTGATTACAGTGGTCTAAACCCTATCACCTTAAAAAAAATCTTCTGCCCCTTATTATTGAACTCTTTGATAGGTTGTGGGTAGCAAGGGTATTTACTAACCTAGATCTGTGGGGCACCTATAACTTGATACGCATCCATGAGGGGAATGAGTGGAAGATGGCATTTAACAACAGAAAAGGCCACTATGATTACCTGGTGATGCCCTTCAGGCTCTGTAATGCCCCTGCCGTTTTCCAAGATTTCTAAATGATATCTTCCGGGATATACTAACCACCTCGGTCATCGTCTATCTGGATGATATTCTCATCTACTCTCCAGATATGGACTCCCAACAGAGAGATGTTTGCAAAGTCTTCGACCTCCTACAGGCAAACTCCCTCTATAACAAGTTGGAGAAGTGTGTGTTTGAGCAGGAGTCCTTGCCTTTCCTGGGCTATATCATTTTGGCCCAGGGATTGGCCACGGATCCTGCCAAGCTACAGGCTGTGATAGACTGGCAAGAACCCCATTCTCTTAAAGCGGTGCAGCACTTTATGGGGTTCATCATTTGTTAGCGCCAGTTCATTCCCCACTTCTCAACTTTGGCAGCTCCTCTAATATTCTCACCAAGAAGGGAGCTAATCCCAAATTGTGGTCGGAAGGGGTCTCCCAGGCCTTCCTGTCCATTAAGACACACTTCGCTAGCGCTCCCATATTACATTGCCTCGATGTTGATAAACCTTTTATCATGGAGGTGGATGCCTCTTCTGTCGGTTCAGGAGCTGTCTTCTTTCAAAAGGATGCTCAAGGTCGGAAGCATCCTTGCTTCGTCTTCTCCAAGACATTCTCACCGGCGGAGAGGAACTATTCCATCGGGGATAGGGAGTTGATAGCAATGAAGTTGGCCTTTTCTGTGTGGAGACATCTCCTGGAGTTGCCTCGTTATCCCTTTCAGGTTTTCACCAACCATAAGAATTTGATGTATTTGCAGACTGCCCAGCGGCTGAAATCTCGCCAGGCCAGAAGTTCCCGGTTCACCCTCCATTTTCTCTCTTGGGAGAAGAACACTCATGCCATCGCTCTCTCCCGTTCCATAGTATCATCTGAGGAGGGAGAGGAACCTCGGCTTATTGTCCCTGCAGAGAACCTGAGAACTGTGGCTCTGGTTTCATTAGAGTCTGTGCCTCTGGGCAAGACTTTTGTTCCACCTTATTTGCAACCAGAGGTTCTCTTTTGGTCTCTTTTGTCCAGGCCAGGGTGGGTGGACATTTTGGGACCAAGAGGACAACTGAGCTCCTAGCAAGGACGTACTGGTGGCTACATATGTCTCGTGATGTCGGAGACTATATTCGGGCATGTGTTTTCTATGCCCAGAATCGATCTTCTTGGCAACAGCCAGCTGGTTTATTGTATCCCCTTCTGGTGGCGTATAGGCCCTGGGAAATGGTCGGGATGCATTTTGTGGTGGGTTTACCCAAGTCCCGTGACTGCACCTTAATCTGGGTCGTCACTGACCACTTCTCTAAAATGGTGCACTTGGTGCCTCTCCCACAGGTACCTTCTGCATGGGTTTTGGTGGTGTTGTTCATCAAACATGTCTTTGACCTACTCGCCATGCCTGACAAAATAGTCAGTGACCGGGGTCCCCAGTTGGCGTCTCGGTTCTGGAGAGAGCTTTGTCGTCTGCTCAGCATAGAGCTAAATCTCTCTTCAGCTTACCATCCTGAGATGAACAGGTTAGTAAAGAGGGCCAACCAGACCCTGGTCACATATCTGTGACATTTTGTCTCCGCCAGGCAGGATGACTGGGCATCCTTGCTACCGTGGGCAGAATTAGTGCTGAATAATGCCATAGCCAACTCAACTGGGCAGACTCCATTCCTCCTTAATTGCGGCCAGCATCTGCGTGTCCCTGTGCCCATGCCCATGTGATCCACCGGGTGGTAGACTGGGCGGTGGAGGCACGTGACATTTGGGACTTCACACAGGATGCCATCCAGGCCTCCAAGGAGAGAATGAGGGTTTCCGTCGATGCGCATCGGTGCTCCGCTCTGATTTTTGCCCCTGGCGATTTAGTGTGGCTCTCCTCGATTTAGTGTGACTGCGAGTTGAGTCCACCAAGTTTGCTCCATGTTACATAGGTCCCTTCAAGGTCCTGAAACAGGTCATCCCTGTGGTCTATCGTCTGGCTCTTCCTCCACGCCTAGGTATCAACAC
Source organism: Oophaga sylvatica (assembly GCA_033576555.1). Taxonomy (NCBI): domain Eukaryota; kingdom Metazoa; phylum Chordata; class Amphibia; order Anura; family Dendrobatidae; genus Oophaga; species Oophaga sylvatica. The sequence continues at coordinate 224,296,010 of JARQOD010000005.1, read as the reverse complement.
ACCTTTCTTGTGTCCCACCTAAAACCCGTTCACATGTACCGGTTTTCTGAGTCATCCACCAGGACATCAGGTTCATCAATGGACGATTAAGAGTTGAACACCATTGTTGGGTTCAAGGTGGTAGTGGTATAAAATTCTGGTGTACTGGAAGGCACATGGCCGAGAGGACAGGACCTGGGAACATATTGAGCACATTTGGGCTCCTCAGCTCATTGCGGCATTTGAGCATAGCGAGGCCCAAGGAGGGGGCTCTAGGAGGGGGGTAATATTATTTGTCATGATCCTGTCGCTACACAGGGGGAATCTCGAGCCATGTCCCCTGCGGTCTCCCATTCTTCAGCTGCAGAGAATCCTACATCGGTCCCAGCATCTTGTTCAGGCTAATGCTATGCGTTTGGTTGCTGCTGCCGCCCCAGGTTCAGCTATAGCAACCAGCATTAGTCAGTGGTGAACAGATGCTCCTGGGACTAAGTCCTGCTTTTCTCCATCTGAGCATGTCCGTGAGACAACCGCTCATTGATGGTCTGAGGTCACATGCTCAGGTCCTCAAGCAGTCCAGATTGGCCATCAGCAAGGTCCTGTAAGGCTGCAGTTATGAAAGGATCACACAGCTGTTAGTATAAACCATCTGGTGTGTGAATGACTGGATGTGCTAACACTCTATGTATTCATGTGTTTGGGCCGAGAACCTGCCGCACCATCATCATGTACGATTATCTAGTTTTCCTTAGTCAGGCAGGTTTTTACTCAGCTTGACCTAGCGCCTGTATCGGCCACATGTGCTGCTTATTTTACAGGGCACAGTCAATCCACGTGCTCTGGCACACACATTTTGGTACCGCTCTGCGGTCAGTTGAGCTTTTGCTCTTGTTTTGCGCCAACTCGTGGTGCTCTTTAGTTAGCTGTATTTTGCTACCACTCAGCGCCAAGTAGTGGGTCCAGCGCATTGTGGGTCCAGCCAGACTCAAGTCCCCGTGTTCTAGGGGTTTAGCACAGAGACCACTCTCACGCCATATCAGCTCTGTAATGTGACACCTAACAGGGAACAGCGTTCTATTACTTTGTCTTGAAGGCTCTGTGAATTAACAGGGTTCGCCGCTGTTCTCACAGGGTGACATCTAACCCGCGTGTTTTTGGCGTTAAAGCGCTATCTTGTTCCGCCATTGCTTAGCTGCAGTTTCCATCACTGCATGGTGGACCCCGGGTTGTGAACACACCTTATTATTATATATATTTCATTTGGTGCGTTCCGCCAAATCTAACACCGAAAATGCATTTTCCCTCATATTCCCCCTTTTTCAGCAACCACCGCCATAAAACTTGTTGTCACCAATTTTACTTCCCCTTGAACTTTTTAAGTCCTACAATTAATTGCCCATGAACCACTTTATATATCCGACAATATATTTTCCAAAAACCCAGTACATTTCATTCACATTCAAGGATCCCCACAAATATCCCTGAAATAAAAAAAAAATTAGGGACTTTACCTTCAACATGGGTTTAGTAAAAAAAATCTACTCTCCGTTCCTGCTGGGCAACAAAATCATTCCACGGCACCCCTGTAGTTGCAGCTGTCATAACCCAATACCTATATGAAGCTCTAATTAGATTTCTTCATTTTAATGACAATTCTCAAGCTCCCCCAAGAAAATACCCCAACTACGATCACCTTAACAAAATGAGACCCTAAATTTCCCTCCTACAAGATTAATTTCTAAATTCATATACACCATAGCAAAATTTTGCAGTCAATGAGTCTGAGTCCCTCATAGGTTTTAAGGACAGCCTTTCATTCTGCTAAGCTAGCCAAATGTGGTGTAAAATTGTATACAATGATCGAGAGCACATATGGGTACACATCCTTCTTTCTAATTTGTGAAGTTAGGGACCGGCAAAATATCCCACTAAACTGCATGCAGGCAATTGGCATCCAGGGTAACATTGTCTAAGAACTAATGATGCTATTTCTTTACCAAGGACATCAGGTGTACACTGACAATTGCTGCAAAAACTAGTGATATAAAATTTGGGATGTGTTCCTGAGAATGTACAAAAAAGATTCATGAAAATGACCACAAAAAAATGCAAATTGTATTTTATCATACTTGTGTTGCATCAAATGCATAAAAATGATGGCATCAAACTACTCACTACCTCCCTATGTAAATATATTAGAAGGTATAATTTATAAAAAAAAAAAAAAGACATTTATTGGTTTTTCTGTTGTTGTTGAACCCCACAAGCTTTGCAAATATGATAATCTATTCCAAATAAATCCAAATTTGTGTTACAAAATTAAAATTTTGTTCTGACATGTGGGGTATCGCCACGCTCATAAGAAAGTCAGTAACAAACTGTGTTGTAAACTTTTAGGTGTTACCGCTTGCAAAAGTGAAAAATTGGGACTAATGCAAGATTTTATATGTAAAATTTATTATTTTCATTCCACTTTGCATTAATTCCTGTGTAGCTCCTAAAAATTAAAAAAAAATTCAAAACAACAGTTTTGAAGTATTTGAGGGGTGTGGTTCTTAAAATGGCATCACTTTTGGGGCACTTTCAATATATAAGCTCTTCAAAGTCCATATAAATCTAAATAGGTTCCTAAAGATAAAGATTTTGTAAATTTGTTGAAAAAATGAGAAATTAATGCTAAAGTTTTAACTTCTCTCACATTCTGACAAAAGAAAATATGATAAAAAAGATGTAGATGTAAAGTGGACATATTGGAAGTGTTATATATTAATTATTTTGTGTGGTATTACTATCTGATTTAAGAGTATAAAAATTTAAAGTTTAAAAATTGGGAAATTTTTTGCATTTATTTTCAAATTTTTGATATATTCAAAAGAATATGCAAATCACATCAATCAAAATTTACCACTAACAAGAAGTACATGTCAAAATAAATCAGTCTCAAAATCACTGGGATGCATTGAATTATTCCAGAGTTATTACTACTTAATTTGATAGTGGTCAGATTTCTGAAATTTTAAGGCACCGTCAAAAAGGGATTAATACACATATATTATAAAATGACAATTTTTCTGTGCAAATGCATAGAGCAGCAGCAGCCAGCCAAGGGCAGTAAAAAGTAGAAATATATGTGAAAGCATGTTTATTAAACTATAATATTTTTTAACAATAAGTGCACACATCTATAAAAAAAATAACTATTTTTATAGAAACACTGTATTGTTTGGTCAGAGCAAACTTAGTTTCATGTGTCGTATCACATGTGTACTTGGTTACAATCTGTTTGTTATTATTATTATTATTATTATTATTATTATTATTTTGATGTGTTATTGGGGTTTTGCAATAGATAAACATGCTTCCAAACAGTTATTTTCTATTAGAGATAATTGGTTTAATCACTTGAACTTAAACACTTTGAGATTTGATTTGCAGTTTGCAAAGAAAAAAAGGAACAGCAACTCTTCACAAACTGCTAAAGCTTCCGAGAGTGGGCTAATGACCTGTGTGTGTGTTCAGAGATGTCCTCTATCTCTCTTTCTACAATACAGTGTAAGAGTTTATGCTCAGCAAAGTCCTCTCCCTCTTGTTTGAAAAGTGTAAACTCTGAAAGTCAGAGTGGTTCTGGCTCTCTGGTATAGAGAGTAAACTCTTATAATGAGTAGGCTCCTCTCTCTCTCTTCTGTAGTGTGTAACTTCTAGAGTTAGTGGGCTCTCCTCCCTCTCTTTTGGAGTGAAAGCTCCTATGATCAGCAGGGTCTGTTGTGAATGTGCTAGAAATGAATTCTGAGCAGAAGCTCCCTCTGGTGGTTACAGACAGTACTGAACTATCCAATGAAGATTGTGAAGATTGGCGATCAGGTGTTACTGACTGGTCTTATATAAGGGAGGTTCCCTCCCATCAGGGTTGCCGGTGATCCATTGTTCTGGTCTCATCTTTGATTCCTGTTCACTTTGTAGCTTGCTGTTTCGTGCCTGCATCTTCTGCTAACAGATAAGACATTTTCTTCTTTTAGCTTTTTGTGCTTGCTTTTTGCATTCTGTCCTGCACTTCTGTGGGGGTCTGCCGGGTCCCCTCCTGGGGCTTGTGCTCCTCTCAGTTTAGTTCAGCCACTGTTGTTTGTTCATTTGCCTTCTCCAGTTTTTTCAGTGGCTGCTGTTTAGTTTTGTTACACCAGAGAACTAATTTAGGTGGTAGAGGTCGTGTGATCTCAGGTGTTTTTGTAATTATTACACATATAAAAATCCCAATTGGAATATTGAACCAATACTGGAAGCTCAATAACATACAACAGAAATCCTAACCCACATAAGAGGCCAGAATCAGAGCTTTGTAGATTAATTATTTTATTGATAAATAGCAACAAATAAGAAAAAATATATTACAGAGTAGCACAAGAAAGCAGGTAATGAGACAAGGACAATTTTTCCCCACTATGTAATGCACTAAGCATTACTAGCCATTTAAAAATACTATCAAGCTATAGATCCACTAAAATAAGTGCATGTGTGCAAAGATATATGTCAGAAAACCGCTAGAGGTTCACAATATAGATACATCATGGATCCATAAGTAAAGTGCAAACGTGCAATTGAAAGGGCTATTGCCAAACATATAAGTCAGAGTGGTAAGATAGTGCAAACAATAAGTAACAATACCAAGGTTAAATGTATCAAATTATAAACTTACATGTGGGAGAAAGTTCTGACCTCAGCCTGCCGCCCCAAGGCGCGTTTCGCCGTTTCTTCTCCTCGGTGACCCCTCCTCAAGGGGGGGTACTGTTGTGAATGTGCTAGAAATGAATTCTGAGCAGAAGCTCCCTCTGGTGGTTACAAACAGTACTAAACTATCCAATGAAGATTGTGAAGATTGGCGATCAGGTGTTACTGACTGGTCTTATATAAGGGAGGTTCCCTCCCATCAGGGTTGCCGGTGATCCATTGTTCTGGTCTCATCTTTGATTCCTGTTCACTTTGTAGCTTGCTTTTTCCTGCCTGCATCTTCTGCTAACAGATAAGACATTTTCTTCTTTTAGCTTTTTGTGCTTGCTTTTTGCATTTTGTCCTGCACTTCTGTGGGGGTCTGCCGGGTCCCTCCTGGGGCTTGTGCTCCTCTCAGTTTAGTTCAGCCACTGTTGTTTGTTCATTTGCCTTTTCCAGTTTTTTCAGTGGCTGCTGTTTAGTTTTGTTACACCAGAGAACTAATTTAGGTGGTAGAGGTCGTGTGATCTCAGGTGTTTTTGTAATTAGTAGAGTTGGTACTTTTCAGGGTTTTTTGGGATTGCAGTAAGTGTCCTTCCTGTCCTTTTCTATTTAGGAAGTTTGGGCCCAACGTTTGCTCATACTATTTTCTGTCTGTGTCTGTATTTTCTCTTGTCTAAACCGCCATTACATGTTTAGGGGCTTTCTATGTTCTTTGGGGATCTGCTCCGGGGCAGATAGTTTTCCTCTTTCTGTCTTTAGGTGTAGTTAGCTTCTCAGGCTGTGACGAGGCGTCTAGGACCAACGTAGGTACGCTCCACGGCTGCCTTTAGTTGTGGTGGTTAGTCAGGGTACTGCAATCCCATAGATTCCAACCTCTCTGGTGTATTTCCTTTTTTGCCTGCTCTCCTCAGCTACCAAATCATAACAAGGGTCCTTTCTCACTTTTCTGTACAGTGTTAGTTGTTAAGATGAGAAGGCCTCTCTCTTTCCTGTAGTGTAAGCTCTTATGAGCAGCAGGGTCCATACAGTGTTTTCTGTAATCAGTAAACACTTATTGTGGAGATTCCTTTCTATTCAGTAGAATGTAAGTTTTTATGATCAACAGGGTCATCTCTCTCTTCTGTAACCTATAAACCCTTATGATTAGCAGGGTCCTCATTCTCTACTGCAAAGTGTAAGCTCTTATGGTCAGCAAGGTCCTCTAACTCCTGTAGGGTGTAAGCTCTAATAATCAGCAGGATCCTTACACTTTCTTCTGTAATATGCAAGCTCTTATAGTGCAGTAGCCTCTCTCTAATGTGAGGTGTAAGTTTTTAGGATCAGCAGGGTTCGCTCTCTTCTGTAGTTTATAAGCCCTTTTGATCAGCAGCGTCCACTCCCTCTTCTATAGTAAGTTCTATTGCTCAGTGGTTTTTCTCTCTCCTCTCCCCCACGTGTGTTTTCTAAGCTATTGCAAGCTTTCCAGTTTTGAGATTTGCGCAAATCTATTCACTGCAAATCTAATTTTTGTGGAAAATTCAGTGGAGTCGGCAAATTTGAATTTGAAAAGACCCTCTCATCTGTAATTCTTCCATTTTACTATACTGTACAGCACTGTACTGTGGATGGATTGGTTAAGAAACTTAGGCTATGTCATTATGATTCTTTTCATACAACTGTTATGGACTCTTCAAAACAGATGCCATGACTCTTTAAATGATCCAGTTCGTGTTGGATCTGAATACTTGTCCAATGTGCTCCATTGTTCAAAATCACTGTGTGAAGAGAAATTAGATTATGTGAATGTTAGAATTTATTATATTACCTTAATACAGGTTTATTTTGCAAATTTTATATTTCTGATAAGGATCATGTCACTTCTGAAAATTGTTCATAAAATTTACAATTCTTAAAAGAATATCATGGAAAATGTCCTACTTTTAATGTTGAATCATTTGCCACGAACAGATTTTAATTAAATCAGTAGGGTTTCCCAAAATTAGCATGGAATATATTGTAGATTAACATAATAACCTTTTTTCCCAAAGATTAATTAACATCTACATGTGATTTTTGGAAGGTAAAATATTGTGAACATTCCTTTTTACTGAAAGTTTTTCCCTTTTTATTATGCTAAAGAGTTTTATATTTAAGCTAATTGGGTAATTATTATTCAAATAGATCTGACATTACCAATAATTAGGTTGATGTATACATTTATTTTTGTTAATTAGTCTTATTGACATTTCTCCTGGGGTAGTTATAATGTCATGAAATACCATAAATTTAAAGAGTATTTTTAGAGACAGTAAGTCTTCATGTTACCATGTTATAAGCATTAATTTAGAAATAAATTTTATATTTACCATGTTGCATATGATTATGGTCTATTCTTATTATTTTATATTGTAGAACATTGGCTTCAGATTTTGCTAATTAAAAATACAATCTTCCATTCGTTCAAAGTACGTAAATTCAAACAAGAATTTTCTTTTTAAATTGTTGCCTACCAAGCTAATGGTGAAAGACAGACTTATATCATTGTGGTTCAAAGTGAAAATAATCTAATATACCTATAGTTTAATTGTTAAAAAGATGTATTTCTATGAGATTTGATACTAAGTCATTTTTAAAAGGATTGCACATGTTTTGCAATCTCATTTCTAAGAAAGATTTATTGAAAATAAGGGACACCTCAACCAATTATCTTAAATCTGAGTGTAACCTGAAAACAAGTGTTTAATTCTCTTGCAATATCACCATAGGTTTACAAAAATTGCATAAAGCTATAATGCATTGAAACCTTTGTATTATTTAATGCTGTTGTAGCTTTGCAGTGACTCTACTCTCCACCCCCCTCTATTTTATTAATTTTTATTGTTATTGGAAAAAAAAGTTTAACTGGGGTTAATGAGAGCATATGCTGAGGCAGGAATGTCTGGCATTTGATGAGGTTTTCAATATCCCTCAATTATCTTATGTGAATATCAGGACCACCTATAGCCAACTTCCAAAAAATGTTGTGTTAGCCAGTAGAGTGTTATGTTTCGGTAGCTGAGGAGGACAGGAACCACAGCAGGGCAGCCGAACACCTGAGATGTTGGTAACTAAACTAACGACACAACTAGAGGTAGCCGTAGAGCGTTCCAACATTGATCCTAGACGCCTCGTCACAGCCTGAGAGATAACTACACCTAAAGGCAGAAAGATGAAAGTTATCTGCCTCGGAGCAGATCCCCAAAGAAAATAGGAAGCCCCCAAACATATAATGGCGGTTAGACAAGATGAAAATACAAACATAGGCAGAAAATAGACTGAGCAAACGCTGGGGCCACAAGCTGACTAAATAGGATAGGACAGGAGAGATTACTTTCTGCAACCCAGAAAACCCTACAAAAATCCAACAATTCTGATTACAAAATACTGAGATCACACGATCTCGCCACCCACTAAATCAGATCTCAGTGTGAACAAAAACCAAGCCGCAGCCGCTGAAAAAACAGGAAAAAGCAAATGAGCAAATAACAGTGGCTGCAGAAAAACTGTGAGGAGCTCAGGCCCCAGGAGGGGACCTGGCTGACCTCCACAAAAGTGCAGAAAACAATGCAAAAAGCAAGCACAAAAAGAAAAGCAAAAAATATCTTATCTGAAAGCAGGAGATGCAGACAGGACTCCAGCAAACTTCCAAATGAACCAGGAACCACAATTGAGACAAGAACAATTGATCACCGGCAACCATCATGGGAGGGAACCTCCGTTATATCAGACCAGTCCGTGATTCCAGATTGACACTCCTCACTGAAAGGTTCAGTACTCTCTGTAACCATCAGGGGGAGCCTCTGCTCAGAAACCATCTCTAGCACATTCATAACAGTACCCCCCTTGAGGAGGGGTCACCGAACCCTCACTTGTGCAACCAGGCCGATCAGGATGAGCTCGGTGATAGGCATGGATCAGTCTCCTAGCATGGATGTCCGAAGCAAACACCCAAGAATTGTCCTCCTGACCATAACCTCTCCACTTAACCAAATACTGGAATTTCTGTCTAGAAAAACGAGAATCCAAAATTTTCTCAACCACATACTCCAGATTGCCCTCAACCAAAACAGGGTCAGGAGGCGCAGCCATAGAAACCAATGGCTCGACAAACCTCTTCAATAAGGACTTGTGGAACACGTTATGGATCTTAAATGTCCCTGGAAGAAGCAAACGGAAGGAAACAGGATTAAGAATCTCCTTGATCTTATAAGGTCCAATGAACCTGGGCTTAAACTTTGGAAATGCAACCCTCATAGGGATATTTCTTGAGGACAACCAAACCAAGTCGCCCACTTTAAACCGAGGACCATCAGTCCTATGCCGGTTGGCAAACCGTTGGGCCTTCTCCTGAGAGAGAGAAAAACTCTCCACTACCTGGTCCCAATTCTGCTGCATTCGCTCCACAACAGAGTCAACACCCGGACAGACAGAAGCCTCCGCCTGTCCCGAAGAAAATCGAGGGTGAAACCCAAAATTGCAGAAAAATGGAGACATCAAGGTGGCAGAGCTAGCCCTATTATTAAGAGCAAACTCAGCCAAAGGCAAAAAAGAGACCCAGTCATCTTGATCAGCAGACACAAAACATCTCAAATAAGTCTCCAAAGTATGGTTTGTTCTCTCGGTTTGTACATTGGTCTGAGGATGAAAAGCAGAGAAGAAAGATAATTGAACACCAAGTTTAGAACAAAATGTCCTCCAAAATCTGGAAACAAACTGGACTCCTCTGTCAGACACAATGTTCTCCGGAATGCCATGTAACAGAACCACGTGCTGAAGGAACAAAGGCACCAATTCGGATGAGGAAGGTAACTTAGGTAATGGCACAAGATGTATCATCTTGGAAAACCTATCACAGATTACACAGATGGTGGTCATTCTCTGAGAAACAGGGAGGTCGGAAATAAAATCCATAGAAATATGGGTCCATGGCCTCTTGGGCACAGGTAATGGCATTAACAAACCACTAGAGCGAGAGCAAGGCTTGGAGTGAGAGCAAGTCCCGCAGGACTGCACAAATTCCCTGACGTCACGAGACAAAGTAGGCTACCAAAAGGACCGACTCACCAAGTCTCTGGTACCAAATATCCCGGGATGACCAGCCAACGCGGAACAAAGAATCTCAGACATCACACTCTTCTTACACTGGTCTGGGACAAACAATTTCCCAATAGGGCAGCACTCAGGTTTATCCTCCTGACACCCTTCCAAGGCCAGTCTCAAATTGGGTGAGATGGCGGAAAGAACTACACCCTCTTTCAAAATAACAGTAGAATCAGATAACTCAGGAGAGTCCGCAAAGAAACTCCTCGAGAGGGCACCCGCCTTAACATTCTTAGTGCCAGGAAGAAAAGAAACCACAAAATTAAAACGTGTGAAAAACAAGGCCCACCTGGCCTGTCTAGGATTAAGTCGCTTGGCTGATTCGAGATAAACCAGATTCTTATGGTCTGTGAGGACCACCACCTGATGTTTGGCTCCTTCCAGCCAATGTCTCCACTCTTCAAAGGCCCACTTCATGGTCAATAACTCCCGATTACTCACGTCATAATTACGTTCAGTTGGAGAAAATTTTCGAGAGAAAAAGGCACAAGGGTTACTATTAGAGGTCTCTGGATCTCTTTGGGACAAAATGGCACCTGCCCCAATTTCAGAGGCATCAACCTCCACCTGAAACGGAAGAGAAACATCAGGCTGCCGTAGAACAGGAGCAGAAGTGAATCTCTGCTTAAGTTCCTGAAACGCAGAGACTGCCTCAGGAGGCCAATTCACCACATCAGAACCCTTTTTGGTCAAATCAGTCAATGGTTTAACAATACCGGAGAAATTACCAATAAATTTACGATAAAAATTGGCAAAACCCAAAAATCTCTGAAGAGCCTTTAATGAAGTAGGTTGGACCCAATCACAGATGGCTTGAACCTTGACCGGGTCCATTTCAATAACAGATGGAGACAAAATGAATCCCAGAAATGAGACCTTCTGTACGCCAAAAAGACACTTTGATCCTTCACATACAGTGCATTCTCTCTTAAAATCTGGAACACAGTCCGAACATGTTTCACATGAGAGTCCCCGTCATTGGAAAAAATCAAGATATCATCCAAATAAACAATCAGAAATTTATCCGCAAAATCCCTGAAAATATCATTCATGAAAGATTGGAAGACGGAAGGAGCATTAGTGAGCCCAAAGGGCATCACTAGGTACTCAAAATGCCCCTCTGGGGTATTAAACGCCGTCTTCCATTCATCCCCGTGCTTAATGCGAATAAGGTTATACGCCCCCCTGAGATCAAGCTTGGTAAACCAACTAGAATTTTTCACCCTGGAAAACAGGTCAGAAATCAAGGGTAACGGATATTGATACTTCACAGTGATCTTATTCAAGAGACGATAATCAATACACGGCCTCAATGAACCATCCTTTTTGGCCACAAAGAAAAAACCTGCACCTAAGGATGAAGAGGATGGTTTGATATGACCCTTCTCCAATGACTCCTTGATATAAGATCGCAAAGCATCGTGTTCAGGTACAGACAAGTTAAAAAGGCGACCTTTAGGAAATTTACCACCAGGCACTAATTCAATAGCGCAATCGTAGCTCCTGTGAGGGAGCAAAGATGCAGATTTACTTTCACTAAATACATCCGAAAAATCAGTCAAAAAGTCAGGAACATCCTGAGCCTGGGGAGAGGCAGAAAAAACAGGAGTGTCGGCATTAACACATTGGCAGCCCCAACTGGGCCACAAGGCAACACTATCTCACGCATACCTCTGCGCTCACGCAAACATCTGTCAATTTGAATAGCCAATGACATAGAATCATAGAGACCAGAGGGAGCAGGGATTCCCACCATAACATCCTTTACATTCTCTAACAGCCCCTTCAGAAAAAGGGCTGCCAAAGCATCATCATTCCATTTGGTCAGGACTGCCCACTTTCTTAATTTCTGACAGTACAACTCAGCATCTTCAAGACCCTGATTTAATGCCAACAAGGTTTTTTCAGCTTGATCAGTGACATTAGGTTCATCGTACAATAACCCCAGAGCCAGAAAAAATGCATCAATATCATTCAAAACAGGATCCCCAGGTGTCAGGAAAAAAGGCCAATCCTGAGGATCGCCGCGCAGGAGAGAGATGACAATTTGAACCTGCTGTGCTGCGTTACCTGAAGACGTAGGCTTTAAGGCAAAAAACAACTTACAGTTATTTTTGAAATTCAGAAATTTAGCCCGATCCCCCAAAAACAAATGTGGCAACCGGCAACCTAGCAAGATAGGTAGCAATACTCCGAACCTCAGTGGCAAGCTGATCCACACGGCCAGACAACTGTGCAAACTCCATTGAGAGAAACAAAATCCTCCTCAGCACCCAGAGAAAAAGAGGGAAAAAATGCAACAGAGCGAAAAAAAAATCTCTGACAACTCTGACAACTTTTTTCTTTCCACACTTTTTTTCCCTTCTGTGAGTACCATATAATTTTCAGTTATGGCCGGTGATACTGTTATGTTTCGGTAGCTGAGGAGGACAGGAACAACAGCAGGGCAGCCGAACACCTGAGATGTTGGTAACTGATGGGTTGCAGATTCCTAAACTAACGACACAACTAGAGGTAGCCGTGGAGCGTTCCTACGTTGATCCTAGACGCCTCGTCACAGCCTGAGAGATAACTACACCTAAAGGCAGAAAGATGAAAGTTATCTGCCCCGGAGCAGATCCCCAAAGAAAATAGGAAGCCCCCAAACATATAATGGCGGTTAGACAAGATGAAAATACAAACATAGGCAGAAAATAGACTGAGCAAACGCTGGGGCCACAAGCTGACTAAATAGGATAGGACAGGAGAGATTACTTTCTGCAACCCAGAAAACCCTACAAAAATCCAACAATTCTGATTACAAAAATACTGAGATCACACGATCTCGCCACCCACTAAATCAGATCTCAGTGTGAACAAAAACCAAGCCGCAGCCTCTGAAAAACAGGAAAGAGCAAATGATCAAATAACAATGGCTGCAGAAAAACTGTGAGGAGCTTTTTTGCAGAAAACAATGCAAAAAGCAAGCACAAAAAGAAAAGCAAAAAATATCTTATCTGAAAGCAGGAGATGCAGGCAGGACTCCAGCAAACTTCCAAATGAACCAGGAACCACAATTGAGACAAGAACAATTGATCACTGGCAACCATCATGGGAGGGAACCTCCCTTATATCAGACCAGTCCGTGATTCCAGATTGCCACTCCTCGCTGAAAGGTTGAGTACTGTCTGTAACCACCAGGGGGAGCCTCTGCTCAGAAACCATCTCTAGCACATTCATAACAGTAGAGATCAGCAAACCTTTCAATGTTCGGTTTGGTTCGGATTGATGAACATCCCAATGTTCGCAGAACGGTTCAACGAATATATCTGAACTCCAGCACAGCACTTTCAATGGGGCTAAAAGCTGCCAAAACAGCTAAAATTATGAGCAGACACCAGGAAAAGTAGCATCAATTGACCCAACAAATGCATTTTAAATAAATAATTTAAAAAAAATTGTCATAGGTTCCCCTGTATTTTTGTTAACCATCCAGGCAAAACTGATAGCTGCGGTCTGCAACCATACATTCCTGGTTATTAAATTTTGTAACCCCCCCAAAAAAAATGACGTGGGGCTTCCCTGCATTTTGATAACCAGCCAGGCAAAACCTGGCAGCTGCGGGCTGCAACTCTCAGCTGTCAGCTTCAGTAAGGCTGGTTATCTAGAATACGAGGGTCCCTACGCAGTATTTTTTAATTATTCAATGATATAATTTAAAAAAAAATCTGTGTGGGGAACCCCAATTTTTGACAACCAGCCAAGCTAAAGCAGACAGCTGGGGGCTGCTATTCTCAGGCTGGTAAGTGGCCATTGATATTGGCCCTTCCCAGCCTAAAAATAACAGACACCCCAGAAAAATTCACGTCTATTTGATACACCAATTCTGGCACTTTGCTCTACTCTTTCCATTTGTCCTGTGGCAGTAGCAAATGAAGTTCATATTTGTGGGATTGATGTCACCATTGTATTATCCTGTGACATCAAGCCCAATGCTTAGTAATGGAGAGGTGTGCATAAGATGGTTGTCCATTACTAATCTTATAGTTTTATTGTAAATAAAAACACAGCAAGAATAAAGTCCTTAAATTGAAAGAATGAGGGTGTGAAAAACAAGGAACAAAAAGCACGCAATAAGGTCTTAACTGGTAACAAGTGTTAAGGGTCTGCGGAACGCACCAAATATATAAAGTAGAGAGGTGCGTTCGCAGCCTGGGGTCCACCGTGCAAGCGGAGCCTGCTGCTAGTAGAAATGGCGCGAGAAGCAAACTCTGTTATCCCACAGAGTTGCCAACATAAATGCCGTAATGCGCTGTGGCAATAAGTGCGAACTCTGTTACTCCACAGAGCCGCTAGAAGGAGAGCCGCAGCGCTATATGGCGATGTGTACGCACTCACTAGACACAACTGAGTGGCAAAGAAAACACGCTAGGGCGCTGTCTAGCGTTGAAAGCGAACCCTGTTACGTCACAGGGCCGCTGAGAAAAAGTACTGTGTCCTGTCAGGCTCTCAGGTACACAGTTAAGTGCTACGCGTTCATAAAGCGTGATCATGTGCTAATGTCCTCTCGGGAGTCACCCGCAATCTATGGCATCTGAACGCCAGACCCTGAATACGGCAATCAAAACTCCTCACGGTTATGCCGGTAATCTAGGGCATCTAGCACACCGACCCTGACCAGCTACCATACCAAACTCCTCACCGATTAAGTCGGTATTCTAGTGGCTTATTTCAGCCAGGTCCCTATCCACACATACACATGACCACACTGGCGCATAGCATACAATGATTGATATTAGCGCATGGTGGCCCAGCCATGCTACCCTTTTATAGCAACAGCTACAGGACCTGCCAGAAACCAGGACCAATGAAACTTGTTCCCGAACATCAGTAATCGCAGGGCCTTCCTGGCGGACCAATAGGAGCCACTGCAGTACCTGAGCATGTGACCCTGATCTCTAATGAGAGATCTCACTCTGGGCATGCTCAGAAGGGAAAACGCAGGACTTTGTCCCAAAGACGTCTGGTCCAACACTGGCTATAATAGCAGATCCAGGAAAGGCAGCAGCAAGTCACTGCACAGTAGTGGAGTGGGCAAGACGCTTGGACCGACGTCTCTGCTGAGCAGGCTCCACTACGGCCGGAGATGAATGGGAGACCGCAGCGGGACTGGTTCGAGACTCCCCTTGTGCAGCAGCGGGAACTCAAACCCTAACATTACCCCCCCTCCTAGGGCCCCCCTTCTCTGGGCCTCGCTGCGTTCAAAGGCAGCGATGAGCTGCGGAGCGTGAACATGCTCGGCAGGCTCCCAAGACCTATCCTCATGCCCATAGCCCCTCCAGTCCACCAAATAAAACTTTTTGCCCCGTACCACCTTACACCCTACGATGGCGTTCACCTCATGGTCATCCGTAGATGAACCCGATGTCTCGGCAGATGACTCAGAAAACCGGGACATGAGCACGGGTTTCAGGAGGGATACATGAAAGGTGTCGGAGATACCCAGGCGTGGTGGAAGAGCCAAACGGTATACCACAGGGTTAACCTGCTCGAGGACCTTGAAAGGACCCAGGTAGCGGGGTGCCAACTTAGTGGACTCAACTCGCAGCCTGATGTTACGGGCGGAGAGCCACACCAAGTCCCCAGGAGCAAATGTTGGAACGGGGCGCCGATGTGCGTCGGCAGAGGACCTCATCCTCTCCTTGGATGCCTGAATGGCATCCTGGGTACGGTCCCAAATGTCCCGTGGCTCCACAGCCCAGTCTGCCACCCTGGAGTCGGCGGAAGACACAGGCACCGGAACCCGCGGATGCTGACCGTAGTTTAGGAGGAATGGAGTCTGTCGGTGGAATCAGCCACAGCATTGTTTAGTGCAAACTCAGTCCATGGTAGCAAGGATGCCCAGTCATCCTGCCTGGCCGAGACAAAATGTCGTAGATAGGTGACCAAGGTCTGGTTGGCCCTCTCTACCAACCCATTCGTCTCAGGATGGTACGCTGAAGAGAGATTTAACTCAATACTGAGTAGACGACAAAGCTCTCTCCAGAACCGAGACGCAAACTGGGGACCTCGGTCACTGACAATTTTGTCCGGCATGCCGTGTAGATGGAAGATGTGCCTAACGAACAACGCTGCCAGAGCCCATGCAGAAGGTAACCGTGGTAGCGGCACCAAATGCACCATTTTGGAAAAATGGTCGGTGATTACCCAAATGATGGTGCAACCCCGAGACTTGGGCAAGCCCACCACAAAGTCCATTCCAACCATCTCCCAGGGCCTGTCTGCCACCGGCAAAGGGTAAAGTAACCCAGCTGGCCATTGTCGAGGAGACTTATTCTTGGCGCAGGAGACACACGCCCGAACATAGCCCCCAATGTCACGGACCATATGCGGCCACCAGTATGTCCTCGCCAGCAATTCAGATGTCCTCTTTGCCCCAAAGTGTCCACCCACCCTGGACGAATGTGCCCAAGAGAGTACCTCCGGTCGCAAGTTGGTAGGTACAAAAGTCTTGCCCGGGGGCACAGACTCTAGCGAAACCGGGGCCACTGTTCTCAGGCTCTCTGTGGGGACAATAAGCCGAGGCTCCTCCACCTCCTCCTCAGAGGACACCACAGAGCGAGAGAGAGCGTCGGCACGAATGTTCTTCTCTCCCGAGAGGAAATGGAGTGTGAAATTAAACCGGGAGAAGAACAAGGACCATCTGGCCTGGCGAGAGTTAAGCCGCTGGGCTGTCTGCAGATACACCAAATTTTTGTGGTCGGTGAAGACTTGGAAGGGAAAGCGGGCCCCCTCCAACAGATGTCTCCATTCAGAGAAGGCCAACTTCATGGCTAGCAACTCCCTATCCCCGATGGAATAATTCCTCTCCGCTGATGTGAAGGTCTTAGAGAAGAAGAAGCAAGGATGCTTCCGACCTTGAGCATCCTTTTGGAAGAGAACTGCTCCAGCACCAACGGATGAGGCATCCACCTCCAATAAAAATGGCTTATCAACATCGGGGCGATGTAGGATGGGAGCGCTAGCAAAATGAGACTTAATAGAAGTGAAAGCCTTGGAGACTTCTTCCGACCACAATTTTGGATTTGCTCCCTTCTTGGTGAGGGCTACCAAGGGAGCTACCAAGGTAGAGAAATGCGGAATGAACTGGCGATAGTAATTAATGAACCCCATAAAGCGCTGCACCGCTTTAAGAGAGTGGGGTTCCTGCCAGTCCATCACAGCCTGTAGTTTGGCCGGATCCATAGCCAATCCCTGGGTTGAGATGATATAACCAAGGAAAGGTAAAGACTCCAGCTCAAACATACATTTCTCTAACTTAGCATAAAGGGAATTAGCCCGTAAGAGGTCGAAGACTCTGCAAACATCTCTCCGGTGGGAGTCCATATCTGGAGAGAAGATGAGTATATCATCCAGATAGACTACGACCGAGGTGGAGAGCATATCCCGGAAGATGTCATTGACAAAGTCTTGGAAAACGGCTGGGGCATTACAGAGCCCAAAGGGCATCACCAGATATTCGTAATGCCCACCCCTGGTATTAAAAGCCGTCTTCCATTCGTCCCCCTCACGGATGCGAATCAGGTTATAAGCACCGCGCAGATCTAGTTTAGTGAATACCCTTGCTCCCGAAGCCTATCGAAGAGCTCAGAAATCAGTGGCAACGGGTACTTGTTTTTAACGGTGATGGCGTTAAGACCCCTGTAATCAATACACGGACGTAATTCTCCGTTTTTCTTCTGCACGAAGAAGAATCCCGCCCCTGCCGGTGACACCGACTTCCTAATAAACCCTCTTGCCAGGTTCTCCTGAATATATTGCGACATGGCCTCTGTCTCAGGAAGAGAGAGGGGATAGACCCTTCCCGAGGAGGTTCTGCGCCAGGCAAGAGGTCGATAGGACAGTCATAGGGGCGATGAGGCGGAAGAGTCTCCGCAGCCTTCTTGGAGAACACGTCTGCATATGACCAGTAGCACTTGGGAAGTGGAGTAAGATCTGCGGGTAACTCAGTAGTGGTAACCTGAACGCAACTCCTGACACATCTGCCTCTACATGCATCACTCCAACCCAGTATCCTACCCGAAGTCCACTCTATATGTGGGGAGTGGAAACGGAGCCAAGGTATACCTAGTAGGATCTCGTCTATTCCCTCGGGAAGGACGAGTAGGGAAATAAGTTCCTGATGGGAAGGAGATACTAACAATGCAAGTGGAACAGTCTGGTGTGTAATTTGTGAGGGCAATGTCGACCCATTCACTACCCGGACAGTCACTGATTTGTCAAGCGCCACCAGAGGTATTGCATGACGGCGAGCAAAGTTAGAGGACATGAAGTTCCCCTCTGCTCCTGAGTCCACGCAAAGGTCGGCGGTGAAAGTGGAAGTGCCTGCAGTGATTGTCCCTTTAAATGTCATCTTGGAGGAAAATGCCGCTGTCTCTAGTGAACCTCCTCCCAGGGCCACTAGACGCGATCGCTTCCCTGATCGCTGTGGACATTTGTTGGCATAGTGTCCTGTCTGCTGACAAAGGTTACAGACCACGGATACTCGGACGGTCCGAGACTTAGGTCCTGCATGAGGAACCTCTGTGGCCTTTTGGGGTTCGGACGCCAGATCGGGAGATTCGAGAGGTTTGGCAAAGGTGGGTGCCAACCGAATTCTCTGCCTACACTGGGTTCGCTCCAACCTCCGCTCATGAAAACGGAGTTCAATGCAGGTAGATATGGAGATAAGCTTCTCCAGTGTGGCGGGAATCTCCCTGGTAGCCAAAGCGTCTTTAACATGGTCAGCCAGACCTCGCCAGTAAACTGGAATAAGAACTTTATCTGACCAGTCTAGCTCTGAGGCCAGAGTCCGAAACTGGACGGAAAACTGACTGACCAAAGACGAACCCTGTGCCAATGCCAGCAGTTGAAGTGCCGTATCATGGGTGACCTGAGGTCCTAAAAAGACCTTTTTAAGAGCCTCCAAGAAACGAGGAGCTCTCCGCACCACACGATCGTCGCGCTCCCACAGCGGCGTTGCCCACTCCAACGCTCTGCCTGAGAGTAGAGAGAGTACAAAACCCACTTGTGCCCGATCCGTGGGGAAACGTGCAGCCAGAAGCTCGAGCTGTATAGAGCACTGACTCACGAATCCCCGACATTGCTTGCTGTCACCGGCAAACTTGTCAGGAAGCGGGAGGTGGGATAATGTAGGGGCAGAGGTGGCAGAAGACAAACTGGCTGCAGCCACGCTAGCATCCTGAACAGCGAGTGCGGTAACATCCACAGCTGAGGTTGTGCGGTCAAGAGCCGCCAACCTACCCTCCAGCTGCTGGATGTACTGCGATAGACGCTGGTCATCCGCCATTTTACTAGCCAGACCCTGGCGCTAATATTATGTTAAGGGTCTGTGGAACGCACCAAATATATAAAGTAGAGAGGTGCGTTCGCAGCCCGGGGTCCACCGTGCAAGCGGAGCCTGCTGCTAGTAGAAATGCCGCGAGAAGCAAACTCTGTTATCCCGCAGAGTCGCCAACATAAACGCCGTAATGCGCTGTGGCAATAAGTGCGAACTCTGTTACTCCACAGAGCCGCTAGAAGGAGAGCCGCAGCGCTATATGGCGATGTGTGCGCACTCACTAGACACAACTGAGTGGCAAAGAAAACACGCTAGGGCGCTGTCTAGCGTTGAAAGCGAACCCTGTTACGTCACAGGGCCGCTGAGAAAAAGTACTGTGTCCTGTCAGGCTCTCAGGTACACAGTTAAGTGCTACGCGTTCATAAAGCGTGATCATGTGCTAATGTCCTCGCGGGAGTCACCCGTAATCTATGGCGTCTGAACGCCAGACCCTGAATACGGCAATCAAAACTCCTCACCGGTTATGCCGGTAATCTAGGGCATCTAGGACACCGACCCTGACCAGCTACCATACCAAACTCCTCACCGATTAAGTCGGTATTCTAGTGGCTTATTTCAGCCGGATCCCTATCCACACATACACATGACCACACTGGCGCATAGCATACAATGATTGATATTAGCGCATGGTGGCCCAGCCATGCTACCCTTTTATAGCAACAGCTACAGGACCTGCCAGAAACCAGGACCAATGAAACTTGTTCCCGAACATCAGTAATCGCAGGGCCTTCCTGGCGGACCAATAGGAGCCGCTGCAGTACCTGAGCATGTAACCCCTGATCTCCAATGAGAGATCTCACTCTGGGCATTCTCAGAAGGGAAAACGCAGGACTTTGTCCCAAAGACGTCTGCTCCAACACTGGCTATAATAGCAGATCCAGGAAAGGCAGCAGCAAGTCACTGCACAGTAGTGGAGTGGGCAAGACGCTTGGACCGACGTCTCTGCTGAGCAGCCTCCACTGCAGCGGAGATGAATGGGAGACCGCAGCGGGACTGGTTCGAGACTCCCCTTGTGCAGCAGCGGGAACTCGAACCCTAACAACAAGTTGCAGGAAAATGAATCTGCTCACCTGATAAAGTTGCATCTAAGCAACATGTTTAGCACATGTCCGCTGATGCAAGACACGGGTTCATAAGGATAGAGTAGCACAAAATCCAGGTAAAGTGTCAATGGATGCGCTGCTGATGAATATTGACAGATAGTCTGTATGTTTTTGAAAGCTTTATAGAACGGGTTTCAGTTCAACATGTTTCAAAATCAGCACAGGACCTCTCCATCAGGACAAAAACATGAGCACTGTTATAACTTTTCCCATGACGCTCACGCTAATATCCGTGAGTTGAACTGAATTCATTGGCTGCTCTCCCACTGACATTAGTCAGGTCATAGGATTTCACAGTGAGATACTGAGCAGTGGTTGCACATGCTGCTTAGTATCTCTGCTGGATGGCAGTTTGTAGAGTCGCATCATGCAACAATGCTGCTGACCATCAGATGGATTATTAACTTCTTGGTGGACGGGTAAGGAATATTGTGATTTATTATATTAATTCTGTTATACACTCCCTGACAGAAGTTATGTCGCTTATCCATGTTATGTAGATAAAAGTTTATAACCTGACGTTAAATTCATCCATTGGTTGTATAAATTATTCTTTTGAAAGCTGAAACCCTCCGAAATGTGGTTTAGGTTAAGAAAGTAAATTGGCATCAATGCAGAAATATTGATCATTTAATGGACACAGAATGCTCAGATTTTGGCAAGACAAAATTTTGTCGCCTGGTCATATAATGCACCCAATCCTAGTTTACATCCTCACCTGTGCTCAGTACATGATCGGTTTATTAGTGGGTGTGTATATAAAGAAACCCAGCACTTCAAACCTTCACTTGAACGGCAACTTGAGCTCTGACAATATGCCAAACATCCACCCTGCGACCAAAGCCAGGATTATCAAGAGCTGAATACCAGATCCACTGCAGAGGTGGCTGGCACCTTTAATGTGTCTCAGTGTCAAGTACAAAGAATTCAAAAAAGATTTGAAGAGACTGGACATGTTTTTGACAAGCACAGGTCCCACAAGACAACTGCTCAGGAGGAACGTTTGTTGGTTAGAAATCCAAAGCAAGCCCATCTTCCACTGTAGCAAAGCTCCAACAGAGGGACACTGGAAAAGTGGCAGAACATGGATTTCTCTGACAAATCTTCAGTAGAATTACACCACAGCCGCCGCAAATACTACAGGAGACCTACTGGAGTATACACCCAGAAACAATTAAATTTGGTGGTGGAAATATCGTGGTCTGGTGTTACATTCAGTATGGGGATGTGCAAAACATTTACAAGGTGGAAGGCAATATCAATAGCCTAAAATATCAAGAAGTATTAGCTACCTCTTATATTCCAAATTATAAAAGGGGTCAAATTCTGCAGCAGGATGGTACTCCATCTCATACATCCATCTCTACAACAAAGTTCCTCGAGGCAAAAAAGATCAAGGTGCTAAAGGACTGGCCAGCTCAGTCACCAGACATGAACATCATTGAGCATGTTTGGGGTAGGATGAAAGAGGAAGCTTGGAAAGCAAAACCAAAGTATCTAGATGAACTCTGGGAGGCATGTAAAACTGCATTCTTTGCTATTCCAGATGACTTCATTAATAAATTGTATGAATCATTGTTGAACCGCATGGATGCAGTCCTTCAAGCTCATGGAAGTCACACAAAATATTAAATATGACTCTAATAGCACCACAACTTCATTCACCAATGTTATGCAACATATATTTGTATTTTAAGTTAATTATTTGTTTGAATATCACATTACTTTCTGTGGGCGACAAAACTTTTGTCTTGCCAAAATCTGACCATTCTGTGTCCATTAAATGATCAATATTTCTGCATTGATGCCAATTTATTTTCTTAACATAAACCACATTTTGGAGGGTTTCAGCTTTCAAAAGAATAATTTATACAACCAATGGATAAATTTAACGTCAGGTTATAAGCTTTTATTTACATAACATCGATAAGCGACATAACTTCTCTCAGGGAGTGTAGCAGACAATTGCTTCGGTGGACTGGGTGATGACATGATTATGGTTCAAATTAGATTCATTGAAGGGAACCTGTCATCAGGATTGTGCACAGTAATCTACAGACAGTGTCAGGTCAACGCCGTTATACTGATTGCAATGATACCTTGGTATTCTTTAATCTTTATTTTTCATTTTTAGTTTATAATGTGCTTGTTCCCCGTATCTCGGAGATAGTTGAAAGCTGCTACTGTGCAGGCGCGGGTGGCATTGTCTTTGAGGAGGAATTTTTTTTTCTCCTCCAGTAAGATGGTACCATCGGCGCATGCACAGCAGCAGCTATTGGATCACAACTCTTTACACCGATAGCTTCTACTGCGCAGGTGCGGCAGGCACCATTTTCAAATTGATTTTTTTCTAGCTGAATTTCATCAAGAACATGTATTATTGGGACATGAAACATGCAATTATGCTACAGAGCAGGTGCCACGGCTGGCACCTGCCTGCAGTTTTTTTTACATAAAAAGTATGCACAGATATTTATTATGCAAACTAGAAGGCCAGTCACTGAGGAATCAGTGATCTGTCAGCAGTCTGAATTATAAATACCTAATCACAGCACCACATAAAGACACCCCTCCAGGCTGGCCTGGGGTAAGAGCATATCATTAACTAAAAACTAAAAATAAAGATAAAACATCTACCACAAGAGAGATTTCATCACCCAAGGTATCATTTTAATCAGTATAACGCCACTAACTTGACACTGTTTGTAGGTTACTGTGCACAATCCTGCTGACATGTTCCCTTTAAAGGAGTATGTGCCATTCTTTCAACTAAAAGATTTTATTCTGGGTGTTTATTTACAATTTAACTATAGGATTAGCAATGGATAAGCATCTTATGGACGCCTCTCCATTACTAAGCCGTGTGCTTGATGTCACCGGACAATACAAAGGTGACATAAACCCCAAAAATATGAACCCCACTTGCTACAGCCACAAGGTAAGTGGGAAGAGCTGGGCAAAGCACCAGAATTGACGTATCTAATAGATGCGGCTTTTCTGGCGTAGCTGTGGGCTGCTATTTTTAGGTTGGAGGGACTAATATCCATGGCCCCTTACCAACCTAAGAATAACAGCCCTCATCTGTCTGATTTTGTTTTGCTGGTTGATAAAATAGGCAGAAACCGTCACTGTTTCTTTTACTTAGTTACTTAAACAAATAAAAAAAACGGTATGGAGACCTCTCTATTCTTTATAACCAGCCTTGCTGAAGCTAACAGCTGAGGGTTGCAGCCCGAAGCTATCAGTTTTACCTGTATGTTTATCAAAAATACAGGGGAATTCCACATCATTTTTTATCTATTTATTTAATTATAGCGCAGGTGGCGGCTGAAGAATTAAACTGTCATCATTGTCCCCTGCTAGCGCTAATCGCACTGTGAGCTGTCTTAACTTCAGCACCTGGCGCCGGGAAACAGCACAAACAGTACCGCTGGTTCCTGGCACATTTACATGTTACACTGATGAAACAGGGATGTCATCCGTCCATCATCAGTGTGCACGTTTGAGGGACATTTTGCAGCCTGTGCTGCTATTAGAAACACATGTCATTTACCAAACTTTGAATGAATTTTTGTTGATTTTTAGTAAAAATGCTCGGAATCCAAACATCAATCCGAATGTGCAACATTCATGCTGAATTTGAGATGGGCAAATGTTTTCCGAACAAGTTCCCTCATTTCTACAAGCCAGGAGGTACTATGAGCAAGGTGTGTGGCTCACAACTTTTTTTGTTAATTACACCTTTTTAGGTGTCTCTTGAAAGTCACATGGATGTGAGTTATGTTACTGGTGGTGGTGTTTAAGAATATGATATTTTTTGAATAATATATTAAATGACATTGATTACTATAACATGGAAGAAAATAATCTTTATATATTTTATTTGTGACCATTACTTAAATAATGCACTCATTTTAAGTCTGCAATCTTCATTCCTCTGTTCATTTTCAGACACTCAGATATGCACTTTGCAGGCTGATCTAAAATTCAGATGTTTTTTTTTTGCTAGTGTCTTTCCCAGCAATATAGGTTTAACATGATGTCTGTGTGTCTCCAAGATACTATTCTCTTCATATATCAATACTGCTCCAACCCTGAACTTTTTTCCTCTTCGTGTACTTTTCTTATTTGTGATTTGTTTTCTCAGCTCCATTGAGGCTGAAAATACTTTCTTCCCTCTCTACAAAGATCTATATACTCCTCTTTCCTGTTGCTATTTCTAAGGGCTAATTCAGATGAATGTATTGAATGTCAGTGTAATGTCTGAATGTAAAACTGATAGCATACAGACAGCACACTGACCAATACAAGTTAAAATATAAATATAAGTAAGTATAAATTATATGCAAATTACCATCCATTTGCAGGGCCAGCATAAGGATGGGGAAAACTGGACAATTGTCCACGGCTCACACTGCCTTTGGAGCCGCCAGCATTTACAGCAGAAACTACATTGATAATAGCAGTTCTGCATTATCAGTATTGTTTCTGAAGTTGAGAGTGCAAATCATGGTCATGTGATTATCATGTCACCAAAGGTCATGTACCAGGCAGGAGTCCAGAAGAATTAAAGAGGAGTCAGACTGATAAATCCTCCAAAGGTAATATCCTCATCTGTGACCTGTTTGCTTGTAATTAGTGTGTGTGCTTAAAAGCTGAGTGAGAATCTGGGATCCAGACAAGCTCTTGCTTCTTTCATCCAGCCACTGATGTTTCTAGATTGTAAGTCATGGGGAAAACAAAATAATTGTCAATGTATCTATGGGAAAAAGTAGTTGAACGGTATAAAACAGGAAAGGGATACAAAAAGATATCCAAGGAATTGATCATGCAAGTTAGCAGTGTTCAAACTGTGATTAAAAAATGGAAAATCAGGGTCTCTGTAAAAACAAAACCAAAATTTTGAGCCAAAACTGCCAGGAAAATTGGTCGGGATGCAAAGAAAAACCCACAAACAACATCAGCTAAAATACTGGACTCTCTGAAAACTAGCTTTGTTGGCTGTTTCAAGATGCACAATAAGGAGGCACTTGAAGAAAAATGGGCTGCATGGTCAAGTTGCTAGAAGAAAGCCATTACTGCGCAAATGCCACAAAGTATCTCTCTTATAATATGCAAAACAACACAGAGACAAGCCTCAAAACTTCTGGAACAAGGTAATTTGGAGTGATTAGACCAAAATTTAACTTTTTGGCCACAACCATAAACCTTACATTTAGAGAGAGGTCAATAAGGCCTATGATGAAAGGAAAACCATTCCTACTGTAAAGCATAGAGGTGGATCGTTGATGTTTTGGAGTTGTATGAGCTACAAAGGCACAAGAAACTTGGTAAAAGTTGAAGGAAAGATGAATGCAGCACATTATCAGCAAATATTGGAGGCAAATTTGCAATCATTCATTCGGAAGCTGCGCATAGGACGTACTTGGACGTTCCAACATGATAATGATCCAAAATACAAGGCCATGTTGACCAGCAGAACAAAGTGAAGGTTCTGGAGTGGCCATTTCATTCTCCTGACCTCAATATCATTGAGCCACTCTCAGGAGAGCTCATGCACGCAGTTCATACTAAAAAGCCCAGGAATTTACAGGAAATGGAGGCTTTTGCCAAAAAGAGTGGGCATCTTTAACATCTGAGAAAATAAAGAACCTCATCCACAACTACCACAAAAGACTTCAAGCTGTCATTGATGTTTGAGGAGCTAATGCACAGTATTAAGAAATGGGGTATGTGAACTTTTGATCAGGGTCATTTGGATGTTTTGAGTTGTCATTATGATTTAAAAAGAGAAAACACAGTAGTTTGACAATGAATGGCTTCACTCAACCACTAACCATGAGTGGAAAAAAAGTTTTGGTGTTATCATTCATATACTCTTAAAAAAGGTCAAGAAAGCAAAAATTCTGCCGGGGGTATGTAAACTTTTGAGAACAACTGTACATTTGTCTGTATATATGTGCTCTGTGCATACATTTAACTGTATGGATTTGCTCTGTGCACATATATTTGGATGTATGTGCTCTGTGTATACATTTATGTTTGTGCTCGGTGCATACATGTGTCTGTATGTATGTTCTCTGTGTATACATATGTGTCTGTATGTATGTGCTCTGGGTATACATGTGTTTGTTTGTACATGCTCTATGTAAACATGTGTCTGTATGTATGTGCTCTGTGTATTCATTTATCTATGTATGTGCTCTGATATGCATCTACAATGTATGTGCTTTGTATATATATATTATATATATATATGTGTGTGTGTGTGCTGTTATGCGCTCTTTGTATAACTATATGTATAACATTTTTGAAGTAAAAACAAATATCATATGGATGTGCAAATTGAATATTTGTATTGCATATGAATAAAAAATGGACACATGATATCAAAAAGATTGCATACAGATGACTATATGGATGAAATCATAATTTTTCTCTGAATGTAAAATGGACAGTACAGTATTGCTTGCACTCATGTGAACTCATTCTAACACTGAGAAAGATGGAACATGGAGGGCAAAGAGAGTTGTCAGAACAAATAGCAGGAGTTGTGGTAGATTTGTATCAGTTTTGTAGATCTCTCAGCCGCATAAAGGATTTAATGACACTCAGCAGCAGCAAACTTTGCAAACAAGGCTATAAAGAATGTTGTCAAACTTTACATTTAGAAGGCAACTGTAAAATAAAATAAATTGTGTGTGAAGGTGTATGTAGCCTTACACATATTTTTTTTTTTACATCTGTTGCTTCTTTCTAAACTCACTGCCAAAAAAATTCATCAGCATGTATTTTTACTTACTGACATGTGTGCAAATATGCTTTCTCCTTCCACTTTGCTTAAAGCATTTTCACATTCTCTAAAATGTGTGAACGCATTCCACACCTGAAAGATTCATCTCTCCAGGCATATTGGTTTCAGACTCTCAGCTTCAGGATAATCTGTCATATAAAAAATTATGAAAATATTTTAACATAGCTATTACTCTTTTAGAAAATGTCATCAAAACCTGAGAATCTAAAGAATTGAAACCTTGATAATAGAAAAAAATAAGCAAATGATTTGCTAATTTTAATAACACTTTAATAATTACATGATAAAAGTAGTAAAATGATAAACTTCTAATTAAAATATTCTATAAAGATTACAGATGTATTCTTATATTTGGATAGAAAACTTGAAAAATGTCAGGATCATTAAAAGGCCAGGGTCTTCTCACAAAGGTTTACAGCGCAAGCTAACACTGCATCTTACATTCTAAACATGGTGACATTCCAGCAGTAAACCCTACTATAGTAGCTCCATCCCCCTGAGGAAGCCTTTTTAGGCAAAACTTGTTGGGGAAGATATGAGTCATTATTTTTAATCAACTTTACTGTATCTTGTATACAACGTTAGTTATACTTATCCTGAGATTATTACATTAATTAAAGAACTGCAGCAATGATTTAGGTAGGATAGCATATGGTCTAGGGCTAATAATCAAATGAAGAGTAGAGATGAGTGAATTTGCTTGGATTCGCTCCGAATATGATTGGAATCGAATATTGTTTTTGCAATATTCGTCGAACACAGCCGAACGTCATTAGAGTCAATGGGAGTAGAAATTACCAAATATGTTCGGAACCGATCATAAGACATACATTCAGCACGAACAGTGTTCGAATATGGCTCGAATATTTCAAAATCAGATTTGGGGCCAAAATCCAGACGAATTCGCTCATGTCTAATGAAGATGGTCCCCTGATCCCAGGAATTCAATTAAATTAAATATAAAAAATGCAAGATCATTTTAGTGTTTTTTAAGTGTGACCACCTTTATTTGCATAATTTAATAAAAGTCAAGTTTTATCACAATCCCTGAAGTAGTTTTTATTTACCCTTTGGGTAATCTATTTAGTTTTATTTTCAAATCTAAACGTTTGCTTGAACACTCACTTGTTTGTATTGCAGCAAGAATAGATAACTATTGGTGAACTTCTATCTTTACTACATTGAATGTCTAGAAGGAGTTTTGAATCATGCTATACTTTTGTAACATAATAACTAGAGATGAGCAGATTAATTCTAAGTGGGTTTAGTTTGAGTTGAACTTCCTGAAATTTAGAGTGTCAAACAAATTTGTACATTTTGAAATTTTATTTGCGGTTCACAAAAAAAAATTATTGGTCGCCATTTCCTGAAGCATTGAAGAACAGACAAAGGTTATTTTGCAGCAATGAAATCTTATGGATGACTTGTACAGTGGTGGTCAGTACCTGGGCCATGACAACTCAGCGGTTCCTAGTGGAGCACAGTTTGTATGGAAGAATTATTTTCTATCTTCAGTGTCAATGCATAAGTCCCTATTTTCTGTTAAGTTTAAGCTCTTACGGTCAGTAGAGTCCTCACCCTCTCTCTCACCAGTAAATTGTAAACTCTTATGGTCAGCAGGATCCTCTCTTTTTCGCCTGTGAACTCTAAACTTTGGTCAGCGAGGTTGTCTCTTGTCTTACGCCACACGTATTTTATGAGTGATTACAAGCTTTCTTTTATTGAAACTTGTGCAAATTAATTCTTCACAAATAAAAGTTTTGTGGGGAATATTCAGTGAAGTCTGCAAATTAGAATTTCAAAAGATTCACTCATCTCTACTTATAGCTATTACATGCTGACAATAGCAATATATTTTTGATTACAACCATTCTACAACTGTTTTACTGCTTATGTTGATAAAAGGCTTAAGTTGTTTTGTGTATTTCGTATACTTATATGATCCTTTGATTTATTTGCCTGTATTGCTGAATAATCATTGGTTCAACACTATGATTGTAAATATCTTAATGTATTTATTATGGACCTTTGATTTTTTGTTTACTGTTGCTGTGTTTGCTGCCTTTTCATATGTGACTTATCTGTCATCTACTTGCGACGCCACCCTCCTGCTTGCTTTATGGCATCTGGCATCGCACTCCTACAGAGGCGTATTTCTCTGCACAGTTGAGGGTAGAGCCAATTTCCTCTGTCATCAACAGGGCAGATAAGTACACCTGCGTAGTAGAGCGTTGCCGGGAAACCATGAAGCAAGCAGGAGGGTGGTTTTGCAAGAAGATGGGAGGCGCCAGAAGCTGACCTGTGACACCCATCGGACCGGACCGCATGCCCCTGGATGAGTATAATAATACTTACTTTTCTAATCTTTCAGGTCAGATTGGAGGCTTATCTACAGCATTATAGAATGCTGTAGATAAACCCTGAAATGCAGTGGCCGCATCTTATAGCAGCCAAAACAGCTGACAGGTTCCCTTTAAGTAATTTATTCCCATAGGTTTTTTCAGCACTTTTTTATTGGCTGCAATTTTGTATAAAGATTTAATTGTTATATATTGTGAGTTCTCACTCGGTAATGCATAGGTTAATGGCTGTCAAGTTTTGCTAACCAGAATATCAATCTAATAGATAAATATAAATAAGAAATCTGTTAATAGAATGTGAGTATTAAATAAATACAAATAATTAAGTCTGCAAGTGTCAACACAGAACTCAAAGAAATTTATACAGGTCCTTCTCAAAAAATTAGCATATAGTGCTAAATTTCATTATTTTCCATAATGTAATGATTACAATTAAACTTTCATATATTTTAGATTCATTACACACCAACTGAAATTTGTCAGGTCTTTTATTGTTTTAATACTGATGATTTTGGCATACAACTCCTGATAACCCAAAAAACCTGTCTCAAAAAATTAACATATTTCAACCATCCAATAAAAAAAAAGTGTTTTTTAAAAACAAACAAAAAAACATCAAATAATAAAGTTCAGTTATGCACTCAATACTTGGTTGGGAATCCTTTTGCAGAAATGACTGCTTCAATGCGGCGTGGCATGGAGGCAATCAGCCTGTGACACTGCTGAGGTGTTATGGAGGCCCAGGATGCTTCGATAAAGGCCTTAAGCTCATCCACAGTGTTGGGTCTTGCGTCTCTCAACTTTCTCTTCACAATATCCCACAGATTCTCTATGGGGTTCAGGTCAGGAGAGTTGGCAGGCCAATTGAGCACAGTAATACCATGGTCAGTAAACCATTTACCAGTGGTTTTGGCACTGTGAGCAGGTGCCAGGTCGTGCTGAAAAATTAATCTTCATCTCCATAAAGCATTTCAGCCGATGGAAGCATGAAGTGCTCCAAAATCTCCTGATAGCTAGCTGCATTGACCCTGCCCTTGATGAAACACAGTGGACCAACACCGGCAGCTGACATGGCACCCCACACCATCACTGACTGTGGGTACTTGACACTGGACTTCAGGCATTTTGGCATTTCCTTCTCCCCAGTCTTCCTCCAGACTCTGGCACCTTGATTTCCGAATGACATGCAAAATTTGCTTTCATCAGAAAAAAGTACTTGGGACCACTTAGCAACAGTCCAGTGCTGCTTCTCTGTAGCCCAGGTCAGGCGCTTCTGCTGCTGTTTATGGTTCAAAAGTGGCTTTACCTGGGGAATGCGGCACCTGTAGCCCATTTCCTGCACACGCCTGTGCACGGTGGCTCTGGATGTTTCTACACCAGACTCAGTCCACTGCTTCCTCAGGTCCCCCAAGGTCTGGAATCGGTCCTTCTCCACAATCTTCCTCAGGGTCCGGTCACCTCTTCTCGTTGTACAGCGTTTTCTGCCACATTGTTTCCTTCCAACAGACTTCCCATTGAGGTGCCTTGATACAGCACTCTGGGAACAGCCTATTTGTTGAGAAATTTCTTTCTGGGTCTTACCCTTTTGCTTGAGGGTGTCAATGATGGCCTTCTTGACATCAGTCAGGTCGCTAGTCTTACCCATGATGGGGATTTTGAGTAATGAACCAGGCAGGGAGTTTTTAAAAGCCTCAGGAATCTTTTGCATGTGTTTAGAGTTAATTAGTTGATTCAGAAGATTAGGGTAATAGGTCATTTAGAGAACCTTTTCTTGATATGCTAATTTTTTGAGACAGGTTTTTTGGGTTATCAGGAGTTGTATGCCAAAATCATCAGTATTAAAACAATAAAAGACCTGACAAATTTCAGTTGGTGTGTAATGAATCTAAAATATATGAAAGTTTAATTGTAATCATTACATTATGGAAAATAATGAAATTTAGCACTATATGCTAATTTTTTGAGAAGGACCTGTATAATTACAGTTAAATAAAGTCAGTAAGAAACATTTCTCCATTATCTAGTAATCTAGAAAACTTGTTTCCAACACATAAAATATATTTTGTGTTTCTAAAATCTCAGAAAATGTAATAAACCATTAGGTAACTCAGGTAACACTAATGCAAAATGAACTTGCAATGTGAAGTTAGTAATCTGAAAAAAAATTTAGACTACCAAGTATTTTTTGTTTGTGCAAAAATATTGAATCATTCATAAAGAATATACAATTTAATTTTTATATGTTATGCCTTAATTTGAAGATTTTTGCTGATAAGCTCTAAATACCTATCTTAAAACAAGATAAGTAGAACACTTGTTTACAGTGTAGAAAGACCATATTTTTCTTCAAAAAATATTATTTTTAGTTATAAAAATATTTTTACAAACAAATATTCCTAATATAATACTGCACGCTGTTCCAATCTGTACCGCAAATATTCCCATCAACTTAAATACACATTTCTTATAGATAATATTGAAGTAAAATAGTCATTTTGGTTTAACCAGAGGTCCCAAGTTTCCATAAAAGATTTATATTTTCATTTAATGGACCTATGCTTCACAATTTATGAGATAGTTAATTTTCCCTATCCACTGCTTAAGCACAGGAATATTGCCAGGAAGACAAAAGTGGGCTATTTGATTCTGGGCAACTAATAAACTATAAATAGCAGAGATATTTATTTGGCGGAATAAGAATAGATATGTCTCTTGAGAAACAAAGTGAAAAACTTTTGCTTATGCGTTGCTAGTAACACAAATATTGAAATTCGATTGCTTTGTTTAGAAGAGATTCCTGAGATATATTTATAAATTAAATCTTCATAAGACTTGAATAGACCTCTTTGATTCTTTACTTATTTGTTTGTGTGCTGAAGTTTCAAGAGTTAATATTGAGCCCAAATAACTTTCTTCAACCTAGACACCATTATAGATTTGATGAGTCAAAATATAGTCATTAGTTGAGGTACTAGAATAATTAATATAAAGTGAGATTGTCAAATAGACAATTT
Organism: Oophaga sylvatica; assembly: GCA_033576555.1. Classification (NCBI taxonomy): domain Eukaryota; kingdom Metazoa; phylum Chordata; class Amphibia; order Anura; family Dendrobatidae; genus Oophaga; species Oophaga sylvatica. Next base: position 224,263,539 of record JARQOD010000005.1, on the reverse strand, counting down.
TTAGTACCTATATATGTAGGACCAGTGAACAGTGCAATTAAGAACGTGAGAGCATATAAGAAAAAGCTCACATATTGAGGGATTATTGACTTGTCATAAGCCATACAGATGATATGTAAGCAGAGCACCACATGAAGATCTCCCCCACAGGCTGCCCCAGAGCACGAGCTTATCATTAACTCAAAGCTGAAAATAAAGTTTAAACAACCACAAGATGGATTTCATCAAACAAGGTATCATTTTAATTAGCATAATGGCACCAGCCTGACATTGTCTGTAGCTAACTGTGACAGGTTCCCTTTAACCCCATTTCCGACATCAGGCGTAAATGTACGCCGATATTGGATTCCCCGTTTGGTGAGGGCTACGGCGCTGTGCCCACACCTTTCCGTTCACATGTCAGCTGATCTACACAGCCATGGTTGGAATTGAGATCCACATCCACCCATGACTGTCAACCCGTTAAATGCCGCTTTCAATTTCTGACAGCGACATTTAATTTGCGCTTCTGGCAAGCGTGCTGAAAAATACCGCTGATCGGTGACCCAGTCTCGTGATTGCGGGTCCCTGATGGCTTGGCATGACAACCAGAGGTCTCTAGTAGACCTCTATGGATGTCACTGCTGGATTGCTGTGAGCGCTGCCTGGTGGTCGGCGCTCATAGCAAGTCAGTAAATCTACTACATACAGGCGATCTTATTATCGTCAGTATGTAGCAGAGCCGATCAGATTATGGCAGCGTCTAGTCTCCCATGGAGATTATTGAAGCAAACATAATGTGAAAAAAATGTTTTTAAAAATATTAAAAATTTAAAACAATAAAAGTTCAAATAACCCCCCTTTCACTCCATTCAAAATAAAACCATAAAAAATCAAACATACACATATTTGCTTTCGCTACATTCTGAATTTTCCGATCTTTGAATACAAAAAAGAATTAACATAACTGTTAAATGGTGTAATGAGAAAAAAAAATTAAAAAAGCCAGAATAACGTATTTTTGGTTGCCACAACATTGCATTAAAATGCAATGACGGGCGATCAAAAGATCGTATCTGCACCAAAGTTGTATCATTAAAAATGTCAGCTTGGTATGCAAAAGATAAACCCTCAGCCAACCCGAGATCATGAAAAATGGAGACGCTATGGGTATTGGAAAATAGCGCAATTTTTTTTTTAACAAATTTTGTAATTTTTTTTCACCACTTAAATGAAAAGAACTTATACAAGTTTAGTGTTTATGAACTCATAATGACCTGGAGAATAATAACGGCAGGTCAGTTTTAGCATTTAGTGAACATGGAAAAAAAAAACTGTGCGATTGCACTTTTTTTGCAATTTCACCGCATTTGGAATTTTTTTCCTTTTTTCCAGTACATGATATGTTAAAACCAATGATGTTGTTCAAAATTACAACTGATCCCGCAAAAAAACAAGCCCTAACATGGCCATTTTGACTAAAAAATAAAAAAGTTATGGCTCTGGGAAGAATGGGAGCAGAAAATGAAAATGCAAAGACGAAAATACCTCATGGGGTTAAAGGGTTAAGAACAAAAAAAGTGTCTGTGCTGTGAAAATAAAAAGCTCAAGGAAATAAATGTATAATTTGTCTTTAGTGGAGGATTGTGTTAATTCCAGGACAATGTCCCTTTCTTTGCCTATGGTCTGAAGTTCTTCCTGTTTGAACTTCAGTTAGGAACAATTTGTGCAAATAATGATCCTGTTCTCTACAATATAGAGTCCATCTGTAAGTCAGAGGAATCTTTCAGATGGAGATAGTCCATTCATACCAATTTCTATGGTTCGGGTTCAGCCATTATGAGAAGAGATTTTGAAGATATTATGGCATTTGACACACAATAAGCAAGTGATTTTTTTCCTAAAATGTTCTTTAAACTGTATATCCACTTAGGTGGCAAGTGAAATCAAGTTATCAAACAAAGATGAAAACTCTGTACTAGGAAGTTCATCTTTTGTCTAAGCCAACATTGAAGACATAGGGGAGAGCATCATTGTTTGAGGCCAACTCTGCAAACAGGGTATGAAATCAGATGGCATAATGTTTTGCAGAGTTAATTCTTTGTCTGAGCTGCAGAGTTGAATCAGCAGTAGAGTGGATATGACCTGGTTCATCAAAAGCTTTACTGAAGGCAGACTTAAAAGAGAGAATGGTATGAATCAGAGGATTTTCCATTCCCACAATGGTGCATTCCATGTCAAATCATCTCCAGACAGCAAAGAAAAGATTTATGCCAATTCGGACTTGTTAGAAAAAAAATTGGGGACATAACTGAAAGTGTAGAGTACATTGGTTCCCAAAGCCCTGGCAGGCCTTAATGTCTCCATCAAAACATGCAGGCGTGAATAATTGTGAAGTAGTGATGAGCGAGTATGCTCATTTCTCGAGATTTACGTGCATGCTCGGGTGTTCGAGTAGTTTGGGGCGTGCTCAGAGATTTAGTTTGTGTCACCGCAGCTGCATGAGTTTCGGCTGCTAGATAGCCTGAATGCATGTGGGGATTGACTAACAAACAGGCTGTCTAGCAGCAGCAAATCATGCAGCTGCAGTGACACAAACTAAATCTCTGATCACGCCCAAACTACTAAAAGAACATCAGAGCATGCTCGCAAATCTCGAGTAGCGAGCATACTCGCTCATCACTATTGTGGAGTTATTCCCTAAGTAGAAAGTTCCAGGTGCATTTTAGGTTTGTGGCTGGTTTTGACAAGTCGGTGGTAATACTGCAGGTGTCAGAGAGTCATTTCATCTATATGTATTCATCTATATGTGCGCTCCGGCCAATAGCAACGCTGAGACAGTGGCAAGATGCACAAGGGGTGTGGTGTGGTGTGACATCACGGGATGAGGTGGACGAGTGCGTGGAGAGGTCAATAATCCAACATGTTTTGAAGGATACAATACTTCTTCATCAGGGTAATGGCCTCACCATCTGGTCTGTCCTTACATGCCCACACTAGCCTGGCGCCCTCTTCTCTGTCTGTGTATCAATGTACCTACTCCGCATGGGATAATGGCACTTGCTGTGTGTAAAGTTTGACACATTTGAGCAGAAACAAGAATAAAAATATTTAAGCCTGACTGCACTATTGTTTGGTTATAATTGATGACAACTGGACATATAGTGTGAGTATGAAAAAAAGGAATGTCTTTTAATGCCTCTTATGCATCATGCATTATGCAACAATACTAGTCACACATAAAAGATAATTCTATAGTGGTTATATAGTGTTAGCTCAACTACGTTTTGAAGTACGTGTTGTGCAATATACATCATCATGAGATATATGGAAATGAGGAAATGAGATACTGATAATGCTTAAAAATATAATAAATATATAATAAATATGGACATGATTAAAAACTAATAATTTATTAATAATGTACTAAAAACGTTTTTTACAAAATCTTAAAGGTGTAAGCGTGTTTGTCTAAACGAATAATAAATTATTATTCTTCTATATGGGCTGTGAGGAAGGTGGAAGTGTTTGGCATGCTTGGAGGGGATAAATTGATGGAAAGACGGCCCTTGTAGCTCAAGGACAAGGACTTGTCGACTACCACATTTTTCTCTGGGGTATTGGAATTTAGAAATGAAGTTTGTAGGAGGGAAATTAGGGGTTTCAATTTATTTAGCCGATCATAATTGGGGTCAGTTCTTGGGGGAGCTTGGGAAGTGTCACTGAAGTGGAGGAATCTCATCAGGGCTTCGCAACAGACTCGGGACATGATGGCTGCAAATACAGGACTGCTGTGGACAGCTTTTGTTGCCCAGTAAGAGCGGAGTGTGGGTTATTTTACTAAACCCATATTCAGGGTAAGGCCTAAAAATTTTTTTATTTCGGCCTAAAAATTTTTTCATTTTGGGGACTTGTGAGGGGATCCAGGAACGGGAATGAAAGGCAGTGTGTTTTTGGGGAATGTATTGTTGGGCATATAGGTTTGTTTGGTGGATGATTAATTCTAGGACTTTGGGGCTAATTAAAATTTGGAAAAAATCAATGGGGGTAAAATTGGCGACATCTACTCCTATTTCAGGGACAGCAGAAAAAGGGGGAATTTGAGTGGAAAATGATGTGTCATTATACCACAGCGATGGGAGGATTGCGGTACTTGGTCCTAGCTTCTCTGAACCTTCAGCAGTGATGACCGACTCCGCTACCATCGGGCTTGGGGATCCCATGGAGGAAGCGTTGTTGTCACTGTCTGAAAGCTGCTCAGCTTCAGAGGCAGATTCTGTTTCACTGCCAGAGCTGCTGGAGCAAAGCAGGCTGTATGCTTGCTCCACTCTGAAAGTTCTGAGGGCCATTTTATTTATATCACTGCCTAATGAAATACTAACCCTAATCTAATTCTAGTATTTTTTCCTCCTAACCCTAACCACAATATGTGTAACCCTAACCCTAACACGGGTAACCCTAACTGCAAAAAAAATATTTAAAAAATATATAAAAAATAGTTTTTTATAATCACCTGACAATGGGGATTGGGATGCGGGGATTACGGAGAATGGGGGGAGGTAATTTGATTTCTAGGACACTTGCGGACACTGAAATTTATTTTTCACTGACGCGGCAGCACTTCAGCTGTAGTCTATCTCTCTTCTCTCCCAGAAAACTTACAAGGAGAGAAGAGAGAAAACACAGCCCAATTGCTGCCATATTTGCAAATATTGGGAGTTTTGATTACTGTGATAGTCTCCCACAGTAATCAAAACCCAGCAGCCAAAGAAAAAATTTGCACTGGTTGCCCGTTGCCGGCCGGCAGATCTTGGCGGGCGCACTGCGCATGCATCCACCATTTTCTTTCTGCCAGAGGAAGGAGGGGGGCCAGGGGACTGCTGAATAAGGTGCTGTGGGGCATCGAAGGAACTGGGGACCCTATTTCTCTCACCTCTGATGTGCGATCACATCAGAGGGGAGAGAATTATTTTTTTTTTGCGGTCGCGTTATACTGTTAATAACGGCGATTGAAATCCTGGGGTCGGTAAATACCGACCAGAATCATGTTCTCTGTGGTCTCAGCTACCCCCGAAAATCACCCAACCCGCCTGGCAGATCGTGGAGAGCGCGGTACGCATGCGCCCTCCATTTTTTGACCGAAAGAAGATGGCGGCGCCCACCGGAGGAGGTAGGAAGGCCCAATGACCACCAGCGGGTACGAGGGGGGATCAGGGACCCTATTTCTCTCTCCTCTGATGTGCTATTACATCAGAGGAGAGAGAAATTAAATGGCACATCAGATGTTTTTTTTTGCGGTCGCTGTAACAGTATATGGTTAATAACAGCGATTGCAACACCGGGGTCAGTAAAAACTGACCCGTATCATGTTCTCTGGGGTCTCGGCTACCCGACAGCAGCCGAGACCCTGGAGAAAATCTGACTCATGGGGCGCTATACACTTTTTCCACAGCGCTGTTAATTAACGGTACTGTGGTTTATGCACCCTTAACTACCACCGTTAAAAGGCGTATCAGCAGTCGTTAAGGGGTTAAAGAAAAACAAAAAGTCATAGAAGTAATGATATGGCCCCCACAGAGCCTCAAAATCGAGTCTGTCTGGGATTTCAAGAAGAGCCAGAAAAATTTGAACATGCCTACTGTACATCCATAGAAAATCATTGCTAAGTTCTCTTAGATATACAACTTTCTTGCTGCGTTGTTTCAAAATCTGTGTGAAAATGTGCCTAGAAGAATTGAAACTTTGATGTTGCTTTCAAGGAAGAGCCAAATATTGATTTGATTCAGATTTCTCTATTGTTGATCCATTTTACAATTTGTAAACAGAACTTCTATTTTTAAAGTATTCTGATTTTATTTTTTTCCACATCTGTCTAAAACTTTTGTACAGTACTGTATATCTACTATTTTTAATGTCAGTGCATTCCCAATGGTTTCCTGTGAAATAATTGTATGGCATATGTCCCTATAGAGATACACATTGTAATGCAGCACATTTTATCTCTAAATATTACTGTGTAATTACTCAACTATACTTTATGATTACCAAACAGATGTTTATTACTATCTGAGGTCTTTTTAGACCACTTAGAGTAAGAAATGGATTGAAATGGATAGCAAAGAGAGTGACAAGAGAACCAGTAGGGGATCTGCAGTGCCAGGATAGTGGAGAGGTGACCCTAGGACATGTAACTATAATTTTATATTATTTATAAATAGGTTTCATTTGCCTGAAATTTTGATATTTTCTTACAAATCAAATTGTTCAAATTTCAGATTCAGCAGAATCCATTTTTTTGTGGGGGGAAATTTGCAATTAATTCAGTTTGGTTTACAAATTGATTCACTCATCTATGCATCAAATGTTTTAGTTATGCTTTTCTTAATGATTTTTGTTTTGCCGCTCATTATCTTTACACTGAAAGATTACTTTTGGTCATTATTTAAAAAACATTATAGGATTATGGATTTTGAGTACAAAAACAACAACATATTTTCATAACTTTTTTTAAATTTTAACTTTTTTTAAATTTTACTAATTTAAGTTTATCAATTAAATCAGATTTTCCTATAGAATATCATATTCTCATACTCCAACTTGATATCGATACAGTGCCTTGCGAAAGTATTTGGCTCCCTGGAACTTTTCAACCTTTTCCCACATATCATGCTTCAAACATAAAGATATCAAATGTAAATTTTTGGTGAAGAATCAACAGCAAGTGGGAAACAATTGTGAAGTTGAACGAACTGTATTGATTATTTTAAATTTTTGTGGAAATACAAAAACTGAAGAGTGGGGCGTGCAACTTACTCCAGAAATTCATTGTGGATCTCTGAATGATCCAATGTTGTCCTAAATGACTAATGATGATAAATATAATCCACCTGTGTGTAATCAAGTCTCCATATAAATGCACCTGCTCTGTAATAGTTTCAGGGTTCTGTTTGAAGCACAGAGAGCATCATGAAGACCAAAGAACACAACAGGCAGGTCCGTGATACTGTTGTGGAGAAGTTTAAAGCCGGATTTGGATACAAAATGATTTTCAAAACTTTCAACATCCCAAAGAGCACTGTGCAAGCGATAATATTGAAATGGAGGGAGTATCATACCACTGCGAATCTACCAAGACCCGGCTGTCCCTCTAAACTTTCATCGCAAACAAGGAGAAGACTGATCAGAGATGCAGCCAAGAGTCCCATGATCACACTGGATGAACTGCGGAGACCTACAGCTGAGGTGGGACAGTCTGTCTATAGGACAACAATCAGTCATACACTGCACAAATCTGGCCTTTATGGAAGAGTGGCAAGAAGAAAGCCATTTCTCAAAGATAGTATGATAAGACCACGGCACTCTGGTGTGAGGAGATGGCGGTGCCCAAGTACGGTATCCAACCAAATTATACTATATTAAATTTGGCACTCAACAATTGAAGCAGGTGAACAAAGTTTTTATTGTGGCATCCACATAAACAAAAGTTTATGTTTAAACATTTTCGGTCCAATCCTAGACCTTCCTCAGAAACATTATTTCCAATGAAATTATGCTGTTATGGAGATTATGCCAGACAAACTCCTATAGTATAGAAGAGGATGTGGAGAAAGTCCTGTGATGCTGGATATATAATAGATAAAACTCACTGCCAGCGGTTCCCTGCATCTCCTGGACACAGCTCTGAGCGCCAGTATACTCTAACACGGGAAATATTAACCCCGGATATCTCCTGCATCTCCTGGACACAGCTCAGAGTGTCCTTTTCTGTTACACACCGCGCTGTGACTATACGCTACACCATAGGTCACTTTATCTATTATATATCCAGCATCACAGGACTTTCTCCACATCCTCTTCTATGCTATAGGAGTTTGTCTGGCATAATCTCCAAAACAGCATAATTTAATTGGAAATAATGTTTCTGAGGAAGATCTAGGATTGGACCGAAAACGTTTAAACATAAACTTTTGTCTACGTGGATGCCACAGTAAAAACTTTGTTCACCTGCTTCAATTGTTAAGTGCCAAGTTTATTATACCATTTCTCAAAGATATCCATAAAAAGTGTTGTTTAAAGTTTGCAAAAAGCCACTGGGAGACACACCAAACATGTTGAAGAAGGTGCTCTGGTCAGATGAAACAAAAATCTAACTTTTTGGCAACAATGCCAAACGATATGTTTGGCGTAAAGGCAACACAGCTCATCACCCTGAACACACCATCCCCACTGTCAAACGTGGTGGTGACAGCATCAATGTTTGGGCCTGCTTTTCTTCAGCAGGGACAGGGAAGTTGGTTAAAATTGATGGGAAGATGGATGGAGCCAAATACAGAACCATTCTTGAAGAAAACCTGTTGGAGTCTGCAAAAGACCTGAGACTGGAACAGAGATTTGTCTTCCAAGAAGACAATGATCCCAAGCATAAAGCAAAATCTACAATGGAATGGTTCACAAATAAACGTATCCAGGTATTAGAATGGCCAAGTCAAAGTCCAGACCTGAATCCTATCAAGAATCTGTGGAAAGAGCTGAAAACTGCTGTTCACAAACGATCTCCATCCAACTTCACTATGCTCGAGCTGTTTACCAAGGAAGAATGGGCAAGAATTTCAGTCTCTCGATGTACAAAACTAATAGAAACATATCCCAAGCGACTTGCAGCTGTAAACGCAGCAAAAGGTGGCGCAACAAAGTATTAAGTTAAAGGGGCTGAATAATATTGCATGCCCAACTTTTCAGTTTTTGTATTTCCACAAAAATTTTAAATAACCAATAAATTTCATTCAACTTCACAATTGTGTCCCACTTGTTGTTGATTCTTCACCAAAAATTAACATTTGGTATCTTTATGTTTAAAGCATGATATGTGGGAAAAGTTTGAAAAGTTCCAGGGAGCCAAATACTTTCGCAAGGCACTGTATGTCATGACTAGTGTTGAGCGATACGATACTGCAAATATGGGGTATCGGCCGATATTAGCTCTATCGGCCTTTCGATAATTCGTTTCGATATTTTCGTCTTATCGAATACCGGAATCGGATTTGTCACTGTCACTGTGAGTGTCCGTCGGTCGGGTCTGTCAGGAGTCAGCGGCACTTACCTGGCAGAAGATCTCCGGCGGTCACGTCCTGGACTGCTTGATGGCCGCCATTATCTTCTCCCTGGCGGTCACATGCAGTTTTTCGCGATAACTGCAGTGACTGCAGGGTAATCCCGGCCGTAAACCAGTCCGATGACGTCACCGCCGGGAAGCAGGTAATCAGCTGTGCTGCGCCGGGATGACAGGCTCTGCCTGTCATTCTGATGTAGCAGAGCTGGATCGTCGTGGGACACTCGTTACTATGGACTGCGTCGGTCAGGTGGTATACTTTTTTTTTTTTTTTTCATTTTTTTACAGGAGATCGATGGCGTCGCAGGATGAGACTGTAATAAAAGTAATGAAAACTGTGTTTTTTTTTTTTTTTATTAAATTAAAAAACTTTTTTATGAACATTCACCCGTCCGGGTACATAAACAATTTAACTATTTACATACAGGGACCCTGTCCGGGTTATTTATAATTCTTTGGCAGGGGTGTTCCAGGTACCACCTGGTACTCTTCTGATGCTTGCCAAACATCCGAGGCACCAAGGACCACCAGGACCTGATGACGTCGTGTGGCCTGTACAGTCAAGTCGTGACCCGCTATCTGGGTCTGTGTGGCCACCTCTTTCATCTCCCTCCGGGTCTGGAACCCTATGTCCCGGACTGAACGAACCCCAGGGGGCCTAACAGGCGCCGGGTACGGGCCAGCTATACTTATCATGTCCATAGCTGGGGCTGCTGAGGAGACCACTGAGGGAGGCTTGGGAGATTTACGGCGTGGGGTGGGCACTTTTGCAGAGGCCTGGATGTGGGAGGCTGAAGGCTCCGAAGGTCTCACAGGTTCCTGACACTCTGGGGAGTAGGGGTCGCACCTGGTAACATTTAGGGCGTACCATCCATTGTAACCCCAGTGTCGGGTGTAAGTCACCAAGTCTCCTGGCAACAGGTCCCTCCCCGGGTGTCCTTCTGGGAGGTGAGCCTTCACGTCCCGCCGGTTCACAAAAACTTCTAAATAAAGTCCAGGCTCCTGGATGAAGCCCCAACCACCTTTCAATTTAAAGCTCCGTACTGCACCCTTACGCCGCGGCTCCCACAGGGTTCCTTTATCCTTTCTCATCCGGTCCTTATCTGCCCGGTCCTTCTCCAGGTTACGTTGCCGAAGCTTTTGGGTTTCTCGCTGCTCCCTTTGTCGCTCTGCTTCCCGCTCCCAACGTCTCCACTCTTCCTCCTGACGCCGGTTGTAATTCTCCTCCACCAGCTGCTCCATGTCTCCACCATCAAATGCCAGCTTACAGTGTCCGGTTTGCGGCAGCTCTCCAGGCGCCCCCCAGTCCTGGCGGCGCTCACCTGCGGAGGAAGCAGCCGGCTCTGGAACAGATGACAGTCGGGGCTCCGGTACAGGCAGGTAGTGCTCTGGTGCCTGCGCGGCCTCCTCCATGAGGACGGGTGTCGCTTCTTCTGTCTCAGCGACGGGGGCAGACAGCGGGATCTGGGGTGCTGCCGGTGCAGAGTTTTTTGCACGAACGGGTGCCTCCACTGCGACAACGTCAACCGGATCACATTGCAAGGGCTCCTCTACTAGAACGGGTGCCTCACCTTCCGGTACAGACACTTCAGGTAAGAGGGATTGGCGCCGCTCCAAGTTTAGTTTTAGGGCCGCCAGCTGGCTTCCATCCTGGCGACCTCCTCCCGGTGCCGGGCCAGGCCTCTTAGGGTATCCTCCGCTTCTTGCAGCGTAGGAGGGTTTCCAGGCCGGGTGCCCAACGGTGGTTCCGTGGCGATCGGGTCGCTTCCGTGGGGGGAGAGCTCTGACTGCTCCATCCCTTCACACTTCTGCTCGTGTCCATTAGCCATCTCTGCCAAGTCACATGTGTCATTAGCATCTGGAGAGGGCCCCTCTTTTGTAGGGAGGCGGGACCTTCGTGTTAGTTTCCGCACACTGAGGAGGATGAGGAGGCGGAACTGAAGAGCTGTGGGGCACGATCTTACATTGCAGTACCATTTAGAGCCATCGTTTTCGCGTCACTGAGTGAGTGTACACCCATGAAGAGCACGCCCTTCTTCTTCACCAGTGCCTCGTCATGACGCAGATATGGCGGAAAAATGGCAAATACATTCTCTGATGATTTTAGCAATTTCAAGCACAAAACCAGTTCAATTCAGGCACACAGGACTCGCCTATAGCGAGCTACAGAATCCTGTTTGTGACGCCCAAGTTGAGTCGCACAGAGCCAGAGGTTTTTGGGGTACTCGGCACCGAGCCCGTCGACTTCTAAGGGGTATGTCACGGCTTTACCCGGCAATTGAATCAGAGTCTATTTTACTATGTAGAAGTGTATAAACTATAAATATATGTATATATATATGTCACAATGACATGTATATATATATATATATGTATTCTATGTGTATATTTTGTGTTTACAACGAAAGAAAGGGTTTTTTTTTGTTGCGATATTTTGTTCCCATAGACTTACATGGGACTTCCGGTATCAGAATCGGATATCGACGATATTTAGTGCTATCGGCGATACAATTTCGATACGATATTTTTAGATATCGAGCAGTATCGCTCAACACTAGTCATGACACATCTACTACAGATATGAATTGTCATAGTAAGTAACTGCTTCAACAGATGACCTTATTATGAGTTCTGCAGTCTGCTTGTCTTAAAGGAAAAAATCTCCAGGACGTTCAAACTTGAAACTAAAGTAAAGATACAGATAAATGTAGCCTCAATCAGAACAGGTAATGCAAGGTGTAGAATGAAATCTGCAGAAGGAGATACTGTACATATATATATACACATTTGGCAAAATTAAGAGACCACTTTCAAATGTTCAGTTTGTCTGATTTTTCCCTTTATAGGTATATTTTTGAGTAAAATGTAAACTGTTCTTTTAGTCTATAAACTTCTGACAACATACCACAGAATTTCCAAGCAATAAATTTAGTATTTTTTTCTGACAAAGAAAAATGGTCAAAATTTAAGCAAAACACAGTGCTATCAGACCTAAAATAATGCTAAGAAAACAAGTTCACATTCAATTAGAATGCAACAATACTAATGTTTTAACTCAGGAAGAGTTCTTAAATCAATATTTTATGGAATAACCATGATCTTTAACCCCTTTCTTCCATCTGACATACTATTCCGTCCATGTGCCCTGGAACTTAATTCCCAAGGATGGAATAGTACGTCACAGCTGACACCCAGCACTAAGTGCCAGGATTGGTCACGGACCGCTCCCGACACTTTAACCCCTGGCACACTGCGATCAAACATGATTGCAGTGTTCCAGCGTTTATAGTGAAGCATCGCGCAGTGAGGGGGCTCCCTGCGTGCTTCCCTGAGACCCTCAGAAGAGAACGATGTGATCACGCTGTTCCGAGGGCCTCCTCCCTGTAGGACCCTGGATCCAAGATGGCCGCAGGGTCCTGCCGGGTCTTGCAGGTAGGTGGCTTCTCAGTGTCTGCTGAGAGCTGGTGCTGAGAAAGCCTTCCGCAATGCCTGTCAGATCGGCGATTTGACACAGTGCTGTGCACAGTGTCAGATCGACGATCTGACAATATACAGTGATGTCACACCCTGGGACAAAGCAAAAAAGTAAAAAAAATTAAAATTAACATGTGTAAAAAAAAAATTCCTAAATAAATAAAAAAAAATATTCCCCAATAAATTAATTTCTTTATGTAAATAAAAAAAAGAAAAACAATAAAAGTACACATATTTAGTATCGCCAAGTCCGTAACAACTCGCCCTATAAAATTGTCCCACTAATTAACCCCTTTAGGGAAACCCTTAAAAAAAAAGACAAGGCAAAAAAACAATGCTTTATCATCATACCTCCGAACAAAAAGTGGAATAACACGCGATCAAAAAGCCAGGTATAAATAAACAAGGTACCGCTGAAAACGTTATCTTGTCTCGCAAAAAACGAGCTGCAATACAGCATCATCAGTGAAAAACTAAAAAAGTTATAGCTTGCAGAATAAAGCGATGCAAAAATAATTATTTTTTATATATAATTGTTTTTATTTTATAAACGCACCAAAACATTAAAAAAAATACAAATGCGATATCGCTGTAGTCATATTAACCCGAACAATAAAAGTACTTTTTCAATTTTACCACACGCGGAACGGTATGAATGCCCCCTCAAAAGAAATTCATGAATAGCTGGTTTCTGTTCATTCTGCCTACCAAAAATCGTCATAAAAAGCGATCAAAAAATGTCATGTGCCCAAAAATTGTACCAGTAAAAACGTCAACTTGTCCCGCAAAAAATAAGATGTCGAATGACTCTGTGAGCCAAAACAACAAACAATTATAGCTCTCAAAATGTGTGATGCAAAAACTATTTTTTGCAATAAAAAGAGTCTTTTAGCGTGTGACAGCTGCCAAATATAAAAACCTGCTACAAACAGTAAGTCAAACCCCCCTTTATCTCCGCTCAGTTAGGGAAAAATAATAAAATTGAAAAAATTTATTTATTTTCATTTTCCCATTAGGGTTAGGGTTAGGGTTGGGGCTAAAGTTAGGGTTAGAGTTGGGATTAGGGTTAGGGGTGTGTTAGGGTTAGGCTTGTGGTTAGGGTTATGTTTAGAGTTGGGACTAGGGCTAGGGGTGTGTTGGGGTTAGGGTTGGAGTTAGAATTGGGGGGGTTCCACTGTTTAGGCACATCAGGGGCTCTCCAAACGTGACATGGCGTCTGATCTCAATTCCAGCCAATTCTGCATTGAAAAAGTTAAACAGTGCTCCTTCTCTTCTGAGCTCTGCCATGGGCCCAAACAGTAGTTTACTCCCACATGGGGTATCAGCGTAATCAGGCCAAATTGCACAATAACTCTTGGGGTCCAATTCTCTCTGTTACCCTTGGGAAAATAAAAAAATTGGGGGAGAAAATATAATTTTTGTGGAAAAAATATGATTTTTTATTATTATGGCTCTACATTATAAACTTCTGTGAAACACTTAGGGGTTCAAAATTCTCACCACTCATCTAGATAAGTTCCTTGGGGAGTCTAGTTTCCAAAATGGGACAACTTATGGGGGTTTCCACTGTTTAGACACATCAAGGGCTCTCCAAACGCGACATGATGCCCGCAGACTATTCCATCAAAGTCTGCAATGCAAAACATCACTACTTCCCTTCCGAGCATCGACGTGTGCCCATACAGTAGTTTTCTCCCACATATGGGGTATCAGCGTACTCAGGACAAATTGAACAACTTTTGGGATCCAATTTCTCTTTCTACCCTTGGGAAAATAAAAAACTGGGGACTAAAAGATCATGTTTGTGGAAAAAATATGATTTTTTTATTTTCACTCGGGAGCGTTATAAACTTCTGTGAAGCTCTTGGGGGTTCAAAGTGCTCACCAAAGATCTAGATAAGTTCCTTAGGGGGCCTAGTTTCCAAAATATGGTAACTTGTGGGGGGTTTCCACTGTTTAGGCACATCAGGGGCTCTGCAAAGTGAACATAACACCCATCAAATCATGCATTCCAAAACATCATTACTTCCTTTCTGAGCCCTGCCGTGTGCTCAAACAGTATTTCTCCCCCACATATAGGGTATCAGCATACTCAGGACAAATTGGACAACAACTTTCGGGGTCCAATTTCCTTGGGAAAAATAAAAAATTAGGCACTAAAATATAATTTTTGTGGATTTTTTTTATTTTCACACCCAGGCATTATAAACTTTAGTGAAACACTTGGGGGTTCAAAGTGCTCACAACAGATCTAGATAAGTTTCTTATGGGGTCTAGTTTCCAAAATGTTGTCACTTGGGGGTTTCCACTGTTTAGGCACAACAGGGGCTCTCAAATGCGACATGGCATCCAGCCAATTCAGCGTTAAAAAGGTCACTCAGCGCTCCTTCTCTTCCGAGCTCTGCCATGCACCCAAACAGTGGTTTATCCCCAAATATTGTGTATCAGCGTACTCAGGACAAATTGCACAATAACTTTTAAGGTCTTGTTACCCTTGGGAAAATAAAAATTGGGCTGAAATGATATTTTTTTTTAAAAAGTAGGATTTTTTAATTTTACGACTCTACTTCATAAACTTGTGTGAAGCACTTGGGGGTTCAAAGTGCTCACCACAGATCTAGATAAGTTCCTTAGGGGGTCTAGATTCTAAAATGTGGTCACTTGGTGGGGGATTTCCACTGTTTAGGCACATCAGGTGCTATCCAAACGCTACATGGCGTCCAATCTCGATTCTAGACAATTTTGGTTTAAAAAAGTCAAATGGCGCTCCTTCCCTTCCAAGCTCTGCCGTGTGCTCAAACAGTGGTTACCCCCCACATATGGGGTATCAGCGTACTCAGAAGAAATTGCAAAACAACCTTTGTGGTCCATTTTATAGTGTTACCCTTGGGAAAATAAAAAATTGGTGACAAAAAAGATCATTTTTGTCAGAAAAAAATAGGATTTTTTATTTTCATGCCCGTGCATTATAAACTTGTGTGAAGCACTTGGGGCTTCAAAGTGCTCACCACAGATCTAGATAAGTTCCTTTAGGGGTCTAGTTTCCAAAATAGGGTCACTTGTGTGGGGTTTCCACTGTTTTGGCTCATCAGGGGCTCTTCAAACGCAACATGGCATCCGATCTGAATTCCAGACAATTTTGGTTTGAAAAACTCAAATGGCACTCCTTCCCTTCTGAGCCCTACCGTGCACCTAGACAGTGGTTTTCCCCCATATATGTGGTATTGGCGTACTCAGGAGAAATTGCACAAGTTTATCTGTCCATTTTCTCCTTTTATCCTTGTTAAAATAAAAAAAATGTTTTCTCTCTTTTAATTGAATAAAAATTCAGTTTGAAAATTGCAAAATTTAAAAAATTTTCGCATATTTCCTTTTTTTCATAAATAAACGGAAGTAATATCGAATAAATTTACCACTATCTTGAAGTACAATATGTCACAAGAAAACATTCTCAGAATCGTGATGATCCGTTGAAGCGTTCCAGAGTTATGACCTCATAAAGAGAGTTGTAAAAATTGGCCCTGTCATTAATGTGCAAACCACCCTTGGAGGTTAACAGGTTAAAAACAGCTTTCATGCATCTTGGTATGCTTTCCACCAGTCTTTCACACTGTTTCTGGTGCAAAAATTTAAGCACTTCTTGGTTTGATGGCTATTGACATCATTCTCTTGATCACATTCCAGAGGTTTTCAATAGGGTTCAGGTCTGGAGAATGGGCTGCCTATGACAGGGTTTTGATGTGGCAGTCTTTTTTGCCAGAGTTATATATATAAATATATATATATATATATATATATATATATATATATATACTGTATAAATATATATTTATATAAGCATTGGCTAAAAGAGTACTATACACAGATAAAGTAGTCTCCACTTTTCATAGTTAACCATAAAGTAACATGAACAAAACAGAAGTATTTGCTTGGCCAAATGATAGTAGTTTGTTGTTCGATATGATAATACTTTTTTTCAGGAAACTAAAGACATTGAATTAAACTAATAATTAGGTGATTATATGTGGGAATTCAGGGCCACTTTTCTTAAATATGTATTTATTTTCGACTTTTTTGTTAATGCAATGGATGCTTCTTTCCAATATATCATCTCTTAATATGCAGGCTAATCCAATCATGCTAACTACCTAAATGAAATAAGATGAGCTTTTGCAAATATAAAATTAATTTGTATCTTGCTTAGCTACTAAATTCAAAGTACATCTGCAATAATTTAAAAATGATGATGCCTATTTTAACATCAAGGATCGAGCGAACCCATGCTTACGTCTGAAAAGTCTATGCAAAGTTTTTCAAGTGTAGTAAATTTTTAATTTAGATTTCTGTGAAACAGATTTGTAATCAGTCCAAATATATTTTGATATATGCAGATAATCTTGCTCACATTTACCTTCTTGTTCAAAGCATTTAAACAGTTCACATTTAGTTTTCAGAAATGCAGATTTTGACATTTTTAGAACTCACACATGAAGAAATCATTGGAGATCATTCTGAGCAAAAAAATAAATAAATATATATAATGATATATAAAATATATCAATGATGTACTAATGTATATTTTGTTTTCTTTTAAATATCAATTTTGGAAACCTTATCAGAAAATGGCCATAGAGATACCCCTAGTGTCACAACCTCAGAATTCAAACTAGGTAATTAAAAAAGTGAGCTTTAGGTTGAAGTATTCTTTCATTTTAGATTTTATAAACTAGTGAAATGTGAAATTCAGAAAGCTGTGGGCATCTTTTTACCACACTGCTGAGGCATCAGAGAGCAGACTAACATCCTTACGTGCTGACATGTGGACTTCCACATAATGCATGCGGCAAGGACAACATACATTGTATACAGGTAGGGGTCAGTACCTGGGCCATAACAGATTTGTGGTTTCCAGTGCAGCACAACTTGTAAGGGTGAGACAGTTTCCATCTCCAGAGTCACTGGGTAAATCTCTCTCTCTTGTAGATTTAAGCTCTTATCTTTAATGAGACCTCTGCTCTGCTATGTTCAGCAGGGTCATCTCTCTCTTTCTCCTGTAGAGTGCAAGCTCTTATGGTCAGCAGGGTCCTCTCTGTTTCTCCTATAGAGTGTAAACTCATACGGTCAGCAGGGTCCTCTTTCTCTTTCTCCTATAGAGTGTCAGCTCGTATGCTCAGCAGGGTTCTCTCTCTATTTCTCCTGTAGAGTGTCAGCTCGTATGGTCAACAGTGTCCTCTCTCTATTTCTCTTGTAGAGTGTCAGCTCTATTGGTCAGCAGTGTCCTCTCTCACTTTCTCCTGTAGAGTGTAAGCTTGTATGGTCAGCAGGGTCCTCTCTCTATTTCTCCTGTAGAGTGTCAGCTCTATTTGTCAGCAGGGTCCTCTCTCTCTTTCTCCTGTAGAGTGTCAGCTCATATGGTCAGCAGGTTCCTCTCTCTCTCCTTTAGAGTGTCAGCTCGTATGGTCAGCAGGGTCCTCTCTCTATTTCTCCCATAGAGTGTAAGCTCTTATGGTCAGTAAGGTATTCTCTCACTCTCTCTTTTTCTCTTTATCTCTCCCCTTTAGAGTGTAAACTCATACGGTCAGCAGGGTCCTCTTTCCATTCACTGTTAGCAAGCAGCCTGCATGCTGCAAATCCCCACCTCTGCTGGCTGTCTTTTCTACTGCAATATATCCTAATGGTAACCAAATCATTCCACCTCTGAATTGATCCATTCTGCATGTATGCACTCCATTCATTGTTAGCAAGCAGCCTGAATGCTACAATCCCCACCTCTGCTGGCTGTCTTTTCTGCTGCAATATATCCTAATGGTAACCAAATCATTCCACCTCTGAATTGATCCAATCTGCATGTATGCACTCCATTCACTGTTAGCAAGCAGCCTGAATGCTACAATCCCCACCTCTGCTGGCTGTCTTTTCTGCTGCAATATATCCTAATGGTAACCAAATCATTCCACCTCTGAATTGATCCATTCTTCATGTATGCACTCCATTCACTGTTAGCAAGCAGCCTAAATGCTACAATCCCCACCTCTGCTGGCTGTCTTTTCTGCTGCAATATATCCTAATGGTACAACTCCATACTTCTGCTTGCTGGCTGTCATCTGTTGCTTTACCATTTTGCTACATATTTTAATGTGCCTGCTAATTCTTTGGTATAATTCTTTTGCTGCACTGTATTTTATACTTAATGCTTTATCTCCACGACTGGGGCCTCTCTGGATCTTATCAGGTGGAAGGTGCTATAGCATATAGATGTAGCCAACTCTAGGGCCTTTGATCACCTAACTACCCCCTGGTGTTCTGGCCCCAGCTGCCAAATTATCCCAAACCATCTCCCACAATCCCTCTCTCCTGATCCTGTAGTGTGGGCTATATATTTAGGAGTAGTCTAAGGGGAGCACGCAGTATGAGGTTGCACGCAAGCATCCCATAAATCAAAGCATCACAGAAGCTAAGGATCATGTTAACGGCAGTTATCCATGGCAGTTAATCAAGGCAGGAATCAGGTAACGCACACTTTGCTTTCCTTCTTCACCATGTGATTCATTTCTTTCCTTCTGTGTTCTCTTGCCATCCACATTCACCGCCTCATCCCCCCTCCATCTCGACTCATACACATCAGCCCCCCTATACTTCCCTCTCCCATGTACAGCTCCCATGCACTCCTCATCTTCCTGAAAAATTTCAGCCCATCTTGGCCAAACACATTGCAGAAAAAACCTACTTACTATTCCAACAACGACTTGCTCTTTATCTTCCTACTCCTATTGATTGCAGGGGACATCTCCCCTAACCCTGGTCCACCATCCCCCAACCTCAACCCCTACCCTACCTCATAATAAAGCCATAATAATCTTATCAATATTACTCACAAATCCTTGACCACCCCAGTGCACTCCTACCTACCACACATTCAGAAATCTACAAGCCATTAACCCTCAGACACTTTCATACTCCCTACACTCATCACTGTCCCCAATCTCCTCTTTTTCCTGTCCTGATCTGGCTGTTCATCACTACAATGACACTCTTAGAAGCACCCTTGACCAAATAGAGCTGCTCACCCTCAGAACTTCCAAACACACAGTAAAACAGCCCTGGCTCACATTGCAAACTCATCTTCTCCAGCGATGCTCTAGGAGTGCTGAACACCTATGGAGAAAAACCCGCACACCAAAAGACTTCATCCACTTCAAATTTATGTTAAGAGCTTATAATGCTGCCCTTCACCTCGCCAAACAGACCTACTTCACCACCCTGATCTCCCCACTAGCCAACAACCCCAAGAAACTTTTTGACACTTTTCACTCCCTCCTCAGGCCAAAAGCACAAGCCCCTATCACGGACATCTGTGCTGATGACCTGGCCTCCCACTTTATAGAAAAAATAGAAATAATTCGTCAGGAAATCTGCTCCCAACCACCAAGTGCTGTGACTCCCATCCCTCCCTGCATTTCCCTTGGCTCACTTTCCAAATTTGATCCCATCACAGAAGAAGAGGTCTCCAGACTCCTCTCCTCCTCTCGTCGGACTACATGCACCACCGACCCCATGCCCTCATATCTCCTCCGGTCTCTCTCTCCAGTTGTCACAACTCACCTAACTACAATCTTTAATCTCTCCCTCTCCTCTGGCATTTTCCCATCCTCCTTCAAACACTCCATCGTTACTCCATTACTAAAGAAACCCGCTCTCGACCCTTCCTGCACAAACAACTACTGACCAGTCTCCAATTTCCCCTTCATCTCTAAACTTTTGGAACGCCTACTTTACTCCCGCCTTAGCCGTTACCTCTCCACTCACTCTCTCCTAGATCCTTCACAGTCCGGCTTCCGCCCCCTACATTCAACTGAAACTGCACTCGTCAAAGTGACCAATGACCTTCTGACAGCAAAACGTAACGGTGACTACTCTCTGCTCATTCTTCTTGACCTTTCTGCAGCTTTGTACATGGTTGACCACCGTCTCCTACTCTCTAGGCTCCAGTCTCTAGGCATTAAGGACACTGCTCTCTCCTGGTTCTCTTCCTATCTTTCTGACCGCTCCTTCAGTGTTTTGTTCTCTGGCTCCACATCATCTCCTCTTCCTCTCGCTGTCGGGGTACCTCAGGGCTCAGTCCTTGGCCCCCTTCTCTTCTCTCTACACACGGCCCTAGTTGGACAGACCATCAGCAGATTTGGCTTTCATTAACTTCTTTATGCTGATGACACACAACCTTACACGTCATCCCCTGACATTAAAC
Organism: Oophaga sylvatica; assembly: GCA_033576555.1. NCBI lineage: Eukaryota > Metazoa > Chordata > Amphibia > Anura > Dendrobatidae > Oophaga > Oophaga sylvatica. The sequence continues at coordinate 224,242,732 of JARQOD010000005.1, read as the reverse complement.
CTGCTGTACTACAGAACGCCACTGACTGTCTGTCCGCAGTCTCCAACATCATGTCCGCTCTCTATCTGAAACTCAACCTCTCCAAAACTGAACTTCTTCTGCTCCCACCATCTACTAACTTCCCTAAATTTGACATTTCCCTTTCCGTGGGTGGCACCATAATAACACCCCGGCAGCAGGCTCGCTATCTGGATGTTATGTTTGACACCAATCTCTCCTTCACCTTCCATATAAAATCTCTTGCCCACTCTTGCTACCTACACCTAAAGAACATCTCTAAAATCCGCCTTTTTCTCACCATGGAAACAAAAACCCTCACTGTAGCTTTGATCCACTCCCGCCTTGACTACTGCAGCGCTCTATTACTTGACCTCTCTCTATTACTCGACTATCCCCTCTCCAGTCCATACTGAATGTAGCAGCCAGGGTCATCCATCTGGCTAATCGGTACTTGGATGGTCCGCTCTTCGCCAGTCCTTCCATTGGCTGCCCATTCATTATAGGATCCAATTCAAAGTATTTGTTCTCACCTACAAAGGTCTCCACAGTGCAGCTCCCCCTACATCTCCTCCCTCATTTCTATTTATCGGCATAACCGACTGCTGCGCTCTGCAAACAACTGTTTACTAACCTCTGCACTAATCCGTACCTCCTACTCTCGACTCCAAGACTTCTCCCGCTCTGCACCAATCCTCTGGAATGCTCTACCCCAAGAAATTAGGACCATCCACAATTTGCATAGTTACAAGCGCTCCCTCAAAACACATTTGTTCAGAGCAGCCTATCACGTTCACTAATCAAAGTCATTCTAGGTGTAAGTGTGCGTGTGTAGCCCATTCACTATCTCCATCCCTCACTACCTCAAGATGGCTGGACCATCATTGTAAATACACCATTGTATATACACACCTGTACTTTGTATCTCCCCCACCTCATCGTAGATTGTAAGCTCTCATGAGCAGGGTCGTCTTATTTAGCTTTAATTATTGTATTGTTAACGTTGTTACTTGTGACTTGCGTTTTGAAACTGTTAAAATGTAAAGCGCTGCGGAATATGTTGGCGCTATATAAATAAAGATTATTATTATTATTATTATAATTTGTTTTCTTCAGCTTAAAGATAGTACTGAAAGAAAGCATGTTGGCTCAGTGGTTAGCACTATTACTTTGCAGCGCTGGGGCCCTGGGCACAAATCCCACCAAAGAACTCTTCAAAGTGTTTGTATATTCTCCCTGTGTTTGTATGGGTTTCTTTCCTCACACCAAAGACATACTAATATGGGAATTTTATTACCCCTATGGGGACGTTCATGTCTGTAAAGCGCTGTGGAATTAATGACGCTATGTAAGTAAAATAAGTAAAATCTGTCTAATATGGGCAATAGAAAAGCAAATTTTAATTAAATAACTGATGTAAAATAGTGAATAATGATTCATTATATATGATTTATATGCAATTGTCTTCTTCATAAATCATTTGGAACATTCAATTTTTGCTTTTGACAGCAAGATATAGGCAAATAATTCCATAAAATGTGAGCAACATAAAACTGGCTCATAAAAAGTGAAGAGAAACAGTAATAAGCCTCAAACCTGGATCATGTTAAACAACATTTCAACCTGCTGTAATTTTCAGTATCCCACAGATTTTTGTGCAGGACCTTTCCAAAGAAACAGCAGTTGGCAACACCACTTAAGACACTTTCATAAATGTGTTACTTATTAATGTTTTTTTTTTAGTAGATTTTACACTAAGAACACAAGAAACAGCACCAGGTTATATAATCTGACATGTCATTGCCATGATATGTAGCTGAAATCATGACAGGTGGACAGTTTTTGCTTTTTGTTACTTGAAATTGCTTTGCTCTGCATTGTTCTTCTTATTCCAGTATACAAAGTTTAAAAGTGGCCATCTTAGACCATGTACAAACAGACTAACAGAGGTTAACATTCCAATTGTCAAGGACAGTTTCAAGCTCAATTTAAAGCTGTGCTTCTCAGAAAACAATTTGTCAAAATGTCAAGCTTTTCTATAACTGTAATAAGGCACTCTGTAGGCTTCCGACCTTCCATTGCTCATCTGGGTTGAGATAACCTGGCTAAAATTCAACTTACATTGTGATATATTGGCAGATTGTTTTTTGGCATATAACCTTAATATCATGTAATAGACAAATATAGGTCAGCATAATATTAAAAATCTACAAGTAGAAACTAAATTGGCCTCTAAATGTTACTAGTTGTTCAGTCACTGACACATCAAAGTACTGTAGATATGGTACTGAAAGGGAATCTGTCACTAGGAATTTGCTACTTCATCTGAGAGAAGTATGATGCAAGGGCAAAAACCCTGATTGCAGAGATGCGTCACTTACTAGACTGCATCTTGTATTTTTTTTATAAAATCACAGTTTTCTCTGCTACAGAACTAGCAGTTCTCTGAATGCTGAGCTCTGCATAACCCCACCCACACCCCTGATTGACAGGTTTATGTACATACTGAGTCATACACAGAACTCATGAATATGGAGGACTACATGGCAGCAGGTTTGTTAGTCTTCTAGTAATAATCACATGCTGACGAAACAGTGTTTTTATCAAAACTACAGCAAGCAGCTCAGAAAGTGAGACATCATTGTAATCAGAGTCTACGTCTCTATATTATGCTACTCACACATTAGTTAGCAAAAAGCTGACAGATTTCCCTTTAAAAATAAATACATTTAGCCTCCACCAAAGCCCAATATTAAAGTCAGGGTGAGCACCATTTACTTTCTGACACTATAAAAACTGTTACAGTAATTAAATGCAGCACACCTATGGTCTCTTTAATAGAAATCAAGAGATGGAGAGTAATGTTATATCAGATCTTCTACATAAAAATTCAGAATAAAAGTGGCAAATGTTAGAAAGCTCCATATCCATGTATTGAAAAGGGGGATGATAAATGCAGGGACAAGATAATTGCTGTTTCTACATAGAGCAGAGAAAAAGAAAATAATTAACTGGGTAAAAAGACAAAATGAGCAATTGTAAGTACACAGTGCTATATAATATGATGACTGCAATATATTAAGAGGTTAAACATTTTGATGGGAGTGTTTCATTAATGACAATGACTGTATGTTCGGGGTCATTGCGCTGCTGCAGAATAAATTTGGAGCAAATCAGACGCATCCCTGATGCTGTTGTATGATAGATATGTGTCTGTATTTATTTCTCAGTACTGAGGTTAACATTAATCCTGACTAAATCACCAACTTTGCTTGCTGAAATGAAGTTCCGAGCTTGCAAGAAAGCTCCAGCATGTTTTACTATTGCCTACTCGACTCATTATTGCACCACTTTCAATCCCTTTTAAATTTTGATACGACTAGAGCACCTTATGCCATTTTATGCACCTCAAGTCTTATGTTTCCATGCTTAATTGAGTCACTTGACTTGTTCACCTGTCATAGTTTTTTTAGCTGTAACTCTTCCATGAAGGCCACATCTAGCCAAATATTTGTTAAAAGTAGATGGATGTAGCTGAGTCCCATTGGTTGCTGCCAATTCTGAAATTATGGCACTGCTAGACATCTTCAGATTTCTAAAGGGACCTAAGCATAATGTGTTTTATATCTGTTACTCAATGCTTCCTTAAATGACCACTGTGTATATGGTCCTCAATATTTCTTATTTCTTGGTATTTCTTCGAAAAAGCATGAACAGCACATATTGCAACCCCAGCCTGTTTTGGAAACTTTGTTTGTATTATTGATACATTATTACCTTGAGTCTTTCTACTGTACTCAGTCTTGCCACGGTATTTAACATGTGACACATGAAACTTGTCTTTCACAACCTCACTTTTGTAGCAGAGTTTGGCTGTTCTTTACCTAGTTTTAGTCCTCCTACATATATATATATGAAAATGATCCTCAATATCACTTGTTTGGTATAATGGATTATTCATTCATCTGACTATAATCCTACAAGATCCTTGACGTTGTGCTAGTCTGCCTATAAGAATTGAATTCTGTTTTGAAGGCAAAAAGTGGCCATAACAAATATTTATTTAATTTAGATTTCTCTTTCATTCATTCACTTTGCACACTGTTAACAGAGAAGAGGAAACTAACACTTCTATTTTTAAGTATTTTCATTTCACAGCATTCTTTCTGCATCTGCCTAAACTTTAGCACAGTACTGTTTATTTTTTTTATTTGTGATTTTATCTGAGATTATCTGATCCCTTGTTCTATATATTGGCTTTCCAAACAATTGCGGTATAAAGAAAAAAATCACATTGGGTCTCTAGTTTCCACCAACACTTCAAAAATATTTACAAAACTTCCTTAAGTTAATTGACTTCTCTTAAATTTCTATAGGAATGGCAAAATCTGATTCAGAGCTCCACTTGGGTCAAGGAGAAATGTCATTGTATTAAGTGTAAAGCCAAATAAAATAAATGCAGCTGTATCTACTGTATCTATATTGTTCAGTGTTTACTTTTTTAGATAAGAAAGGATACATACATACTGTATGTTCCACATGGAGTTCATTGAAATGTCCGATTTTACCATTTCATGTGTTAGGAAATCAATGTCTATTATACTAGAATGATCCAAAAGCTGATTATAATATCAAAATATTTTTTATAAGCTCTCTAACAGTTTGGGCTCAACCAAACAATCAACCTTTAAGGCTCTGGATATTATCCAAATTATTCAGATTCCTAAAAATGGCACCGATAGATGAATGTATGACTATTATGTACCTCTATATTTCCTCCTAATTTTATATATAAGCATATACATTTTTTATTCTGTCAGTTTCTACATAACTCATTCAGAAAAAATGTGTCATCCTTCAATGATTGCAACATTGTGACATGATTATTGCGCTAGCACTGTTCTATAATATTTAATACACACATATACATCATACCTAATATTATGCTCTATAGATGCACAATACTGTGGCATAAAACATCTAAAGCTCTTTTTATGGAGCTGAGAGGACTCCATGCACTGTACTTCAGTGCAGTGTTTATGATTGCAATCATAAAGCTATATATAAAAATATGCCATCATAACACCAGTAATAAAAAGTTTAAGAAGATAATTTTGATGGTGTGCTAGATCTGATGTACTATTTTTAGGCATTTTAGGGAAAGAAAAACCGTTTTGTATGTAATGCTTTTTTGGAAGGTAGCTGATTATTTCAGTGTGTAGGATTTTAATCATTTGTTTGTTTTCTATTTGCACTCAAGCAGACAATAAAATATAATGGTTGTGAATTGTAACCTTAGGTTTACAATGGCATATGGATCACCATAAGGCACATCTAATCTGCTCAGTTTTGTCATCATTATGACAGCCAAATTGTCATTGTGGCTAACTAAACAATAAAGCCATCTGTGTGAAGCTGCTGACCAAACAAGGGGAAGGTTAATCTTATTTGTTTCTTGATCAACATTCAGTAAATATATATTTTGCTTGCCTTGTTATGCAAAACATCAAAGACAATTTTGCCAAAAAGTAAACAAACCAGTAACTACGGTTAATGTACCGTATTTTTCGGACTATAAGACGCACCGGACTATAAGACGCACCCAGGTTTTAGAGGTGGAAAATAGGGAAAAATATATTTGAAGCAAACAATGTGGTAAAAATATTTAATAACATAAATAACATACTATTATATGTGGTGTTATTATATATAATAGCATGTTATTATGTAGGAAGCTACGGGTAGGAGATGGTGCTGCGGGACCAGTGTGGTGTCTGTAAACTACTATGTGAAGACGCTGGAGGGTGAGTATAAGGCCGGGGTCACACATGCGAGAAACTCGCACGATTTTGTGTGAGTCTCTCGCATGAACACCCGGCACTGCCGATGGCACTCAGACTGGAGCGTGCGGCTGCATAGAAATAGAGACAGATGATAGAGACAGAGATGATAGAGACAGAGATGATAGAGACAGAGATGATAGAGACAGATGATAGAGACAGAGATGATAGACAGAGATGATAGAGACAGAGTGTCATGTATAGTGTACAGTTCCTATAGCGTCTTGTGCTTGGGTGCGAGGAAAACACATGAGACATAGGTTGATATGAAATGACTTGTATTACTTCATACAAGCATGCAGAAAAGGTCACACAGTTTGCAGGAACAGAGGCAGGAGAACACAGCAGGCCAGAGTAACTTCAAGCTCTACAATAACTCTCCAAGCAGGTTCAGGATCTCTTCTCTGTACCGTAATTCCTCTGCAAATATGGATTCACCAGACAGCAGGTTTCCAAAGTCCAAAAGTGTTCCAAAGTTCCTCAGTAGGAAATAGCTGGAGTCCAAAATCCTAAGTTTCCAGGAGTCAGGTCACAGGCTGACTGAGGCTTGATTCAGGAGCACTGATTGTTCAGCTGAGGCTGCTTAAGAAGCAAGAGGGAGAGAATCAGGGCGGGAACATGAAAACTGGAAACTCCATATTAACTGAGGGCAAGAGCTGCAGAAAGACAAAAAGCAAAATGGCCGACGGAAAACTGAGTTTCAAGGAACATGTCAAAAGAGACAAAGAACCTTACACAGAGATGATAGAGCCAGAGTTGATAGAGACAAAGATGATAGAGACAGAGATGATAGAGACAGATGATAGAGACAGAGATGATAGAGACAGAGATGATAGAGATAGAGACAGAGATGATAGAGATAGAGACAGAGATCATAGAGATGATAGAGACAGATGAGAGAGACACAGATGATAGAGACAGAGATGATAGAGACAAAGACAATAGAGACAGATGATAGAGACAGATGATAGAGACAGAGATGATAGAGACAGAGATGATAGAGACAGATGATAGAGACAGAGATGATAGAGACAGATGATAGAGACAGAGATGATAGAGACAGAGATGATAGAGACAGAGATGATAGAGATGATAGAGACAGATGATAGAGACACAGATGATAGAGATAGAGACAGAGATGATAGAGATGATAGAGACAGATGATAGAGACACAGATGATAGAGACAGAGATGATAGAGACAGAGATGATATAGACAGATGATAGAGACAGATGATAGAGACAGAGATGATAGAGACAGAGATGATAGAGACAGATGATAGAGACAGAGATGATAGAGACAGATGATAGAGACAGAGATGATAGAGACAGAGATAATAGAGACAGAGATGATAGAGATGATAGAGACAGATGATAGAGACAGAGATGATAGAGACAGAGATGATAGAGCCAGATGATAGAGCCAGATGATAGAGACAGAGATGATAGAGACAGAGATGATAGAGACAGAGATGATAGAGCCAGATGATAGAGACAGAGATGATAGAGACAGATGATAGAGACAGAGATGCGTTTTTTTAATGCGTTTCCTGTGCGCACGATGCGCTGAGCAAAAAAGCGCAAGTGTGAAAGTAGCCTAACCTTTTAATTAATTCTCTGTTATACAGTGTGTCTGAAGGACCTGTGATGACATCATGAAGAGGCAGGGCTTTGGTCATGTGATGCTCCAGCCCGCCCTCTTCATGACCTCATCACAGGTCCTCCACAGGAGCATTCAGCATGGCATCAGCACAGCCTCCAGGCTGTCAGGTATGTGATGCCTCCTGCTGCACTCTGCTCCTGCCGCCTCCTTCTACTTCAGACACCGATCTGCCCGGCTGCTGCAGGAATCAGGCGCTGGGGAACCATGTGACTCTGTCATTAGCTGCTCCCTGCTCACTGCTCAGCTGATAGGTGGGCGGGGAAGCGGCTGATTAATATTCACTGCACTTAAGTATCGGGACCAGTGGTTTCCCCAGCGCTGGATTCCTGCAGCGGAGGGGATATTTTCCTGCCTCCTGCGATCTCACTCCACCGCTGCCCCCTGCCCCCCTCCCCACATGTTACATTCCGACCATAAGGAAAAACCAACACTTTCCTCCCAAATTTGGAGGAAAAAAAGTGCGTCTTATAGTCCGAAAAATACGGTAATTATGTCACAGGTGCAACAAAAATAAGAGCAGCAGAAACTACGTCTATAGATAGCTCCAGTAATTTCCTGCAATTTCAAGATCAAACAATGTCTTTATTAGCACTGCTGTACAAATAAGCAGAGTATAAGCCCCACTGACTTCTTTATGGTAAAATGTATTTGCTCTAATTTCAGCATTACTTTAGAATAGGGGTGTCCAACCCTTTGCCATTTTTGTGACACATAAAGAACAATTTTCTTGGGTCACACATTACATCACAGTGCACAAACACTAACGAAAGCTGATGAGCTTAAAAAAGTCCATGCATTATTTTCTTGATTTCAGGCACCAGAGAAAAGCAAAAAAGTTCACACATGATAATCCTAATTGTGCAGAAGCATAGTGTAAATGTAAAATGCAATGCTGAGATTGCTGTACACATGATAGAATACACTGACACTGCTGAATGCATCACATAGGAGACACGTAAGGTACTGCCACACTAAACAATCCCGCTAGCGATCACTATAACGACGCATACTAATGCGATCGCTAGCGGGATTGTTTCTATATCGCTAAATGCGGCCACATTTAGCGATATAGTTAACGACGCTATCGCCGTTAGCGATCTTCTTAACGACTTTAGCGGTACAAAAGTACCGCTAAATCGCTAAGAAAAGGTGCCACACAGCGATAAGATACTTACCCAGCGGGAGCGCCGACGAGAAAATAGGGTCCGGAACGATTCCAGCGACGAGCGAGATCACAGCAGGAAGCTCGTTGCTGGAAGCTGCCGCACTGAACAATATCGCTAACGGGATCGCTAAATAGTGACGTTTTTTAGCGATCCCGTTAGCGATATTGTTTAGTGTGGCATACCCTTGAGACTGCTGAACTCATCACTTAGGAGACAATAAGACCTTGTATTTTCATCACATAAAAGACACTGGAACTCTGCTCTGTATATACATCACATAAGAGACACCAAGACCATTATATATATATATATATATATATATATATATATGACCATATACAGTACAGACCAAAAGTTTGGACACACCTTCTCATTCAAAGATTTTTCTGTATTTTCATGACTATGAAAATTGTACAATCACAGTGAAGGCATCAAAACTATGAATTAACACATGTGGAATTATATACTTAACGAAAAAGTGTGAAACAATTGAAAATATGTCTTATATTCTAGGTTCTTTAAAGTAGCCACCTTTTGCTTTGATTACTGCTTTGCACACTCTTGGCATTCTCTAATCCACAGAAACCTAACCAATCAAGTACAATAGGATCATGGCATGGCCAGGAGTGTACTTAATAAAACTTAATCTTTAATGGGTATATTAAAAACAACAGCCAACGTATATCTCGGACATACATACAGTGCCTACAAGTAGCATTCAACCCCCTGCAGATTTAGCTGGTTGACACATGCGGAATTAACTTGGCATTGTGACATTTGTACTGTAGATCAGCCTGGAAGTGGGAAATGCACTGCAGCAAAAATTTTTGTTTTAATTTTTTTTTTTTTTTAAAACGTTAAAAGTTAATTCAGAGTGTCATTTATTATTCAACCCCTCAAACCTCAAGAATTCTGTTTGGTCCCCCTAAAGTATTGAGAAGTAGTTCAGGCACCAAGAATAATGAGCTTCACATGTGTGGATTAATGATCTCTTTTGCCAGCCTTTTCTGACTATTTAAGACCCTCCCCAAACTTGTGAACAGCACTCATACATGGTCAACATGGGAAAGACAAAGGAGCATTCCAAGGCCATCAGAGACAAGATCGTGGAGGGTCACAAGGCTGGCAAGGGGTACAAAACCCTTTCCAAGGAGTTGGCCCTACCTGTCTCCACTGTTGGGAGCATCATCCGTAAGTGGAAGGCTTATGGAACTACTGTTAGCCTTCCATGGCCTGGACAGCCTTTGAAAGTTTCCTCCCGTGCCGAGGCCAGGCTTGTCCGATGAGTCAAGGCTAACCCAAGGACAACAAGGAAGGAGCTCCAGGAAGATCTCATGGCAGTGGGGACATTGGTTTCAGTCAATACCATAAGTAACGTACTCCACCGCAATGGTCTCCGTTCCAGACGAGCCCGTAAGGTACCTTTACTTTCAAAGCATCATGTCAAGGCTCGTCTACAGTTTGCTCATGATCACTTGGAGGACTCTGAGACAGACTGGTTCAAGGTTCTATGGTCTGATGAGACCAAGATCGAGATCTTTGGTGCCAACCACACACGTGACGTTTGGAGACTGGATGGCACTGCATACGACCCCAAGAATACCATCCCTACAGTCAAGCATGGTGGTGGCAGCATCATGCTGTGGGGCTGTTTCTCAGCCAAGGGCCTGGCCATCTGGTCCGCATCCATGGGAGGATGGATAGCACGGCCTACCTGGAGATTTTGGCCAAGAACCTCCGCTCCTCCATCAAGGATCTTAAGATGGGTCGTAATTTCATCTTCCAACAAGACAACGACCCAAAGCACACAGCCAAGAAAACCAAGGCCTGGTTCAAGAGGGAAAAAGTCAAGGTGTTGGAGTGGACTAGTCAGTCTCCTGACCTTAACCCAATTGAAAACTTGTGGAAGGAGCTCAAGATTAAAGTCCACATGAGACACCCAAAGAACCTAGATAACTTGGAGAAGATCTGCATGGAGGAGTGGGCCAAGATAACTCCACAGACCTGTGCCGGCCTGATCAGGTCTTATAAAAGACGATTATTAGCTGTAATTGCAAACAAGGGTTATTCCACTAAATATTAAACATAGGGGTTGTATAATAATTGACCCACACTTTTATGTTTAAAATTTATTAAAATACAACTGAGCAACATAACTTTTTGCTTTGTAAGATTTATGCTTCTGTTAATAAATCCTACTCTCGTTTGCAGTTTGAAGGCTCTAACTTATTTGCATCTTATCAAACCAGATAAATCTGCAGGGGGTTGAATGCTACTTGTAGGCAACTGTACGTAGATTTTTTCCAAAGTACATGTGCTCATGATTAACAGTGCTCTATTTAAAAAATGGTTGGATCTCACCCATACACATTCTTGTTCATTCCTTTCTCAGACCTGTACAATGGATGGCGGGATGGGGGGGAATATAAGAGTTGAACATTCCCTGTATTACTCCTTGTCGTGCCTCTGTTTAGCTCCAACCTTAGCAAAGGCAGTACCCAAGTGTAGACCTATTTAGGGGTAGCCCATATGAACCATGTCGCCTCCCAATGCATTTCCTGTTCAGGGATCGATCGGGGAGAGAAGATAAATATATGGGTGCTTTGCAGTGAAACCGTCATGGTTTAGAAACACTGTTATGGCAGGAGCTAAGCAGGAGCCCAGGTGTATGGGTGAATCCAACCATTTTTAAAATAGATCATTTGCCCTTTGGAAAAAATTTATGTCTGTGTGTTCGAGATACACGTTGGCTGTTGTTTTTAATATACCTATTAAAGGTTAAGTTTAATTACGTACACTCCCGGGCATGCTATGATCCATACAATCTGAACAAAGTGAGAAGAGATAGCAATGGGAATCAACTAGAGGAGAAAAAATCTATTGAAAGTTAAATTCATAATTTTCAATACATTTTCTCAGGAAATTTGATTTGTACTTCATTTTTTGACTGGAATTTGAAAGTATTTAAAAAAATTGTGCATGACAATATTCTCTTTTCCTTACACACTAATCTTCTTCACAGCTGTGCTGTCACACAATCTCTGCACAGTTTTTCAGTGTATTGTGGCATTCTCTCACTATCTTTATGGCTCAGCTGGAAGCTGTGACTTGTGTTGTAATTCCTGTTTCTGCTTTTATACAGGCTATGATAGTCTGTCTTGATTGACTATGCTATACCATGTGTTAGCTGCAAAGCATTATGGTGAAGCTCACCTAAAATCACGTGATTCTCCACATTATCTTGGTGTCCCAAGTGCTGAGAAATGCAAGAAGATACTTATCTATCATGCAACACCATCAGGAAGCATCTGATTTGTTAAAAATTTATTCTACAGGACAATGACCCTATACATACAGCCAATTTCATTTTGAGCGATCTTCATAGTAATGAAAATCAAGGAGTCCTGGAAGTGATTATATGATCCCCCTACAGCCCTGATCTCAACATTAGCAAGTTTGCTTAGATTACATGAAGAGGCAGGACGATTTTCAAAAGCCTACATGCACAGAAGATCTATAGTTAGTTTTCCAATATGTTTGGAATAGCCTATCTGTCGAGTTCCTTCACAAACTGTGCGCAAGTGTATCTTGAAGAACTAATGGTTGATGCTGTTTTAAAATCAAAGGGTAATCACACTAAATATGTATTTGATTTAGATTTTTCTTTTTTCATTGATTTTGCATTTTTGTTAATTTATAAAAATAAACTATTATTTAAAGTTCTATTTTTGATAGTATTCTTATTTTTGAGCATCTTTTCACAGATGCCTAAAACTTCTGCACTGTACTTTTAAGTCATATATTACTTCCTTTGATATAGAATTAGCATAAACTAATGATAAAGGGATCAGACAACATATGAATTCTCTAAATAGCGCAGATTTCCCCAGGAAATTTGATTTGTGGCTCATTCTCCGCAAATTGAGAGTCACTTAATATTGTCTTCCACCTCTCCAACCCCTCTGCTCTTCACCACCTTCCATCCAGTACTTGAGGCATCTTCTTATTACCACAGATGAGCTCTCAATCTCCAGGTATCTTTAAGCTAGACAGGGACTTCCAAGTGTTATGAGGTCCAGACATTTTATTTGCAAGTGGATGTAAGGTTACAATGTAATGATGTCATAATGCAAGAAGTTAAAGAAGAAAAATACTTTAAAGAAAATTAAGGCATCATATGTAACAGAGAGGCCAAGGCAGGCTAGAAGACCCTACGCACAGTCCCCCCCAACTATTCCACACCGATGCATGGAAATCCAAGCTTCTAATTATCAGATAACAAAAAACAGGCTATGGATTTCTTCAGTGAAGATATCAAATCGGTATAACAGCACCATTATGGCCATAGCTTTAGTTTACCATGCATAATCCTGATGGCAAGTTCTCATTTAAATTTAAAAATTTCCCTTGTAGTTGTCATCCTCTTAATAGTTATAGAGTTAGTAGGATATTTTATATTAGGTCAGAAAACACAATATACTCGCAAGTTCTGTTTTATGTCCTACTGTCTGAATTTTGTATTGAAAAAATTAAAATGGAATGAGAGAGACGCATGAACAGTGGAAAATTTCAGCAAGAGAGATGCACAGAGGGTGAGGAATAGAGAAAAAAACAGATGAGTAACGGATAGAATTGTAGATAGAAAACAAATAATAAAGATAGGAAGAGAAAGAGGAGCTGAAAACAAAAAGAACATTAGAGAAAAAGAGAAAGAAGGGGTAGAAAGAGAGGCAGAAAAAAGAGAGAATGCAGTGAAGAAATGAAAAAAGCACAAAGGCAGAAAGAAGAAAGGGGTGGAAAAAAGTGATAAAGATTGTGCAAAGAAGAGATAAGGGCACAGAGAACCAGACAATTTAATAACACAGAAGACTGTAACTAAATTAAAAGACAGAAGGTAAAGTATAAAGAATGACCAGATCATAATGTGCAGAACTGTATGTACAATTTCTCTAAGCAGTTTAAAATCTGTTTGCTAATAATACCTTTTCATACATAAAAGTCACGCAATCAAGATTTGTTTTGTTCAGAAAACATGAAAAATATGTACAGAAACAAAATACTTAAGTGTAATTTTACATAGTTTATTTCTCTTGATTTCTTTTTTACAGTTATGTTCTTAACATCAATGTTTGCTACTTTTAACAATACTTTAAAATGCGAATTCAAAATGCAGAGTGCAGGTGTGATTTTAATAATAGGTTTATGTGATTGCTGTCTTGCAATGTTAGAATATAACGGACAAGATTAATTTCAACTGTTCAACAAAATAGGTTCTAGCTAAATCATATTTTAACATTAGAAGAATAATTCTGTATAATCCAAATTGATATAAATGCTGATTACAAAATTAAAATGTATGATTAGATTTCAGTTTGACCATTTCTCCCTGCATTCATTCTGAGCTCTAATCTGTTATCCCACAAATAGGGATGAGCGGACCCATGGAAGTTCTGGTACCCGACCCGAACTTAAACCAAGCATCCGAACCTCATTGAAAACAATGGGGACTCAGACTTTTGAGCTGGAAAATTTTCTCTCTGCATTGGACTATCCCCTGAACTCCAAACATTGCAATGGGAGAAGACCATGTTTGATGTTTAGCACCGTACACTAACTGTCCAGTACGAACCCCGAACTCTTAAGTTTGGGTTCGCTCATCTCTACCCATGAATTAAAAAAAAAAACTTTTTGAGCAATGCAAAACATACTATAAAAAATATTTACACCAGTCTGGGGATGCCTTTTTTCTTCAATTATTCAGTCTGCACCCCAGACCGGTCATTTTTCTAAAAAAATATGTCAAAACTGTGCAGAACATTCTCTTTCTAGGAAAAGTTGGGTTGTGAGAGCGAGCATGATGAGCAAGATCCCACAACTCTTTATGTCCCCTCTAGCAGTTACAGTGCAAATTCTCACTCTTTGCACTAACCCAATGCTACTGCATTATTTAGTAAATGGTGACCAAACGGTGACTGCTATACTGATACTACCATTCAGTAACCGTTCAGTAAACTTTGTGACAAGGCAGAGTTTGTGAGAAAAACAAGATCTTGCAATCAATCAGGAAATCTCACATTTCACCACTGTTAGAGGCAACATGCAGGCTTTCAAATTCCTGGATTGCATGCTGCATACAACATGTGGACTAGCTTTCAGCCACAAGAAAACCAGCAAGGGGCACTACAGATGAAATTGCTTTGTAAAACTCAGTCATGGGTCATGGGGACTCAGTCTTGCAGCACGAGTGCTGTGGGGCAACAGGCCGTTGGCCCTGCTGGTGCATTGGCGTGGTGGCGGTGGTCGCCGCACGTCTCCACTCCATTAGGGTTGGTTAGGACCCACTACGAGGTTTGCTGTGACGTGGCAGTGGGCTTCATACAGTCTGATCAGAATGTTAAACTAAGAACCTCATGTTCAGTTATATATATTTTTGCCGAGAGACATTAAATCATTGTATGATTTTTGGAGTTTCTGTCCTCTCTCTTTTTTGAGCATATTGCATTTATAAAACTGCATACAATTTTTTGTAGATTTGAATTCTAAATACAATTCTTTTACTAATATGCGTTGTTGAATTTTGAACAATACTTTTTGTGAGACTACTAGGGATGAGCAAGCATTAAAATGCTCATTTACAAGTTGATGGTAGCAAATGGGAAATCCAAGCATTTTTCCGGCCAACGCTCCAAAAAGGTGGAGGAAGTGAAAATTTTGAAATGGATGGAAAAAGGGCTTAATGCAAGGAGAATGGCATGGGAAAGACCTCTGGAAGCATTTCTTACTCTAAGAACACTGCTACGACCAATGGTGTCCCATTTTTACTCCACTTTAAGGACTAACAATCAAACATTGAAAATGGATGAGAAATTACAGTTTATAGGAAAAAACATTAAGAAATATTTGGTGGGTGTGATGAAGTAACAGCCACCATCTTAGATATGGGCCTAATGCTCGCCTCATGTCTGAGCTGACCTGTCCCAGCTGCCATTTTTTCTGAATTAACAGAGCTACAGGCAGCTAACTGCTCCTAAAACCCCATGGCCTGTAGGCATATTCAAAAAAAACAGGGTTTAATACTCCACTGTTAAATAACAAGGTCTTTAGTATGCTAAGCAGGTCAGACCAAAACAGGATTTCAAAGCTTTAGTATGGAGCCACGCCATCATGGGGCCTGGAGATGCCTGGGGGTTCAATTAGATTATAACTGTCAGCTAGAGACAGAAAACACATCCATTGTCTCTCCCAGCCACTACAACTCCGTTCTAGGATTATGAATTACGAGCACATCTTTCAAGCTACAGACTCATAAAAAATATCTGCGTGATCCTGTGGACCTCAGGCATCTGACAGTGCGACTCACGAGTCAGTGATGGATCAGGTACCTGAGATAAAGAGATTGGGTCGTGGTGGAGTGCCAATCGGGCCATGTTTGATCTCCGCGTGACAGGCAGAACAATCTGCATTCACTGGTACCTCTCGTATCCTGATCCAATCGTCCTGGAGAAAGTTAACTCCTTTCTTAGATATTGGGAATAAATTCTGCAGGGAGCTGAGGGTGGAGATTATTAGCCCACCCTCTGGCACCGAGGGGGGGACCTAGCAGGTTTAAGAACTGTGAGTGGATAACAGACTCTCGCTATTCACATAGAAGAACAAGACAATGAAGATCTAAGAAGGAACAAGGGACAGATCTGCCAAGGGAGCAGCGTGACTCGTTTTGGGGACTGTCAGGCAACTAAGATTCGTACCTGTGGATGGCAAAGCTCCCGGCATCCACATGCAACCTACAGCCTGGTAACATTAACCTTTTGCTAAAACCTCTAAGCCTTGTACCTTATTGTAATATTTTACTCTGACTGCAAATCCACTGTAATTCCGTTGTATAGCTTACTGTATATTTCTGTAATTATCTAATGTGCCCTTAAGGCAATTAAACCAAAAAATTAATGTTGGGCTGATGCTTTTACTCTGATCACGAATCTTAGAATACCCAGTGGGTAACAGTACATCCTCCCCAGCGGCCATTTGCTCTAGGTGCAGTTCCCTTACTGACCTGAGAGACAAAGGGGGTGCAGGAGAGCTGTGCCTGTGTAGTTACGTCACATTGGTGATGTGGGAGGAACCCGGGTTTCCTTCACAGTGGGGTTGCTGAGCGTCGCACCCCCACCAATCAGACACTGATTACCTTTCCTAAGGGTAGGCCATCAATGTTAAAGTAGTGCACTACCTCTTTAAATACCACTGTAAAACTCTCACAGCAGCAGTTAATATACAGTTGAGCATCAATAAATTCACCCATTAGCTCTTATGACCTATATTCCCAGTACTGCAACACAACAGTGTTAACTAGTGAACTACCATGATGTTTTTCAGACCTGTGCTCTAAAAGAAACTTGCCATATTAAAAGTAATTATAAATAGATAGCTTAAAACTCTTTTACTAGAATGCAAGCTCTGTAACAGTGTGTCCTACCAGTGCAAGTGTAATTTCTTGATTCCATATAGATATGTCACGTGATCAAAACTGATGAATATATGTAAAATATGCTATGTGAGCTGTTCTGTGATACAGAAGATTGCATTATGATTCAATAAGCTTTTGAACTATTCTTTGATGTTTCTATTACTTGTGCCAACTGTTGATATTTGTGTGGACAAAGACAAATAATCTTTAAAATAATTTCTGTAATGCTCCTGCTAATGCCAAAGACAATAACATTGAATATAAGGACATCATGTATGGAAATATGGAGAATGCAAGAATGTATAATTATTTCTAGCTAATTCTCTTAATTGGTAGACTGTAATTGTTTAAAAGTTATTATGGCAAAAGGTTTAAGAATCGCTGTATTGACATATATTAATAAAAGATAAATAATAGTTAAAGATGAAAAATTGTTAAATAAATTATTGGTATCTACGGTAACAATATCTAAAATGCACCAGGTTGCTTCATACACCATTAGCACTTCAGTACAGCTGTACAGCCTGCAGCTGTTGAAACACCAGCCTGTAACTTTTTTTCCTGATAACTGCATTTCTCAAAACTATTATTTTATATATCCATTTTCAGGATCATTAATATTTTAGGTATCATTACAGATGCTTTAATTCAGTTCATTTCTCTGTTTATTATTAACCAAAAATTGTGGTGAAATGTTTAAATCCATGTTTCAGGAGTTTGGAGTGGAAAGAAAAGATTGTAATAAGCTAGAAATATACATTCATATGTTATTCTTGACCTTTAGCCAAAGAAAATGGTATTGTTATCCATAACATTATCCATGTGCTGGCCCTAATCAATTGTTTTGATAGACTCAACTACTGCTGTTTCTTTGTACATTTATTTTATGTAATCAAGGGTGAATTGAAACCGAGCACAAAACTGAACTTTCTTGGCCTGTAGCACAATATCCAGTGTGATTTGTGCATTGTTTGGCTACAAACCCATGAGAGCTATTGCAATGTTCCCTTATGCCAAATAATTATTTAAAGGAAATGTGTTACCCTTCTTTTTGTGAATATGGTTATCTGGTTTATCATTAGATTTGCTAAATTAAAAAACTACTTAAAAGGGTCATCTTACGGACAAAGTATATTTTAATTAATAGATGTTAGAATAGAAATAAGTTCCACAATTGGAAGTGTTAAAAGAACAGTTTGTGTCCCGAGATAATTTTATAAATGTCTCCTGTTATGTACTGTGTAATGGATTTATCTGACCGTGCAGGAACATGGTCACATATACCAAACCTCCTGGGCAGGGGAGGCAGCAAAGAGTATACAGACATGAACCATGTTCCAGTACGGTTGCACACAGACATTACACAGTATATAGCAAGGGCACATTTATAAGATTATCTCAGCACAGGAAAAAAAAATTAACATATCTAATTGTGGAAACTATTTTTATTCCGTAGATCTATTGATTAAAGTGTGCTTTGTTCGTGAGACAACCACTTTAAAGTCTTCTTAAGCATAATATTGTAGGCATGCTGTCACGACTCTGATGTCGGATGTCCCAGAACCATGGGCTCCTTCCCTGTCCCTAATGCTAGTGGTGCCCTAGCTCACGCTGTTCCCGGATTATTCCTGATAGTGAAGATGCTGGGACCATGAACCTTGTCTTAGCTCCTGAATCCACCATCAATCTGTACTCTTCTCCCACCCAGGGAAGAGGGGAGTAGTAGTGTACTGTTATACACCAACCAGACTAACAAGGTAATATGAACAGGGATAAAGGAAAATACCAATAGTACAACTATACACACATAAACAACAGAGTTAAATACCGAGGAGTGGAGGATGGGGTTAGACCAAAGTAAAAGAAGAAAGGGAATTATCACACACTCAAAACCTATCAACAGTTACAGATAAATCTACCAAACACCTTCTCAAATAACAACCACCAACTACCATATAAAAATATGAGACAGTACTAAATGTAACACCTCATTATAGAAAAATAAAAAATAAAAGAAGGTTTGCCAAAACAATTGCCCATGAGCAAAGTTAAACAATATATTAATAACCTTGATATCCATTTTAGCAATATATAATCTGTAAAGATATATTTGCTAATAAGAAAACATGTGTTTTCATCTTGCTTTGAATGTACATATAGTTTAATTGCAGGGTGGGTGTATACAGCTCTGGCAAAAAATTAAGAAACCACTGCAAAATTTTCAGTTTGTCTGATTTTTCTCTTTATAGGTATATTTTTGAGTAAAATGTAAATTGTTACTTTATTCTATAAACTACAGACAACATGTCTCCGAATTTCCAACCAATAAATGTTGTATTTTTTTTCTAAAAATGAGAAATTGTCAAAATTAAAGAGCCACTGCTTTCAGACCTCAAGTAATGCAAAGAAGACAAGTTCATAATCATTTAGAAACAACAATACTAATGTTTTATCTCAGGAAGAGTTCAGAAATAAATGTTTTGTGGAATAACCATGATTTTTAATCACACTTTTCATGGGTCTTTCGCACTGCTCCTGGCGCAAAAATGTAAGCAGTTCTTCTTTGTTTGATGGCTTGTGACTATCCATCATCCTCTTGATTACATTCTAGAGGTTTTCAATGGGGTTCGGGTCTAGAGATTGGGCTGCCCATGACAGGGTTTTGATGTGGTGGTCTCTTAATTTATGCCAGAGCTGTATTATTGGAAAAAATACATCAGGCAAATTTACAAAAGCTAGAGCTAAGCTGTGCTTGCTGAATTTTTCCTTTCAAATCAGGATTGTTGATTAATGGTTTCTTCATTCAGGAAATACGTTTGAATACATTTTTCTTTTAGGACAAAGAGAAATAAAACAGGTTGGCAATCAGTATGGGCAGTCTCTTCCTCATATGCATAGCCGATGCTGACTGTTGAAATGTCTTGTATCTGTCATCATGACACTATGAAGAATTAAAAGTAAACTGTCTTTTTGTCAGTTGAAAGAAAAATCTGAGTATCAATAGATTTATCAGTAAAATTTGGTGAAATCATAAACATTGCTCTGTTATTGTACCTTTTTAAAATAGAATATATACTGTATATTGTGTACTCTTGTAAAATTTATCACTGTATGTAAGTTAACATTTTTTAACACAAATAACATTTATCCTTTCATGGAGAATCACATCTAAATGTATTATCTGACATTCATTTAAGACATGTCTGACTATAACACTAGCATACAGTAAAGATGTATATCTTTGTACCGTGTTAGCCAGTAGATAGAAAGATATTTAGACTTGAGAGTCCTCAGTGGTTGATACCTTTTAATGGCTAACTGAAAAGATGGTAACAAATTATGTGATTCTTCAGATTTTGTATTAGTCTTTGCCTGATGAAGAGACCTGAGTAGTCTCGAAAGCTTGCAATTTGTTACCATCTTTTCAGTTAGCCATTAAAAGGTATCAACCACTGAGGACTCTCAAGTCTAAATATTTTTCTATAACACTAGCAGGGATCCAAGAATTGGGACCCCCCAGCTCTTCGATTCTTAAAAAGACAGGATTGAGCTGAAGAGCCTTTAGCTTCTGATGTTGCTTGGGACATTCTGTCATTGTGAGTGTTGTTCTTTTTCAGTCATAGCACAAGTCTTTTTACAATAGAAGTAAATTTACCATTGTATTGAAGCACATCAATCTTGTCTACTCTGCTGTCTTAGGAGGCAAAACAAGGAAAAGTGCACCACTTAATATATACTACAACTGGGGTCAGGTACTCTTTGTCAAATCTGAATGATGTGAAAACTTACATACAAATTAAAATATATAATACAGTGCTTTGCGAAAGTATTCAGCCTCTTGGAACTTTTCAACACTTTCCCACATATCATGTTTCAGACATAAAGATACCAAATGTTAATTTTGGTGAAGAATCAACAAGTGGGACACAATTGTGAAGTTGAATGAAATTTATTGTTTTTTTTTAATTTTGTGGAAATACAAAAGCTGAAAAGTGGGACATGCAATATTATTCGGCCCCTTTAACGTAATACTTTCTTGCGCCACCTTTTGCTGCGATTACAGCTGCAAGTCGCTTGGGGTATGTCTCTATCAGTTTTGTACATCGAGAGACTGAAATTCTTGCCCATCCTTCCTTGGCAAACAGCTCTAGCTCAGTGAGGTTGGATGGAGATCGTTTGTGAGCAGCAGTATTCAGCTCTTTCCAAAGATTCTCGATTGGATTCAGGTCTGGACTTTGACTTGGCCATTCTAACACCTGGATACGTTTATTTGTGAACCATTCCATTGTAGATTTTGCTTTATGTTTGGGATCATTGTCTTGTTAGAAGACAAATCTCTGTCCCAGTTTCAGGTCTTTTGCAGACTCCAACAGGTTTTCTTCAAGAATGGTTCTGTATTTGGCTCCATTCATCTTCACATCAATTTTAGCCATACTCCCTGTCCCTGCTGAAGAAAAGCAGGCCCAAACTATGATTCTGCCACCACCATGTTTACCAGTGGGATGGTGTGTTCAGGATGATGAGCTTGTTGCCTTTACGCCAAACATATCGTTTGGCATTGTTGCCAAAAAGTTAGATTTTGGTTTCATCTGACCAGAGCACCTTCTTCCACATGTTCAGTTGTCTCCCAGATGGCTTGTTGCAAACTTTAAATGACACTTTTTATAGATATCTTTGAGAAATTGCTTTCTTCGTGCCACTCTTCCAAAAAGGCCAGATTTGTATAGTGTACGACTGATTGTTGTTCTATGGACAGACTGTCCTACCTCAGCTGTAGATCTCTGCTGTTCATCCATAGAGATCATGGGCCTCTTGGCTGCATCTCTGATCAGTCTTCTCCTTGTTTGAGATGAAAGTTTAGAGGGACGGCCGGGTCTTGGTAGATTTGCAGTGGCATAATACTCCTTCCATTTCAACATGATCGCTTGCACAGTGCTCCTTGGGATGTTTAAAGTTTTGGATATCATTTTGTATCCAAATCCAGTTTTAAACTTCTCCACAACAGTATCACGGACCTGCCTGTTCTGTTCCTTGGTCTTCATGATGCTCTCTGTGCTTCAAACAGAACCCTGAGACTATCACAGAGGAGGTGCATTTATACGGAGACTTGATTACACACAGGTGGAATATATTTATCATTAGTTGTCATTTAGGACAACATTGGATCATTCAGAGATCCACAATGAACTTCTGGAGTGAGTCTGCTGCATTGAAAGTAAAGGGGCTGAATATTATTGCACGCCCCACTTTTAAGTTATTGTATTTCCACAAAAATTTAAAATAACCAATACATTTCGTTCAACTTTAAAATTGTGTCCCACTTGTTGATTCTTCAACAAAAATAAACATTTGGTATCTTTATGTTTGAAGCATGATATTGGGAAAAGGTTGAAAAGTTCCAGGGGCCGAATACTTTCGGAAGGCTCTGTATCTGCATCAAGGACAAAGGACAGAAAATTGACTCATTGTGTTGCACGCCAATTTTGACAAAGAAAATTAAATCAAGGAAAGATATAATAAATTGGTTGTGCCAATGAAATTTCATTTCACCCTTTTGACAACTCAAATATCATGAAAAGTTGTATTTGCTAGCAAAAGCTGTGGAAAACTTTTACCATTTTTTAATATAAGTACACCAGATATTGGCATTTGTATATCTTGGACCATGATATTGTAATATTTATTTTTTTATATTATTTTTATATTTGTAGTTAATGTAGTTAAATGATAGGCAGGGAGATGGCTGACTGTGTAGGGCCAGAACTATTAGCCCCCTGTCAGCAGAATAAAAGTATAGGTATAGAATAGGCAGGAAATGTCTAGCAGCAGTGGTAGTAGCCACACAGTTTATATAATAAAAAGACAGTCAAAGGGCTGTCCATTTGTGTATTGCAAGCATTGGAAACCACCAATAACACAGTAACAGCAGTAACACAGTATGGAGACAACTTAATTTACATACAGGAGTTACCTTGCTGGGCCGGGAACATCAGCAATGGTGGCAGCATAACAGTACAGAACACAATGGACAGGTAGGCAGATGCTGTGGCTGATCTACCGATAGTAATATGACATATGGCAAGGAAAATTGGCACTTATCTATGTCTTATTTTTTTATAAATTTAAAGTTTTCCACATTTATGTAGAACAATATAGTCTGCATGATTGTGAGAAAGCCACGTGCCATGTTGAATATCCTCTCTGATAATACAGAGGAAGCTTAGCAAAACTGTGTGGCAATGTTAAATTGGTCCAGCTCTTTACACTGGTCAAGTATACTAGCATGGGGTCCATATTCATGGTTTCTCCCAAAGATATTGCACAGTCCAGTTACAAATGGACCTTGCTGTTCAAACAGTTAATCTCTGCAGATAAAACATCCGGTTTATCATGTCATACATACTGTAAATGCTGCTGCCTTGGCTAATTGTTGCAGCCATTCCAATAGCTTATGTAGGGGTGCTTTGGATCTGAGGGAACAGAAAGATGTGTCACTTTGAATACTGTATGTGGTCAGCAAGCATCGGCTTGGCAAAAGTCATGCCAAGCAGGGAAAACAGAGCTTGATCAATATTTTTTCCAAAATATGCAAGCTCTAAACAAGTGTGTGGCAATTCAAGCCTTTACACAAACCTACAGTATATTTTGCAGTAGCAATTCAAAAAATTGTGCCCTACCAATAACATTTTTTTTGCATTGCAGAGCTATTACCAGAAACTTCTCTATTTCTTTGCTATTTTTTCCTGACCTGTAATCTCTAACGGATTAGAGTCTGTCTGTATGATTTCTCAAAGTGGATTGCCTTTTATAAGTAAATTAAATTATATCTAATTTAGGAGTGCCAAGTACATTTAACATTCACTTTGTGAGATAGAAAGTTGCAGCTAATTGTCTGGAATTTGGTTAATTTTCTTATCTATAAAAAACAAAAATTGCATTTACAAAAAGAATTGCACTAGAAATGTATATCCTGAATGCAGTTGCTAGCATGTGACAAGCACAATTTTTCTGTTTATCTGAGTTAAAATGTATTTCTTTGAAAAGTAATTGTTTTCGACTTGCTGCTTTCTAGAGCATAAATTAATAAAAAACTTTAAAATGGCGGTAACATTCCAGTCTTGTTTCTTTTAAAGGCCGTAAAAATTTTTCCTGATTTGTTGTTCTACACTGCTAGGGTTGGCGGAACGCATCAAATGAAATATTTATAATAATAATAAGGTGCATTCGCTACCCGGGGTCCACCTTGCAGCGATGGCACCTGCTGCTAAGCAATGGCGGAATAAGATGCTGGTTGAATGCCGAAAACACGCAGGTTAGATGTCACAGGGTATGAACAGCGACAAACTCTGTTACTTCACAGAGCCACCGCAATGAAGTACTAGAACGCTGTTCCATGTTAAATGTCACAGGACACAGCTGATATGGCACAAGTGAGATCTCTAGGCTCAACCTCTAGAACATGGGGACTTGAGTCTGACCGGACCCACAATGCACACGGCGTTTGCACAAGCGATACCACTACTTGGTGCTGAGTGGTATCAAAATATAGCTAACTGAAGCGCACCACAAATTGGTGCAAAATAAGAGCAAAAGCTCAACTGACCGCAGAGCGGTACCAAAAGGTGTGTGACAGAGCATGTGGATTGACTGTGCCCTGTAAACAGCCCGTGCTAAGCAGCACACGTGGCCAAGACAGGCGCTAGGTCAAACCTGCATGACTAAGGAAACTGATCATACACACCGACAGTACGGCAGGTTCTCGGCCCAAACACATGTGCATACACAGAGTGGTAGTGAATCCACTCGCTCACACACCACATGGTTTATATTAGTGCACGGCCATGCGGCTGTGCAATCCTTTTATAACCACAGCCTTCTAGGACCTTGCTGATGGCCCAATCCAGACTGCTTGAGAATCTGAGCATGTGACCTCCGACAACCAATGAGCGGTCATCTCACGGGAATGCTTAGATGGAGAAAAGCAGGACTTAGTCCCAGGAGCGTCTGCTCGCCACTGACTAATGCTGGTTGCTATAGCTGAACCTGGGGCGGCAACAGCAATCAAACGCATAGCATTAGCCTGAGCAAGACGCTGGGACCAATGTCTCCGCTGAGCAGAATCCTCTGCAGCTGAAGAAGAATGGGAGACCGCAGAGGACATGGCTCGAGATTCCCCCTGTGCAGCAGCGGGATCTCGACGCCTAACACTACACTGTGTGATATTAACATTTTTTCATACAAATTTCTGAATTTTTTTCACCACTTAAATAAAAAATTAATTATTCATGTTTTCTACCTGTGTACTGGTACTGACCTGGGAATCATATTTCCTGGCCATTTTTACCATATAGTAAACATGGTAAATAAAAAAAACAGAAAACAATTGTGGTATTGCACTTTTTCTTGCAATTTCGGAGAACTTGGAATTTTTTTCCCGTTTTCCAGTACACTATATGGTAAAATCTATAGCATTGAAATGTATAACTCACCCCACAAAAAACAAGTCCTCATACAGCTACCGTATATGCTCGTGTATAAGCCGAGATTTTCAGCACTTTTTTTTGTGCTGAAAATGCCCCCTCGGCTTATAGACGAGTCATAGGGCAGAAACCAGTGGGGGAGGGGATGCGGCGGCAGGAGCTGGTGGCTGGGACATCATACTAACCCTCCCCGTGCCATCGCTGGACGTCCCTGCAATCCTGCGTTCTCCCCGGCTTCCTGCAGCTCTCTAGCGCTGAGCGGTGACGTAATACCCGCTCATTAAGGTCAAGTAATATGGACGCGACGCCACTCCCATGGACGTGGCCTCCATATTCATGGCCTTAATGAGCGGTATTACGTCACCGCTCAGCGCTGGAGAGCTGCAGGAAGCCGGGGAGAACGCAGGATTGCCGGCCGGGACGTTCAGCGATGGCACGGGGAGGGTGAGTATGATGGAGGAGGATGGGGGGAGCATGGAGGAGGACAAGGAGCACAGAGCAGGACAGGGGGGAGGACGGAGAGCACGGAGCAGAACGGGGGAGGACGGAGAGCACGGAGCAGAACGAGGGAGGACGGAGAGCACGGAGCAGGACTGGGGAGGACGGAGAGTACGGAGCAGAACGGGGGGAGGACGGAGAGCACGGAGCAGAACAGGGGGAGGACGGAGAGCACGGAGCAGAACGGGGGGAGGACGGAGAGCACGGAGCAGGACAGGGGGGAGGACGGAGAGCATGGAGCAGAACGTGGGGAGGACGAAGAGCATGGAGCAGAACGGGGGGAGGACGAAAAATAAAAAAAATGGAAAAGGGCCATGGCATGCTTGAAGGGGTTAAATCTGTACACTTGGCTGTTGCTTTTTCCTATAAGCATACTCAAGTTTATGTATTTTCTAAAGGGCATTGCATTAGTCATTATCATCTGCACAAGTGAAGTGTTTCCTAGACTGAGTTAATGACATTCTAGTTATGATTACTGTCTGTTTTAATTATTTGGAAGGTATCAGCAATAATAGATTATATTTTGTGTATTTGCAAGTTCAACTTGTATTGTATTTCTAGCAATTCTAGCCAATGGTAAGTTATGGCATAGTTTTATTGGTGTGAGATTTTTCTTTCCATTACTGAGATATTACCTGATCTCTTTGGTCTGAAATGTTTGAACAGTTTTTAGACATATTGACATATTTATGAGACTGTTCTCAGCCAATAATCATAATTAAAATGTCTTACTCATTGACATTATATATTTTGTAGAGATTTTCCTTGAATTTTCTCCCTCTCACTTGTGTTTTGTTCTTTGACACGTTACCTAGTAGTGATGATCGGATCAATCTGAGGCAAATCAAATTTAAACAAATTTCCTGAAATACACAGGTCCCTGCAAATTCCAAATTTTTCACATTGCTAATGAGTGACAGAGTGTGCTAATAATGACAGACACAGCCAGGTGGGTTTCCTCAAAATGCCTACAGTTATTCCAACAATTATGAAGCACTATCACAACCAGTGTAAAAAATGCACTCTCTGTGGGATACACAGCAAGTGGAAGTAATGCCGGGGTCACACTTGCAAGAAACCTCGCACGAGTCTCGCACCTCAATACCCGGCACTGCCGCCGGCATTCGGACTGGAGCATTCAGCTGAATAGAAATACATGCAGCCGCACACTCCGGTCCGAGTGCTCATGGCAGTGGCAGATATTGAGGTTCGAGACTCGTGCGAGTTTCTCGCATGTGTGACCCCGGCCTAGGTTAGAGGATTGGTCACTTACCTTGATGGGTTGTGGAAGGCACAACTCTGGCCAAAATGGTGTGGATCCCAAACGTGGCTACTGCTCATGCTGCTGTGATTAAACCAAATGAAGGAAGGACATAAGTAAACAAAGAGAAATTGAGGTGGATCCTGGGTGCTGCTTCTGACAAGGTTGGTTCCAGGTGGTGAGCATAAAGCTTATGTCAGGTTTATTAATGCCATGCATATCAGAATAGATTCTCCAGCAAAAGGCATTACATTAATAAACCTGAAATAAATTTTAAACTCATTGTATGAAACCATCCTTGTAAGTGGTAGTGCCAAGGATCCACCACACTTCCTCTTCCTTTAAGTATAAAAGTTGTGGGCTGGCCAAGCAGCACCATCTTATGGTTTTATAGCATAGGGATAGACTGAACAGCTCATTTTACATGGGGAATCTAACTCTATAATGCCTCTCTTTTTCCCCCTTTTCCTCTTAAGGCTATATTGACAGTAAAATAGATTGTATCCAGCATTAGTGGACAGCAAAATGTTCAATACACCATTCCTAGGCGATTGAACTACTAGACATTTTCTGCAAATAAATTATCTGCAAATCAAACATTACAAATGAAAACACTGAACCTAGCAAATTTTATTTAAAAAATATGATCATCTCTGTTACCTAGTGTATATAAAGGTAAAGCTTTCTTTCAGAATTCTAAAAAAAAAACTCTTCTGTTTTATGTTTATTTCCATCTTCAATATTTATGGACATTGTTCTGAATTTTTTTAACCTTCCCAGCAATTCTCCATAATGTATGATTCAATTCCTGTAAAGACCTTATCGCTTTTGACATCATTTTTATTTTTACTTTATTTATACTATGCTTTTAGCCTTTTGAAATATGTTTGTCGGATCTATCTTTAATAAAAAAAATCTTTTAGATTCTTCCATTTTTCATTTCTGTTCATTATCTGTTAGGTATAATATCTATAATCAATTTCTTAGAAATCTCAAGCCTTACTATTTCTTGATCTTCACTACCTGTATTATAGTGTCATAGATCAGTTATCTCATAATTCTAACTGTGGATCACCCATACAATCCTTGCCAGTTACCCTTTTGACCTAAAGGTCTCATTACTTGTTACTATATTTACTGGTATACCTCAGATCCTGTACTTTTTTTTATTAAACTTGCCTTCTTCAACATAGCTTGTCTTTCACACTGCTATCTCTATGATCTAGCTGTATCCTTCCTTACCTTTATTCTTGACGTAATAAATATCACAATCACTCTAACAAGATGATGAACAGCTATGAAAAGAAAGAAACACCATTTTGAGATGCTTGGCTATGACATGTCCATGCTATAAATGTGGCCGCCCAGTAATTGATTGATCTCTGCCTTCTCTACTGAAATTTGCATGTTTTTGTTTTATTTGCTCTTTATATTCGTTTGCATCCCAGCATCACTGTAACATAAAGGCATTTGCCACAATTTTATTTAGAAAAAGTTTAATTTTATCACGATAAATGTTAAAGATTTCCTATTATGGGTATTTAAGTATTTAAAAGGAACATTTTAATATGACAGATCTCTATAATTTATCAAAAACATAATGCCATACCAGATGCACACAATGTAAATGCAATCAAGCAAACTGTCAAACAGGAAGGGCTGAAAAATAGGACTTCCTGTTCTGTGTATTCTCTGGAAAGGATCCTGTAGCAAGTTCCGTTTAAAGTGGCGGTCCTCATTGGCAAATATTTATTTTCTTACATAAATCCATAAACTTGTGGCTACATCTTTTAATGGGTTTCATTAAAAATTTGGCACTATTGACCCTACTATAGCCTCTATGCTGCAATGTCTATTGCAGTGAACTCATTCTAATGGTGCAATGGGAATATTTGCAACTCTTGCATCTGTCTTTTTTGGCTAGTTGATTTATGAGGACAGACAGCATTGAGGTTGAAAGTGAAACACTGTGAACATTTTCAGGAAACTAAATTGCAAAAATAATTTTCAGCCCAAAATACAAGCATTAAAGTAAAAAAATTAAAAATTTACCTCAGAGGTGGACAACATATTTAACGCCTTCAAAAAAAGAGTCACAAATCATACAATAGAGCTACAGCTTGGCTCAATATAAAAACCTGTAAACCTGTTCATTAGTGTGACCATATTTAAATCTTATTTTTAACAAGAACATGATCCCATGCTCACATTTTTGTAATATATAAAAAACATTCCAAATTAAAAATTGTCTTAGTCAATCTGAAAGGATTGAAAAACTGTAATTGTTAGGTGTGCATTTGATTAACATATTTATGCTCTTCATTTATAGCACCCTTAAGTTTTATAACAGATATCAACAAGGCAATTATAAAGACAGACTTTACTATAATTATGTATTTGTGACTTACATGACAATTTGCTAAATATTTTTGCTGGAAATCATGAAGGCTTGTGATTTGTTAATTGTAATGTTTATTATACCATTTTGCTCACAGTATATAAACTTAATTAGGACTTAAATATGATGCAATATAAATCATATGAGCCATGGAGAATGAGCTGGCACATTTACCTTGAAAATCATTATGTACTTAACAGTATTATGCCTATTAATCTTTTTTAAACTGCATTTTACAATAGGTTTGAATTTATAGAAAAGAGGCTCAAAACTTTTGTCTTAAATATCAAAGTTTAAAAAATAATCATGTTGTGCCTATTTTTTATTTTGATATTTATACATATAAAAGTTGACAAATGTATATTTTGTGTTGTCAGTAATGATAAATGAGCAGAAAAAAAACTGTGCCTTTTTCCAGATTATTTACAGAGGTAGTTGGCTCAATATTTAACATCCCCCCCACTTCCCCAAATTAACCCCTTCACACCATGGCCATTTTCCACTTTTTAATTTTCTTTTTTTCTTCCCCTTCTTCCAAGAACTATAACTTTTCAATTTTTCTGTCAATATAGCCATGTGAGAGTGTGTTTTTGCAGGACGTGTTGTTATTTTGAATAACCCCATTCGTTCTACCACATACAATAGTGTACTGGAAAATGGTGAAAAGAAAATATGGGTGCATTGAAACTGCATAAACAGAAGTTTGCAAGAACATTTTTGTTTTTGCTTTTGTTGCTATTTTACAAAACTTGTAATGTATACATTTATCAGGATCTGGGAATGTGCGAGAGTTCATTTTTTGAGAGCTGACATTTTTACAGACACCATTTGGGTGTGCATTTTATTGTAATGTTGAGATGGCCAAAAAATTATAATTCTGGCTTTTGGTTGTTTTTTTTCTTTTGTTATGCCATTTCCCGATCAGATTAATTAATTTAAAATTGTGATAGATTACTTTTATGAATGCAGCAATACCAAATATGTGTATTTTATTTTTTGTTGTTTTTTTAATGTGGCAGAATGGGGTGATTTGAACTTTTGTATTTTTATATTTTTTAAAATCTTTTTTGCACTTTTTATACTATGTGCACACGTTGCGGAATTGCCGCCGAAATTTCCGCGGCAATCCCGCACCTTCCTTCCGGGGAAATATGCATTTTTATTGGTATGCGTATTCTCTCCAGAAACTAGCATTTTGCAAGCTTAATTAGCTTGCAGAATGCTAGCGTTTTCCAAGCGATCTGTAGCATCGCTTGGAAAACTGATTGACAGGTTGGTCACACGAGTCAAACAAGTGTTTGACAAGTGTGACAAACTTTTACTATTGAAAAACTGACCGGCACATCCAAACATAGATTAAGTGTGAACAGGTGCCAAACCTAGAGTCACCAACTCATATACATACAAGAGAAAAAGGTAGCACACTGTAGCGCTACAGTGTGCTACCTTTTTCTCTTGTAAACTTTTACTATTGATCCTGCCTATTCCGCATCAAAAGTAAAAAGATCTAATGTTAAAAATAATAAAAAAATAATAAATCATGATATTCTCACCTTACGGCGTCCCCCGCAGCCTTCCCGGTCCTCAGCGACGCTCCCGGCCAATTCCGTTCCCAAGGATGCATAGCGACAATGACCCCAGATGACATATCATCACGCGAGACCGCTGCATTATTTTTGGTGATTCTCACAATGCATTACTGGGAACGGGATTGGCCAGGAGTGTCGCTGAGGAGCAAGAAAGCTACGGGTGCCGCCGGAATGTGAGAATATCATTATTTTTTATTTTAAAAATTCTTTTAACAGGAATATGGTACCCAGGGTCTGAAGGAGAGTCTCCTCTCCTCCAGACCCTGGGTACCATCCGCACATGAACCGCTTACTTTGCGCATGGTGGGCATAGCCACATGCGGAAAGTAAGCGGTTCAATGCATTCCTATGGCGGCGGAGTCGCCACGATTCCACAAAAAGAATGAGCATGCTGCGTATTTTTCCGTGATGCGATTCCGCCGCGGAAAAACACGCTGCATGTGCACAGCATTGCGTAATCCTATAGAATATAATGAGTTGCATTGCGTAAGCGTTTTGCGGCATTTTTGCGGCGTTTTCGCCGGCAAAAACGCTAACAATCCGCAACGTGTTCACATACCAAAAACACTTCATGGAAAAGAGCCCAATATAAAGATCACAATAATGATGATAATATGATAAACACAAAATCATTGGGGCAAAAAATGTGGGACATGTGAGGGAAATCGCGAAAAAGCACAAAATAATACAAACGAAAAAACTGCGATCAAAAAATTCCCAAAGAATCCATAAAAGGTACAAAATATTTTATTAGAAATTATCAGGATATGAGGTAAAAAATGGGACAGGGGTCAATACCAAAATGCACATGAAGATGAGGGGCACACAAAGTGGGAGAGGGGGATGAACACAGTAAACATGATCTTTAATTGACATATGGCACAATTGCATCATGCATCATGTTGATATGAATAATACATCAAAACAGCGTATGTATCATACACAGAAATCCTATGTATAATGTAGGTAGCAGGATGAAATGTAATAGACAAAAAATATATATATATCTGCATATAGCCTACATAATAACAGAGCATGTGTCCACTCCCAAAAGTCCTATATAGTATAAGTAGCAGGACGCAATGTAATAAGCTAAATAATTACCTGCAAGTACCAGATAAGTGGACCTCCACTGCGTGCCCTCCCCGACGCGCGTTTCGGCAGGATAGCCTTTTTCAAGGGGTAAGGAGAACAGGAAGAGGGTTTTTTTTTAAAATACTGCACCCTCCAATAGGATGGCTAGATTTAATCATGTGCCCAAGTGACTCGATACAGGCCCAATAGGAAATGGCAATTCCACATACATACTGCGTCATACTAAAGCTGTGAGTCTAATTTGCCAGCATCACCTGCATCTGTGATGACGCGCGCGTCGCCACAGCAACCCGGGACGCACGGCCGCGTCGGCATCACATGGCTGGTGACGTCAGAATCATGTGACTGATCACCATGCCAGCGAAGATGCCGAGAGCGGCCGAACGTGACAGGAGCTACGGCGCACGCGCGTGCAGGCGAGCGGTGAGCCGGACAAATAAAGACAACCTGAACAGAAACTGACACAAGGAAGGTAAGTATGTGTATCCAAAAGGAAGCAACCTGTACATATCGCCAATATTTGTCCCACATACAGGTTGATATAAATTCAATGTGTAAACTATCCAGGAAATCATTGTCAACATGTGTTAGAACAATGAAATATAGACAGCGACCTACAGATATCAGAAATATCAGAAATATTTGTCCCATACAGAGGCCAATATTAGTAAACTGGAAGATTATTATCAAAATATTATCCAAACAACACAAATCAAACGGTGACAAAAAATAATAGAAAATTATTTTACACTAATTCAAATAATCTTCAAGAGCCAATAGGGTCACATTGATGGTAACGATGGGCAGGATTGATCACGGAGAGGGCATATCATCAGATCCGGAAATTTGTAAATCTTGTAGCCAAACGAAAGGTTGATGCAGAAATATAACCAAAAGAATATATAAAAAAAAGTTAAAATCAAGTACGAAAACACGTCATGTGTCATAATGGTAGTAACCCAGCACAGCAACAGATGAACCAAATTACAAAAATGGAACGAAGCTAATGGCTTCGTTAAGACCCTTAGGATGGACCGAATCAAGGGTCCATATCCATTTGATTTCTCGTTGGGATAGTTTCTGTGTCAAGTTTCCACCGCGAACACCAGGATCAATTGAATCGATCCCTCTAACCCTTAGTAGGGAACTATCACTACCATGGTGGATCTTAAAATGACGTGGTAACGTCCTAAGTGTGGATAGGTCCTCATGGTCGGCGGCCGCCTGGATACCCAATACGTGTTCGCGAACACGTACTTTTAGTTGGCGTGTTGTCATTCCAACATATATCAATCCACAGGGGCAAAGGGCAAAGTATACCACATACCTTGAGACACAGGGGGCACTAGGACTTACAAAATTAGGAGACACATTTCATGTGTCTCAAGGTATGTGGTATATTTTGCCCTTTGCCCCTGTGGATTGATATATGTTGGAATGACAACACGCCAACTAGAAGTACGTGTTCGCGAACACGTATTGGGTATCCAGGCGGCCGCCGACCATGAGGACCTATCCACACTTAGGACGTTACCACGTCATTTTAAGATCCACCATGGTAGTGATAGTTCCCTACTAAGGGTTAGAGGGATCGATTCAATTGATCCTGGTGTTCGCGGTGGAAACTTGACACAGAAACTATCCCAACGCGAAACCAAATGGATATGGACCCTTGATTCGGTCCATCCTAAGGGTCTTAACGAAGCCATTAGCTTCGTTCCATTTTTGTAATTTGGTTCATCTGTTGCTGTGCTGGGTTACTTCCATTATGACACATGACGTGTTTTCGTACTTGATTTTAACTTTTTTTTATATATTCTTTTAGTTATATTTCTGCATCAACCTTTCGTTTGGCTACAAGATTTACAAATTTCCGGATCTGATGATATGCCCTCTCCGTGATCAATCCTGCCCATCGTTACCATGAATGTGACCCTATTGGCTCTTGAAGATTATTTGAATTAGTGTAAAATAATTTTCTATTATTTTTTGTCACCGTTTGATTTGTGTTGTTTGGATAATATTTTGATAATAATCTTCCAGTTTACTAATATTGGCCTCTGTATGGGACAAATATTTCTGATATTTCTGATATCTGTAGGTCGCTGTCTATATTTCATTGTTCTAACACATGTTGACAATGATTTCCTGGATAGTTTACACATTGAATTTATATCAACCTGTATGTGGGACAAATATTGGCGATATGTATAGGTTGCTTCCTTTTGGATACACATACTTACCTTCCTTGTGTCAGTTTCTGTTCAGGTTGTCTTTATTTGTCCGGCTCACCGCTCGCCTGCACGCGCGTGCGCCGTAGCTCCTGTCACGTTCGGCCGCTCTCGGCATCTTCGCTGGCATGGTGATCAGTCACATGATTCTGACGTCACCAGCCATGTGATGCCGACGCGGCCGTGCGTCCCGGGTTGCTGTGGCGACGCGCGCGTCATCACAGATGCAGGTGATGCTGGCAAATTAGACTCACAGCTTTAGTATGACGCAGTATGTATGTGGAATTGCCGTTTCCTATTGGGCCTGTATCGAGTCACTTGGGCACATGATTAAATCTAGCCATCCTATTGGAGGGTGCAGTATTTTAAAAAAAAAACCCCTTTCCTGTTCTCCTTACCCCTTGAAAAAGGCTATCCTGCCGAAACGCGCGTCGGGGAGGGCACGCAGTGGAGGTCCACTTATCTGGTATTTGCAGGTAATTATTTAGCTTTTTACATTGCGTCCTGCTAGTTATACTATATAGGACTTTTGGGAGTGGACACATGCTCTGTTATTATGTAGGCTATATGCAGATATATATATATTTTTTGTCTATTACATTTCATCCTGCTACCTACATTATACATAGGATTTCTGTGTATGATACATACGCTGTTTTGATGTATTATTCATATCAACATGATGCATGATGCAATTGTGCCATATGTCAATTAAAGATCATGTTTACTGTGTTCATCCCCTCTCCCACTTTGTGTGCCCCTCATCTTCATGTGCATTTTGGTATTGACCCCTGTCCCATTTTTTACCTCATATCCTGATAATTTCTAATAAAATATTTTGTACCTTTTATGGATTCTTTGGGAATTTTTTGATCGCAGTTTTTTCGTTTGTATTAACGTGTTCACATAGCCTAACTGGATTTAATAGATCCTGACTTGAGTCTGTGAGCATCTGATCACTTGTGCTACACATAGCAGTGGAATAGCAACTCTGATTTTTAAGCAATACATATTTGCTATTATGCGCGTTTTACAAAAAAAGGAAAAAATAAAGTACATAAAAATCCAACAAAGGATAATACAACAAGATAAAATTTATTGGAATATCACATAGAAATTATATCAGGCAAACCATAAAAAACAAATATCGAGGAAGATGTGGAGGAGACATGAAGGTAGGCAAAGGAAGAAGTGGGATTCAATGTCTGACAAAGGGAAGAAGGAAAGATAGTAATTAACCAATATGTAATCAAAAGCAGCAATGGTCGGTAATAATAATAATAATAGTAATTTTATTTCTATAGCGCCAACATATTCTGCAGCACTTTACATTATTGAGGGGACTTGTACAGACAATAGACATTACAGCATAACAATAAACACAGATCAAAGTAGATACCAAGAGGAATGAGGGCCCTGCTCGCAATCTTACAATCTATGAGGAAAAAGGGGAGACACAAAAGGTGGATGGTAACAATTGCTTTCATTGTTCGGACCAGCCATAGTGTAAGAATCGGGTGTTCATGTAATTCTGCATGAACCAGTTAACAGCCAAAGTATGTAACAGTACAGACACAGAGGGTTATTAAATGCATAAAGCGGGTGAGAACATAATACGAGGTACCTGATTATGGCTGAAAATTTTTGAATGAGCCAACAGGGATAGTTAAGTTAATGCATTGAGGCAGTATGCCAGTCTGAACAAGTGCGTTTTTATGGCACGCTTAAAACTGTGGGGATTGGGGATTAATCATCGGTAGAAAGTAATAGACAAAATGTATGTCCTAAGTACCAAAAACCTGTGCTGCCACAATAAGTAAATCCTGCTTCCCCATAATTTGTCACGACTCCCTCAGCCCAAGCTGCAGCCCCTGACGGGCATTTCACATTCCTGCTTTTTCAAAAGGATGTGTGCTCAATTCATTATCACAGGTTGGAGATGCAGCAGACCTTTTCTAGTGTTGCAGACTATATTTGTATGCAGCCATTTAAAACATTTGAAACATTCAATCAATAGTGACTTGCTGCCATTGTGATATACTCCAATATATTGCAAATACTATGCTGCTAATGCAATTATATATGGTCTGAAACACTTTCCTCTTTGACTTAAGCCCCCGTCTCACATACCGATATTGCTAGCGAGATCGGTGCTGAGTCACTAGTTTTGTGACGCAGCAGCGATGTCCCCAGCGATATCGCTGTGTGTGACATTCAGCGACAATCAGCCCCCTGCCGGGTATCGCTGATCGTCGCTGAAAGGCCAGGACATTTTTTTGATCGCTGGTCTCCCGCTGACAGGCACGCATCGCTGCGTGTGACAGGCGGGAGACCAGCGATCCGCTGGTAACCAAGGTACACAGCGGGTTTCCAGGCGCGGGGCTGTGCCTAGAAACCCGCTGTGTACCTTGGATACCAGCACCCTGATGCAGGGAGCTGGTAACCAAGGTACACAGCGGGTTTCCAGGCACCGCGCAGCGCCTGGAAACCCGATGTGTACCTTGGTTACCACATCCCTGTATCAGGGCGCTGGTATCCAAGGTACACTGCGGGTAACTAAGCGATGTTACCGGCAGTGTCGTTGTGCTGATCGCTGCCTGAGCTGCCTGTTTGGCAGCTCAGCAGCGATAATGTAGCGATACACCAGCGATCCTGTTCGTTGTCGGGATCGCTGGTGTATTGCTATGTGAGACCCAACCTTTAGAGTACACAGGGCACTTGAATTTATTATTACTAGCTCCATTTGCATCTTAGCCCTTTGTCTTATGCTATCTAGAGTTTAAAATAGACTGACTAAGCATCTTGGATTTACTGTCAATCTGAAGGGATATACATTTATTTCCACTAATGTACAGTACAGACCAAAAGTTTGGACACACCTTCTCATTCAAAGATTTTCTGTATTTTCATGACTATGAAAATTGTACATTCACACTGAAGGCATCAAAACTATGAATTAACACATGTGGAATTATATACTTAACAAAAAGTGTGAAACAACTGAATATGTTTCTTAAATTCTAGGTTCTTCAAAGAAGCCAACTTTTGCTTTGATTACTGCTTTGCACAATATTGGCAATCTCTTGATGAGCTTCAAGAGGTAGTAACCGGAAATGGTCTTCCAACAGTCCTGAAGGAGTTCCCAGAGATGCCCAGCACTTGTTGGCCCTTTTGCCTTCTCTCTGCAGTTCAGCTCACCCCAAACCATCTTGATTGGGTTCAGGTCTGGTGACTGTGGCGGCCAGGTCATCTGGTGTAGCACCCCATCACTCTCCTTCTTGGTCAAATAGCCCTTAACAGCCTGGAAGTGTGTTTGGAGTCATTGTCCTGTTGAAAAATAAATGATGGTCCAACTAAATGCAAACCGGATGGAATAGCATGCCGCAGCAAGATGCTGTGGTAGACATGCTGGTACAGTATGCCTTCAATTTTGAATAAATCCCCAACAGTGTCACCAGCAAAGCAAACCTACACCATCACACCTCCTCCTTCATGCTTCACGGTGGGAACCAGGCATGTAGAGTCCATCCTTTCACCTTTTCTGCGTCGCACAAAGACACGATGGTTGGAACCAAAGATCTCAAATTTGGACTCATCAGACCAAAGCACAGATTTCCACTGGTCTAATGTCCATTCCTTGCGTTATTTAGCCCAAACAAGTCTCTTCTCCTTGTTGCCTGTCCTTAGCAGTGGTTTCCTAGCAGCTATTTTGCCATGAAGGCCTGCTGCACAAAGTCTCCTCTTAACAGTTGTTGTAGAGATGTGTCTGCTGCTAGAACTCTTTGTGGCATTGACCTGGTCTCTAATCTGAGCTACTGTTAACCTTCGATTTCTGAGGCTGGTGACTCGGATAAACTTATTCTCAGAAGCAGAGGTGACTCTTGGTCTTCCTTTCCTGGGGCGGTCCTCATGTGGGCCAGTTTCTTTGTAGCGCTTGATGGTTTTTGCAACTGCACTTGGTGATACTTTCAAAGTTTTCCCAATTTTTCTGACTGACTGACCTTCATGTCTTAAAGTAATGATTGTTAGGGGTCGAGTTCCTGCTTCTGCACAAGGGGAATCTCGAACCATCCCGGCTGCGGTCTCCTATTCGTCTCCGGCCGCAGTGGACTCTGCTCAGCTTAGACGTCGGGTCCCAGCGTCTCGCCACGTCTAACAGTGTGCAGAGGATTACTGCTGCATCTCCAGGCTCTGCTATTGTGGCAAGTACTGGTTAGCGGCGAGCAGACGTCTTTAGGACAAAGTCCTTGTTTTCCCCTTCTGAGCATGCCCAGGGTGAGATCTCTCATTGGAGATCAGGTGTCACATGCTCAGGTACTGCAGCAGCTCCTATTGGTCCGCCAGGAAGGTCCTGTGACTACTGGTGTTCTGGAACAGTTTCAATGGTCCTTGTTTCTGGCAGGTCCTGTAGCTGTTACTATAAAAGGGTGGCATGGCTGGGCCGCCATGCACTAGTGTCAACCATTATATGCTTAGCGCCAGTGTGGTCATGCGTGTGTTGGTTAGGGCCCGGCTGAAATAAGCCCCTAGAATACCGACCTAATCGGTGAGGAGTTTGGTATGCTAGCTGGTCAGGGTTGGTGTCATAGATGCCCTAGATTACCAGCATAACCGGTGAGGAGTTTGATTGCCGTATTCAGGGCCTAGCGTTCAGACGCCATAGATTGCGGGTGACTCCCGCGAGGACATTAGCGCATGATCACGTTCTATGTTCGCTTAGCAATTAACTGTGTACCTGGGTGCCTG
Organism: Oophaga sylvatica; assembly: GCA_033576555.1. Lineage (NCBI taxonomy): Eukaryota > Metazoa > Chordata > Amphibia > Anura > Dendrobatidae > Oophaga > Oophaga sylvatica. Next base: position 224,203,306 of record JARQOD010000005.1, on the reverse strand, counting down.
ACAGGACACAGAAGTTTGTCTCAGCGCTCTGTGACGTAACAGGGTTCGCTTTCAACGCTAGACAGCGCCCTAGTGTGTTTATTTTGCGACTTAGTTGTGTTTAATGAGTTCGCACACATCGCCATATAGCGCTGCAGCACTCCTAGCGGCTCTGTGGATTAACAGAGTTCGCACATATTGCCACAGCGCGTTACGGCGTTTATTTTGGCGACTCTGCGGGATAACAGAGTTCGCTTCTTGGCCATTTTACTAGCAGCAGGCTCCGCCTGCACGGTGAACCCGGGCTGCGAACGCACCTCTCCACATCATATATTTGGTGCTTTCCGCAGACCCTAACAATGATGGCCACTCGTTTTTCTTTACTTAGATGCTTTTTTTTGCCATAATACAAATTCTAACAGTCTATTCAGTAGGACTATGAGCTATGTATCCACTAGACTTCTGCACAACACAACTGATGGTCCCAACCCCATTTAAAAGGCAAGAAATCCCACTTATTAAACCTGACAGGGCACACCTGTGAATTGAAAACCATTTCCTGTGACTACTTCTTGAAGCTCATCAAGAGAATGACAAGAATGTGCAAAGCAGATAATCAAGCAAGGTGGCTACTTGAAGAACATAGAAAATATATGACATATTTTCAGTGGTTTCACACTTTTTTGTTAGTATATATTTCCACATGTGTTAATTCATAGTTTTGATGATACAGTGTGAAATGTACAATTTTCATATTCATGAAATACAGAAAGCCTTTGAATTGAGGTGAAGTCCAAACTTTGGTCTGCACTGTATATATATATATATATACTGTGCGAGAAGAGGAGTATGTGAGGTGAATGGGGGTGCTACATTGCACTAGAGATTACTTTGTGACTGGTATAAGGGAAATGTATGGCTTTGTAAACCAGTGGTTAGAGAATGGGTCACTCACCTACATTCAGTACACACTTGCAGTCAGGGCATGAAACAACTCAGCTGTTAATTAGGAGACCAGAGGAGGTGTCTGCGAACACAGAACAGTGAGCTCGCTTCGTTGGACAAGGAGTCCAGGCACAGAAGAGTCTCCAGGAGTATGAGCTGTCTCGTCTGGG
>JARQOD010000005.1:224065156-224202112 GCA_033576555.1 Oophaga sylvatica | reverse complement strand
CACAAGTTTACATTTTTTTTTAATATATTTCAAAGACTTTTTTGAGGTTTTAATTCCCATAATATTGTAGCATATTTGAATTATTATTCCAACATAATATTTGAAGCAAGCTCTTGCTGATTTTTTCAGCTGTTGATGGCTGTATAACACAGCTGGTACCTGTCGTGTGTGAAGCGATCTCAGTTCCTGTGCCTGCTTCTTACAACGGAACCCAGTGCAACTATTACATTCTATGTAAGGAAGAGGTTTAAAGGCCATTGTACATTTATGGGTAACATTATTCTCACATTTGATTGGTTATTATAAAAAGTTAGTATCTTGAAATTAGTTGGATATATACCAATGTAGCTGACTAGTCTGACAAAAATAGGAATAAATGCACACTAACAGGATGCATAGTCTTTGGCACCAATGACAGCTTCCGAACATTTTTTGTACCCATCTGTGAGCTTCCTTCACCTGTATGATGGAAGTTTGTTCTACCGGTCTACTTTAATTCTATCAAGTTCTTGAATATAGGATTCCTTTTTCCAATTGTAGATTTCAATTATTTCCAAACATTTTCAGTAGGATTAATATCAGTACACATTGCTGGGTAATCCTCCTTAAATTTCCCCCATAGAACATTGTTTTGATCAGTGTATGGTAAATGTTAAAACCACCATAACTTCTTAAAACATTTGGAATTATTAAAGCTGAGAAGCCATGGTCTTTTAAAGGGAATCTGTGAGGAGGCTTTTGCTTTGAAAATCTGAGAGCAGCATAAGGTAGGGGCTGAGACACAGATTTCAGCAATGTGTCACCTGTTAGGCTGTGTTCTGCTGTTTCATACAATTTACACAGAATGCTGTGATGTGGGTGTGGTTAGCTGTTGAGCTCTGCTGCATGCTACATCTAAAAGCTCTGATTGCATCACAACTGCCGCACCCAGTGAACTAAGTGATCATTTGCTGCAATCAGGGTCTATTTTCCTACATTATGCTGCAGTCAGATGAGGAAACAAAAGCCTGATGACAGGTGTGTAGCTTTTAGACTGCTTGTGCTTGATGGTAATGATATTTTGTTCTGCTCAGACAGTTCTCTCTTTATTACCTTTGTGAACAAAAAATAGGAAATAAAACTGGGATCTTACTATTACTTCCATTTTCTATAGGAAGGGGACATATTATATTAATGACAGTTTACTCTAATTTGTCGTTTGCTTCAAACTAAACAAAGCGTTCCATAAGTCATGCACTAGCATTATTTTTCTGTTATATTATTATATCTTTTTTATGTTAAAATTTTCATTGGTTACTTTTTTGTCTTGTGTATTTCTGTATCAAACATATGAGTCTATACCTTATGCAGTATATCCAATCGGTTTCATTAAACACGCTTTCAGGAGATATTTTACATTGTTTTTGTTGTATGTTTTATTATTTAATATAGAATGAAAAGAGCATTTTGTACTAATTCCAGTGAATCTGGTGTAATAGTATCCTGGTTGCTGGATTTAGACATATTTGGGGTTTTAACAATGTGTTCATGATTATATGCTGTTTATAACAGTTATTTTAATATTGTGAATGTACGTCGTACAGAGCCCAAACCTCTATATACCTTCAGAAGGCGCATGAATTGTTAGATTCTGTATGCATTCAATAAAAACAAAAAAGAGGCATGATACAAAACATTCCTTACTTATGGAGCTCTTATTGCCTAGAATCATTGCTTCTTGGGAGAATCTACGACATGGACAAAAACATAAATATTGTTGGTTATACCCTGGCTGATTGATAAGCAGAGGAAAATAATAGATCACACAGTACTGTTGCCTTATCTTTCCAGCAATTGAACAAATTAGTGGCATATTCAAGTCCCAAGAGATTTATGTCTGCGCTGAGCCATCCCCTTTAAGTGTCATAAATTATACTTAAATTAAATATATTCCTTGCTATAAAATAGTGAAGTAATTTTATTACCTATAAAAATAGTTTAAAATCTAAATTGAAGACATGTTTATACCGGAGTCAATGAGCATTGTTATCCTGTTCACAACTGATATATCGATCACATCTCAAAAACAACAGTTTTAAAAAGAATTGGGTTCTCAAATCAAAAGCATTACACAGAATGCAACTTTATTTTATCACTGCAGAAATCAATCATCACCCTTACTCCTGCAGAGTGAGAGATAGTCAATTTCCTTTAAAATGAAAGAGAAAGAATGACATACAAAGGATATAGGAACCTTTAATCCTTCAGCTTCCAATGCAATAAAACCAAACAAAACTTGACATTTAGGATTGAAAGATAAAATGTAACCACTTCACTTCCATACTTTAGAGTTATAGCAATGTATTGAGATATTGTTAAATTATAGACTTTTCATTTAGATCTAATATTTCGTTCTCTACTGTAACATACATATAAGCAAATAATGTGACAAAATAAACAAGAGAAAAAGTCACTTTTCATTTGATACTTTATTGTTAGCACTTTACTTCCTTTATTTAAAGAACCATTTGCTCTATAGATTTAATTTAGAGTTATCAAGGCAATTTTACAGTCATTACAGATTATACAATCATTTAACACACGCCCTAGAAAATACTTAGTAAATTATGTGTAATATGAAAGTAGTAGATAATATTAGATTACGAAATAGCATAAAACGTTAGAATCTGAATAAATTGAAACTGATAAAATGTTTACAACAATCAACTATTTTTTTTATTATTTTAGCAATACTACTGACTTCATTGCCAAATAATTGTGATATGGACACATTTGGCTGCATTTTTGTGGGTCTTCAGCTAAATAGGAAATGTCCCACTGCCCCAGAATATCTTGGTACATAAAATTAAAGGATAAATAAAAAATAACCAAGCTACAGTAAAACAGTCATAACGGGAAAGACTGTCAAACATTAAATGAGACCACCAAGTTAAAGGGAATTTGTCAACAACTGATCTAAGATCAGCATAATGTAGAGATAGATAATCTTATTCCAGCAATGTGTCACTTACTGGGCTACTTGCTGTAATTTGATAGTTTGCTTTATCATCAGTAGATTACCACTAGAGTACTAGTAAATCTGCTGTCATTTAGTGCTCAATATTTATGAGGTTTGTATAACCGCAAATCCACCACTGATTGGCAGCTTTCTGCCTATGCACAGTATACACAGAAAGCTGTCAATCAGTGTTGTGGTCACTGTTAGGGCAGAGACACACTGCCGTATTTCTCGTGTGAGAATCGCATGTAAAACTCGTACTGGCTGTCGGCTCTCCTGACCTGAGCTTGACCTCTGCATAGTAATCCATCACGCTGTCGTGCTCAGGTCAGGAGAGATGTCAGGCCAGTCCCTGCAGTGTGATGGGATTATCGCACGAGTTTTACGGCCCTCTGACTCCAGCCTTATACAGAGCTCAGCATTCAGAGAACTAGTATATCAGCAGATAAAACACTAATTTGATCAAAACTGCATCAAGCAGCCTAGCAACCTTGCTACCTTGTTGGAATCAGGATTTCTGCCTCTAAATCATGGGGCTCTCAGACGGGCTAGCAAAAACATGGAGAAAGATTCTCTCTAACTCCCAAGTTCATAATGAGCAGGGATTTATATTATTACCAAAAAAGTTCTGCTAACTTTTTTCCTCACAAAATGTTGTACTGTATTAATCTGGCAATGACAGTAGCATGACAGGCGATATGGAAATTGTACTCCAAGCAAAATTACCCATTATACCAGGTGATTGGAATAAAAGGAAAATGTATTAGAATAAAAGTTACAATGGAAATAGATAGATAAACATAAGATAGAAAGGGTTTATATAGAATTCTTGTGAGTATGAGAGAGGGACCAGCCCTGACTTAAAAAGATGCAGTATTTAATTAAAAATTCTGGACTTTTTTTTTTTTTACACTTGCTCAAAGCAAAGAATAATGTACACCAGCAATAATGAAATATTGCCAATATAAGCATTTATACGTTTTCAAAGATCATTGTCTCAAAAGACATGGAGAGACCTGGTTTCTGTAAGAAATATCTATGGAACAAGGTCTTACAAAGCATTCTAACAATGTCTGAAGGTTTAGCCTTGGTTTAATTTAGCTGTAAAATAAATATGATTTCTCCCAGAAAATTATTGCAATTATACTTTTTATTATACACTTATTAATTTCTTTGTGTGTATTGGAACAACACAAAAAATAAACAGAATAAAAGACAACTTGGACATAATTTCACACTAAACGCCAAAAATGAGCCAGACAAAATTGTTGGAACCTTTCCAAAAATGTGCATGAGTAAGCCTAAATCCTTCTGGGAAAGTGTCTCATTTTTTAAAGAACATATTTTCATTTTTATTGGTACCATTTTGGGGTAGGTAAGACTTTTTTTTACCACTTTGTATTACATTATTATAACAATAACTAATACTAATGAATAATGACTGTAACATTTTGGAAAAATATTTAGAGTTGAGAGTCCTCAGTGGTTGATACCTTTTAATGGCTAACTGAAAAGATGGTAACAAATTGCAAGCTTTCGAGACTACTCAGGTCTCTTCATCAGGCTGAACTAATACAAAATCTGAAGAATCACATATTTATACACAAAAACACAGAAAAAATGCAATAGGTAAGACAAGTGACATGAAGCAGAATAGTCATTATGGCAGAGGGATGAGCATAAATCTTGGAACAGTTCATAGATAAGGAGAGAAAGTTTTATTACCCTCTGATTGGGGTCTGGTAATGTTTTGTGATGTTTTCACAGGGTATTTGGAGTAAATTCCTTAATTGATGTAATAGGCCATAAAACCATGTGACAGGTTCATTCCAGCATTAAGAGTGTCAAAGGTCACCATCAATTTGTATTCGCAAATTCTTCTCTGTCTCTGAGATGTGAATCTGCTTCTTAGTACCAGTATTTTCATATCTGACATGCTATGATCAGGGGAGCAAAAATGTTTCGCCACAGGTAGATCCATTCTCTTTTCTCTTATTGTGTGGCGATGAGAATTCATCCTTGTTCTCAGTTTTTGCCCGGTCTCCCCCACATATAGACCCCCAGTTGGACATTTAGTACATATAATTAGGTACACAACATTAGATGTGATGCAGCTGAAAGTACTTGGTATCTTGTAGTCCTGATGTGAGTTGGGGATCTTTATCTTGTCCGTGGTCATTATAAATGGACAGGTTTGAAAAGAATGGATCTACCTGTGGCAAAACATTTTTGCTCCCCTGATCATAGCATGTCAGATATGAAAATACTGATACTAAGAAGCAGATTCACATCTCAGAGACAGAGAAGAATTTGCGAATACAAATTGATGGTGACCTTTGACACTCTTAATGCTGGAATGAACCTGTCACATGGTTTTATGGCCTATTACATCAATTAAGGAATTTACTCCAAATACCCTGTGAAAACATCACAAAACATTACCAGACCCCAATCAGAGGGTAATAAAACTTTCTCTCCTTATCTATGAACTGTTCCAAGATTTATGCTCATCCCTCTGCCATAATGACTATTCTGCTTCACGTCACTTGTCTTACCTATTGCATTTTTTCTGTGTTTTTGTGTATAAATATGTGATTCTTCAGATTTTGTATTAGTTCAGCCTGATGAAGAGACCTGAGTAGTCTCGAAAGCTTGCAATTTGTTACCATCTTTTCAGTTAGCCATTAAAAGGTATCAACCACTGAGGTCTCTCAACTCTAAATATTTTTCTATCTACTGGCTAACACGGTACGAAGATATACATCTTTACTGTATGTAACATTTTGATAATTTTTATGTCACATGATCAAAAGGGGTTACAATTTTAGGATAGGTTTCTCTTTTACCATAGTGATTAACTGCTTCAGCAAAAGCAGTGCTATTTTTAAGTGATTGTTTATTGGAGTTCATTATGACATTTATTTTCATCAATTTTGTTATTAATAGAATAGCTCCTTATGTTTAAATCTTTATGTGTGTGATAAACACTCATTTGTGAACTGTTTTTTGGTGAGCAAGTTAAATGTAGTTATTTATTTGTGAGTCATCAACATCATAATTATGCAGAAAAACTCTAATTTTGCTCAACGTTGCATTCAGATAAAATAAAATGAAGTTTAGAAGTATGCCCTAGGAATTCTAACATAAAAAGAAAGTGAAGACAAAGTGTGCAGATGATTTGGGCATAAAACTGCTTCAAATTAAGCAGATAGATCCAGAGAAATTGAAAAGTTAATACTGACCTTTAGATTTGTTGGACAAAAGATCATTAGATATATTGGATAGTGCTCTTTGAGTGGGATGTAAAACACAAAAAAACAGATTGTATGGGAAGCATCAGGGAGTTAACAAAGAGATTATTGACCAGACAAGTAGACACCAGACATTCAATAAGTTTTAAAGGAAACAGAATGTTACAAGTAGGGGGATAGCTAGTAAAGGAGACTGTCAAGAAAGGAACTTTTTAGGATTGATTGACACAAGACACTAGGGAACTAAAGTAGCTCTTTATTGAATAAAGACTGCTACAATGTAAGATTTTATCATTTGTAGTGAGGGAAATCAGACCTAATTATGGAATTGATTATTGCACAATCAACACATGCAAATGCATCTCTGTTACTTACAGAGCATACTGTATGTGATGAACAGTACTGTATGAATTTTTTCATGATACATCACAGTCTGGAAGTGCACCTCCAAGTGAAAATGTTGTTACCACTGGTCTTCTCTTGGAGACTTCCCAGGAATATAAACATATTCAGGAAACTACACACAATAAGGTTTCTCATATATGGAAAAGTGTAAATTACCTTTTGACAGAATTTAGCTCTGTCTAGTATTCCTTATTTCTGCTCTTTAAAGTGTCAGCCCCAACTGAAAATGTAAAATAAGCTTATGGCCTGGTAGAGGATATAAGCTACATGAAAATTCAAACATTTAGTGTTCTCCCACCCTTGGCGCTAAAAAAAAAAAGAAATTTAAATAAATATGCTAATTAGGGTCCTCAGTGCCCCATTTTTGAGGCCTAGACGCTCAGTTCACCTTTCGTCCCTCTAGGTTTGCATGTCCACTCCATTCTCACTAGTGATCGATACTGCTGGATGTCCTGAGCTTTCTTTATAGACAGTGATTACTCCAAGCAAGATAACACTGACAACAACCAGTGAGGGAGGCAGAGGCCTGCAAAGCCAATGGCTGAACAGTACATTGAATAGGTTAGACATGCCATGGGTGCATTGAGCAAAATAATTAACATATTTGAATGAACTTTAGTTTCTGCAGAACAGAATCAAAGATAAAAACACTAAGGGCCCAATTCATTATTGCATTTGCTCCAGTTATTTGTCAACTTTTTTGTGTTTTGCTGAAAGAAAAAATGAAGAGTCCCTCAATGCAATTTCCAGGTCATCCCCCCAGTTCTATCACTCATTCCCTTCTTTTGAGGTACACACCATTAGGCTCTTCTGTCCCCTCTCCCTCAGAGTAGCAGTCATATACCGTCCCCCAGGCTCACGCACCCAGTTCCTTGACCATTTCTCTGCCTGGCTGCCGATCTTCATGTCCTCAGAACTACTAACCCTTATCTGCCGCACTTCAACATCCCCATTAACAGCCCCACTTCCCATATCCATCCCAGCTTCTATCACTAACCACTTCTCTCAGCCTCTCACAGCTCTCAACCTCTGAGATACACAAAGACGGTAACACCCTTGACTTGGTCTTTGTCTGGCTCTGTTTAGTCTCCCACTTAGATAACTAACCTCTTCCTTTCTCTGCCTACATTCTTTCCTTCATGCTCTCAAATCCTCACCCACCCCAGTGCACTCCTACCTAATGCACTTGCTGAAATTTTGAAGTCGTTAACACTCATACACTTACAGACTCCCTACACTTATCACTGACCCCAATCTCTTCTTTTTCCTGTCCTGATCTGTCTGTACACCACTACAATGACACTCTCAGTAGCACCATGGACCAAGTATCGCCCCTCACCCTGAGAACCTCCAAACACAGAGTAAAGCAGCCCTGGCTCACTTAGCAAACTCGATTCCTCCAGCAATGCTCTAGGAGTGCTGAACTCCTATGGAGGAAAAATCGCTCACTAGAATACTTCATCCCCTACAAATATATGTTAAGGATATATAACTCTGCCCTTCACCTCGCGAAACAGACCTGCTACACCACCCTGATCTCCTCACTATCTAACAACCAAAAAAAACTTTTTGACTCCTTTGACTCCCTGATCAGTTTGAAAATACAGGCCCCTATCACTGACATTTGTGCTGACGACCTGGCCTCCCACTTTATAGGGAAATTAGAGAATATCCGTATGGAAATTCGCTCCCAGCTACCAAGTGCTGCGACTCCCATCTCTCCTCAAAACTCCTCTGGCTCACTCTCCACATTTGATATCATCATAGAAGATGAAGTCTCCAGGCCCGTCTGTTCTTCTCATCTGACTACATGCACTACCGACCCCATTCACGCTTATCTCCTCAAGTCTCTCTTTCTAGTCGTCACTACTCACCAAACTGCAATCTTCAAACTCTCCCTCTCCTCTGTCATTTTCCCCTCCTCCTTCAAACACTCTATCATTACTCCATTATTAAAAAAAAAACCTCTCTCGATCCATCCTGCTCAAATAACTACAGATCAATCTCCAATCTCCTCTTCATCTCTAAACTCTTGGAGCACCTGGACTACTCCCACCTTACCCGCTACCTCTCCATTGACTCTCACCTAGATCTTCACAGTCCGGCTTCTGCCTCACACATTCAACGGAAACTGCATTCATCAAAGTGACTAATGACCTTCTGACAGTGTTAGGGTCTGCGGAACGCACCAGATAAATATAAATAGTGGGTGCGTTTGCAGCCCGAGGTCCATCGTGCAGGTAGAGCCTGCTGCTAGTAAGATGGCGGTATAGGCTAACTCTGTTACTTCACAGAGTCGCAAATATAGATGCTGTGGCACTATATGGCGGTATAATCGAGCTCTGTTACACCAAAGAGTCGCTGAGGTAGAGACGCAGAGATAGAGACTGTGTCCTGTTGACCCCACAGGGATACACAGATAACTGCTGTGCGGTTAGCAGTCCGTGGTCATGCAGTCAGCAATGCAAACAAGCAACTCCTCACCAGAGAAGCCGGTATTCTAGGGGCTTATTTCAGCCAAGCCCTAAACATGAGCATACAAATCTCCTCACCGGAGATGCCGGTATTCTAGGGGCTTATTTCAGCCGAGCCCTAACCACATGCGTGCATGATCACACTGGCGCAAAGCACATAAAGCAATAGATACTAGCGTACGGCCGAGTGGCCATGTGCACCTTTTATAGCAGCAGCTACAGGACCTTCCTGGCGGACCAATGGGAGCTGCTGCAGTACCTGAGCATGTGACCCCTGATCTCCAATGAGAGATCTTACCCTGGGCATGCTCAGAAGGGGAAACGCAGAACTTAGTCCCAAAGATGTCTGCTCGCCGCTGACCAGTACTGGCTACAATAGCAGAACCTGGAGAGGCAGCAGCAATCCTCTGCACAGTACTAGGCTGTGCAAGACGCTGGGACCGACGTCTCTGCTGAGGAGGCTCCACTGCAGGACTGGTTCGAGATTCCCCCTGTGCAGAAGCGGGAACTCGACCTCTAACAGACAGCAAAATGTAACGGTGACCACTCTCTACTCATTCTAATTGATCTCTCTGCAGCTTTTGACACTGTTGATCACCATCTCCTACTCTCAATGCTCCAGTCAATAGGCATAAAGGACACTGCTCTCTCCTGGTTCTCTTCCTGTCTTTCTGACCGCTCCTTCAGTGTATTGTTCGCTGGTTCTACTTTGTCTCCTCTTCCTCTCACTGTTGGTGTCCCTCATGATTCAGCCCTTGGCCCCCTTCTCTTCTCTCTACACTGCCCCAATTAGACGGTCCATCAGCACATTTGGCTTTCAGTACCATCTTTAAGCTGACGATGCTCAACTTTACACATCATCTCCTGAACTTACCCCCACTATATTACAGAACGCCAGTTACTGTCTCCAACATCATATCAGCTCTGTATTTGATGTACAATAATAAATTATATTGTGGTACCGTGTTTGCCAGAAAAATCGATGTGAATACTTTTCCGTCCAATGATAACAAAAGTATTCTCAAAGTGATACCTTAATTGGCTAACCAGAAAATAATATGTTTGCAAGCTTTCAGAGCACAGAGGCACCTTCTTCAGGCAGGATTACAATTGGATTAATAAGAAAAAAGGCACAACATTTAAGGCATACTACAGTAGGAAATTTGCTCATGAGGTGGGAGGTGTGATGCCTTCTAAAGATAAGCAAAGGAAATCGAATTAGCATCCTGGTTAGTCAATAAAGGTATCACTCTGAAAATACTTTTGTGATCATTGGACGGAAAAGTATTCACATCAGCTCTGTATTTGAAACTCAACCTTTCCAAAGCTGAACTACTTCTGCTACCGCTGTCTACTAACCTCCCTAAATCTGACATCTTCCTCTCTGTGGGTGGCACCATGATAGCGTCCCGGCAGCAGGCGCGTTGTCTGGGTGATATGTTTGACACCGATCTTTCCTTCTCCTACCATATACAATCTCATGCCTTCTCTTGCCGCTTACATCTAAAGAACATCTCTAGAAATCGCCCCTTTCTCACTGTGGAAACAACAAAAACCCTCACTGTCACCTTGATCAACTCCCGCTTTCACTACTGTAATGCTCTATCAATTGGCCTCCCCTCACTTGACTTTCCCCTCTCCAGTCCATCCTTAATGCAGCAGCCAGGGTCATCCATCTGGTGTAATCGGTACTCAGACGCGTCCGCTCTTTGCTAGTCATTGAACTGGCTGCCCATCATTATAGGATCCAATTAAAACTGCTTGTTCTCACCCACAATGCTCTCCACAGTGCAGAACCCCCCTACATCTCCTCCCTCATTTCTGATTATCAACCTACCCGCTCGTTACGCTCTGCAAAGAACTTTCAACTAACCTCTGCACTAATCCATACCTCCCACTCCCAGCTCCAAGACTTCTCCCGCGTTGTGCCAATTCTCTGCAATGCTCTACCCCAAGAAATTAGGACTATCTACAACTTGAACAGTTTTAGGCACTCCCACAAAACTCATCTGTTCAGAGCGGCCTATCATGTTCCCTAATCAAAGTCATTTTGTATGTGTGTTTTTAGCCCATTTACTATTAGAGAATAACCCCCCATCAAACTCCACTGCACCCATCAACACCACAAATAATGGCTGGTGAACAGATCATGCAGCCTTTATCTTTTCCCCACTCCCTCAAGATGGCTGGACCATCATTGTAAATATGCACCTTTACTTTGTGTTTCCCCACCTTATTTTTGATTGTAATGGAAAAATATTGTAGGTTAGGGTGTGGTGCCAGAAGACTTTAAGCGGGTTACTGTGCAATGAATACCATGAGAAGAGGAGGATAATACAAGCAACTACAAAAGGAAAATATTGTAATATTAACCCTTAACGACCGCCAATATGCCTTTTAACGGCAGCAGTTGTTAGTCGTTGAGATTCTCCCTCTACACAGGAGGGATCCCAAGCCTTGTCTTCTCCTGCGGTCTCCCATTCAGTCTCGACTGCAGTGAATGCTGCTGAGCAAAAATGTTGGTCTCAGCGTATGGCTCAGAGCCGGGCTGTACGCTTGGTTACTGCTGCCTCTCCAGGTTCAGCTATTGTAACTTGCTATTCTCAGCAGCGTGCAGTCACTCATGAGACTAAGTCCAGGTTTCGCTCTACTGAGCATGCTCGTGGGTTGACTTCTCATTGGTGGTTGCCTGTCAAATGCTCAGGTCCTGGCCTGGCTCCGGATTGGGCAGTGAGCAAGGTCCTGTCTGATTGACAGAAACTATAAAAGGATTTTTGGCACGCCCGTCGGTGCGCTAAGATCATTTGTTTTATGTGTGAGCGAGTAGTTACGCTGACAATCTGTGCATGCACATGTGTTTGTGCCGAGAGCCTGCTGCACTGTCAGCGTGTATGATCATCTAGTGTTACCTAGAGAGGCAGGTTTTTACTCGGTTTGGCATAGTGCCTGTCTCGAACACATGTGTTGCTTAGCAGGGCACAGTCAACCCACGTGCTCTGGCACACATCTTTTGGTACTGTTATGCAGTCAGTTGAGCTTGGGCTCTTGTTTTGTGCCATCCCGTGGTGCACTTTAGTTAGTGTTTATTTTTGCTACCACTTAGCAGTGTGCCGAGTTGGGCCCCTGGCGGTTGCTCCCCTGTCTGAGAAGTAATCTGAACAGGGTGACCCGTGCTTACTCCACAGGGTGACGTTTAAACCAGTGTGTACTAGGGGATCGCTACCTTAGTTCACCATTGTGCAGATTATCTGCAGTATCCTATCTCTGCACGGTGGACCCCAGGTTGCGAACGCTTTCTATTAAATACTGTATCCAGTGTCTTCCGCAACCCTAATAGCAGTTAAGGGTACTTATTCCTCATCACCTCTTTTTAACAATGCTGTGAAATAAGTGTATAGCGCACCCCAGCGTCAGAAATTCTCTGAGGTCTCAGCTACCAAGGGTAGCTGAGACCTCAGAGAACATGATTCAGGTTGGTTTTTACTGACCCCAATGTTGCAATCACCGTTATTCACAGAATAATAGCGACCACAAAAAAAGAGTCAGATTTCCCATTAAATTTCTCTCTCCTCTGAAGTGATCTAGCACATCAGATAAGAAATAGTTTCCCCTGGTACCTCTGGTGTCCCTGGATCTTCTTGCATCCCCGGTGATGTACCCCAGCAGTCTGCATCTTCTTGTGGGAAGAAAATGGCAGGAGCATGTGCACTGCACCCGCCGAGATCTGCTGGCCGGTACCTGGCACCAAGAGGAAATTTTTCCCATTGGTTCATTTTGATCACTGTGATGGACCATATCACAGTGATCAAAATAAAAAATAGTAAATTAACCTCCCCTTATCACCCCCTTAGTTAGGTAAAAATAATAAAATAAAAAATGTATTTATTTCCATTTTTTAATTAAGTTTAGTGTTGGTGCTATTGTTAGGGTTAGGGTTAGAGCTAGGGTTAGGGTTGGCGTTATGGTTGGGGTTATAGGTAGGGTTAGGGTTGGGACTAGGGTTATTGTTAAGGTTGGGGTTATAGTTGGAGTTATAGCTAGGGTTAGGGTTGGCTAGGGTTAGGGTTATAGTTGGGGTTATAGTTGAGATTGTAGCTAGGGTTAGGGTTGGGCTAGGGATAGGGTTGGGGCTAGGGTTAGAGTTGGGGCTAGGGTTAGGGTTGGGCTATGGCTAGGGTTAGAGCTAGAGTTAGGGTTGTGCAAGGCTTAGAGTTTGGGCTAGGGTTAGAACTTAGGTTAGGGTTGAGCTAGCGTTAGGGTTGTGTTGGGGTTAGAGTTTTGATGTTGAGGTTAGGGTGGTGTTGGGATTAGGGTTGTTTAGTGTTATGGTTTGGTTTTGGATTAGTGTTAGGGTGTGTTGGGTTTAGAGCTAGAATTGGGGGGTTACCACTGTTCATGTACATCAGGAGGTCTCCAAATGCAAAATGACACCCCCCATTGATTCCAGCCAATTTTGCTTTCAAAAAGTCAAATGGTGCTCCCTCCCTTCTGAGCCCTGCCATGCACCCAAACAGTGACTTTCCCCCACATACATGGTAATCTCGCACTCAAGAGAAATTGCAAAAAAATTATGTGGTCCATTTTCTCCTGATACCTTTGTGAAAATAAAAAAGTTTGGATCCAAAGTAATTTTTTTGTGAAAAAAGTAAAATGTTCATTTTTTTCCTCCTACATTGCATTAGTTCTCATGAAGCACCTGAAGGTTTAATAAACTTGTTAAATGTGCTTTTGTGCTCCTTGTGGGGTGAAGTATTTAGAATTGTGTCACTTTTGGGTAATTTCTGTCATATTGATCCCCCAAACTCACTTTAAATGTGAGGTGGTCCCTAAAAGCACGGTTTTGTAAATTTTATTGGAAAAATCAGAAATCACTGGTCAACTTTTAACCCTTATAACGTCCTAACAAAAAAAAATTGTGTTTCCAAAATTGTGCTGATATAAAGTAGACATGTGGGAAATGTTATTTAATTACTATTTTGTGCAATATGCCTCTCTGATTTAAGGGAACAAAAATTAAAAGTTTGAAAATTGCAATATTTTCAACATTTTTGCCAAATTTAAATTTTTTCATAAATAAACGCATATCATTTTGAAGAAATTTTATCACTAACATGAAGTACAATATGTCAAGAATAAACAGTCTCAGAATCAGTGGGATCCGTTAAAGTGTTCCAGAGCTATAACCTCATAAAGTGACAGTGGTCAGAATTGTAAAAATTGGCTTGATCATTCAGTACCAAATTGGCTCTATCACTAAGGGGTTAAAATATCAAATTTATTCAGTCCATTAATTCCAGGAAAGATCAATTGACCCCTTTGTGCCACAGCCTTTTTTCGTTTTTGTGTATCTGATTTTCACTCCCCTTCTTCCCAGAGTCATAACTTTTTTATTTTCCATCAATATGGCCATGTGAGGGCTTGTTTTTGTTTCTGTACTTTTGTTGAACTACACCATTGGTTTTACCATATCATGTACTCAAAAACGGTAAAAAATCCAAGGGCAGTGAAATTGCAAAAAGTGCAATTATACAACTGTTTTTTTTTACTTTTTTTTTACCATGTTCACCAAATGGTAAAACTGACCTGCCATTCTGATTCATTCTGATTCATTCATTCATTCTGAGTCATTATGAGTTCATAGACACCAAACATGTCTAGGTTGCTTTTTATTTAAGTGGTGAAAAAAATCCAAAATTTGTTAAAAAAATTGCTCCTTATTCTGAGTCCTGTAGCATCTCCATTTTTCGTGATCTCTGGTTGGGTGAGGACTTACCTTTTGCGTGCTGAGCTGACATTTTTAATGATACAATTTTGGTGCAGATACAATCTTTTAATCACCCGTTATTGCATTTTAATGCAATGTTGAGGCAACCAAAAACCCCAATTCTGGCGTGTTGAATTTTTTTCTCTTTATGCCATTCAATAACTGGGTTAATTTTTTTTATATTGATAGATCGGGTGATTCTGAAAGCAGCCATACCAAATATGTGCATGTTTGGTTTTTATTGTTTTATTTTTAATGGGGTAAAAGGGGTGTGATTTGAACTTTTATATTTTTTTATTAGTTTAATATTTTTAAAAACTTTTTTTTACTTTTAGCATGCTTCAATAGTCTCCATGGGAGACTAGAAGATGCCATAACCTGATCGGCTCTGCTACATGCAAGCGATGATCAGATTGCCTGTATGTAGCATAATTGCTGACTTGCTAGCAGCGCCGACCATCGACCACAAAAATATGCATAGTTTTGTGAAATAATTTGTCAGGTGTCCAAAATTTGGTGCAAAGTAGAAATGCTTTACGTTTTAGTTGTTTCTTTTTTATTAACTAGCAAAATGCACAGTGAATGCGCATGGTTCGATGCATATCATGACAACATATAACACCTATGCCAACTAGACCCATGGTGTAAAGAAGATCATCGGTTCACAAATGATGCCCAGACCAAAATCTCCATGCAAGGAATTGCAAGTCATGGTGAGGATCGCGAAGACATTTTTTCTTTTGCCCTTTTCTCACCCCTTTTGAATCCAGGGAAATAGCTGCCATCTGGCCAACATTTTGTAAGATTTACATGAATCAAATCTTCAAATAATTGGATTCTTGCCATTCTAAATTTTTTAGTTACATTCAAAGTGATTTTGATTTGCCTTAAACAATATTCTTATTACTACTGAATACCTTAAATATATTGTTAGGGTCTGCGGAACGCACCAAATATATGATGTAAAAAGGTGCGTTCGCAGCCCGGGGTCCACCGTGCAGACGGAGCCTGCTGCTAGTAAAATGGCGCAAGAAGCGAACTCTGTTTTCCCGCAGTCGCCAAAATAAATGCCGTAACGCGCTGTGGCAATATGTGTGAACTCTGTCATTCCACAGAGCCGCTAGTAGGAGTGCCGCAGCGCTATATGGCGATGTGTGCGAACTCACTTAACACCACTGAGTCGCAAAATAAACACGCTAGGGCGCTGTCTAGCGTTGAAAGCGAACCCTGTTACGTCACAGAGCCGCTGAGACAAACTTCTCTGTCCTGTCAGGCACCCAGGTACACAGTTGACTGCTAAGCTAACATAGAACGTGATAATGCGCTAATGTCCTCGCGGGAGACACACGCAATCTATGGGGTCTGAACGCCAGGCCCTGAATACGGCAATCAAACTCCTCACCGGTTATGCCGGTAATCTAGGGCATCTAGGACACCGACCCTGACCAGCTAGCATACCAAACTCCTCACCAATTAAGTCGGTATTCTAGGGGCTTATTTCAGCCGGGCCCTAACCACACACACGCATGACCACACTGACGCAAAGCATATGACGATTGATACTAGCGCATGGCGGCCCAGCCATGCTACCCTTTTATAGTAAAAGCTACAGGACCTGCCAGAAACAAGGACCAATGAAACTTGCTCCCGAACACCAGTAGTCACAGGACCTTCCTGGCGGACCAATAGGAGCTGCTGCAGTACCTGAGCATGTGACCCCTGATCTCCAATGAGAGATCTCACTCTGGGCTTGCTCAGAAGGGGAAAAGAAGGACTTTGTCCTAAAGACGTCTGCTCGCCGCTAACCAGTACTGGCCACAATAGCAGAGCCTGGAGAAGCAGCAGTAATCCTCTGCACACTGTCAGACTGGGCGAGACGCTGGGACCGATGTCTAGGCTGAGCAGGCTCCACTGCGGACGGAGATGAATGGGGGACCGCAGCGGGACTGGTTCGAGACTCCCCTTGTGTGGGAACTTGAACCCTAACATGGCCCCCCCTTCTTTGGGCCTCGCTGCGCTCAAAGGCAGAGATGAGCTGCGGAGCGTGAACATGCTCGACAGGCTCCCAGGACCTATCCTCAGGCTCATAACCCTCCAATCCACCAAACTAATTTTTTTGCCTCGTACCACCTTGCACCCAACAATGGCGTTCACCTCATGATCATCGGTAGATGAACCCGACGTCCCGGCAGATGACTCGGAAAACCGGGAAATGGCCACGGGTTTCAGGAGGGACACGTGAAAGGTGTCAGTGATACCAAGGCGAGGCGGAAGGGCTAGGCGGTAAACCACCGGGTTCACCTGCTCAAGAACTTTAAAGGGACCCAAAAGCGAGGTGCCAACTTGGTGGACTCTACACGTAGCCTGATGTTTCGGGCAGAGAGCCACACTAGGTCACCCGGCGCAAATGTAGGAGCGGGGCGCCGATGGGCATCGGCCGAAGACCTCATCCTCTCTTTGGAGGCCTGAATGGCATCTTGGGTGCGGTCCCAAATGTCCCGTGCCTCCACAGCCCAGTCTGCCACCCTGGAATCGGCGGAAGACACGGGCATGGGCACTGGTACCCGCAGATGCTGACCATAGTTCAGGAGGAATGGGGTCTGTCCGGTGGAGTAAGCCACAGCATTATTTAGAGCGAACTCAGCCCACGGTAGCAAGGATGCCCAGTCATCCTGCCTGGCAGAGACAAAATGTCACAAGTATGTGACCAAGGTCTGGTTGGCCCTCTCTACCAACCCATTTGTCTCGGGATGGTATGCAGAGGAGAGATTCAACTCAGTGCTGAGTAAACGACACAGCTCTCTCCAGAACCGAGACACAAACTGGGGACCTCGATCACTGACAATTTTGTCTGGCATACCGTGCAGGCGGAAAATATGCCTAATGAATAATGCTGTCAAGGCCCGTGCAAACGGTAACCATGGTAACGGCACCAAATGCACCATTTTGGAGAAGTGGTCGGTTATCACCCAGATGATGGTGCAGCCCCGAGACTTGGGTAAGCCCACCACAAAATCCATCTCGACCATCTCCCAGGGCCTGTCTGCCACCGGTAAAGGAAAGAGTAACCCAGCTGGCCGTTGTCGAGGGGACTTATTCTTGGCGCAGGAGACGCACGCCTGAACGTATTCCCTGACGTCACGGACCATATGTGGCCACCAGTATGTCCTCGCCAGCAACTCAGATGTCCTCTTTGCCCCAAAATGTCCACCCACCCTGGACGAGTGTACCCAAGAGAATACCTCCGGTCGCAAATTGATGGGCACAAAAGTCTTGCCCGGAGGCACTGACTCAAGCGAAATCGGGGCCACAGTTCTTAGGCTCTCTGTGGAGACAATCAGTCGAGGCTCCTCCTCCACCTCCTCAGAGGACACCACGGAGCGAGACAGAGCATCAGCACGAATGTTCTTCTCCCCTGAGAGAAAATGGAGGGTGAAATGGAACCGGGAGAAGAACAGGGACCATCTGGCCTGACAGGAATTTAGCCGCTGAGCGGTCTGTAAATAGACCAAATTTTTGTGGTCAGTGAACACTTGGAAGGGAAAGCGAGCCCCCTCCAGGAGATGTCTCCACTCGGAAAAGGCCAACTTCATGGCTAGCAACTCCCTATCCCCAATGGAATAATTCCTCTCCGCTGGCGTGAAGGTCTTTGAGAAGAAGAAGCAAGGATGTTTATGACCTTGAGCATCCTTTTGAAAAAGGACTGCTCCAGCACCAACGGACGAGGCATCTACCTCCAATATAAAAGGCTTATCAACCTCGGGACGATGTAGAATAGGAGCGCTAGCAAAATGGGACTTGATTGAAGTAAAGGCCTTGGAGACCTCCTCTGACCAAAATTTGGGATTGGCTCTTTTATTGGTGAGGGCTAGCAAGGGAGCAACCAAAGTAGAGAAGTGGGGAATGAATTGGTGATAGTAATTAATGAACCCCATAAAGCGCTGCACCGCCTTAAGAGAGTGGGGTTCTTGCCAATCCATTACAGCCTGTAGTTTGGCAGGATCCATAGCTAATCCCTGAGTGGAGATGATATAGCCCAGGAATGGCAAAGACTCCTGCTCAAACACACACTTCTCCAACTTCGCATATAAGGAATTTGCCCGCAAGAGGTCGAAGACCCTGCAAACATCTCTCCGGTGGGTGTCCATATCTGGAGAAAAGATGAGAATGTCAATCAGATAGACTACCACAGAGGTGGCAAGCATGTCCCGGAAGATGTCTTGAAAGACGGCTGGAGCATTACAAAGCCCGAAGGGCATCAGAAGATATTAGTAATGTCCATCTCTGGTATTGAATGCCGTCTTCCATTCGTCCCCCTCACGGATGCGGATCAGGTTATAGGCACCACGAAGATCCAGCTTAGTAAATACCCTTGCTCCCTGGAGCCTATCAAAGAGCTCAGATATTAGGGGCAAAGGATATTTGTTCTTAACGGTAATGGCGTTAAGACTAGTGTTGAGCGATACTGCTCGATATCTAAAAATATCGTATCGAAATGGTATCGCCGATATCACTAAATATCGTCGATATCCGATTCTGATACCAGAAGTCCCATGTAAGTCTATGGGAACAAAATATCGCAACAAAAAAACCCTTTCTTTCGTTGTAAACACAAAATATACACACATAGAATACATATATATATATATATACATGTCATTGTGACATATATATACATATATTTATAGTTTATACACTTCTACATAGTAAAATACACTCTGATTCAATTGCCGGGTAAAGCCGTGACATACCCCATAGAAGTCGACGGGCTCGGTGCCGAGTACCCCCAAAACTCTGGCTCTGTGCGACTCAACTTGGGCGTCACGAACAGGATTCTGTAGCTCGCTATAAGCGAGTCCTGTGTGCCTGAATTGAACTGGTTTTGTGCTTGAGAATTGCTAAAATCATCAGAGAAGTATTTGCCATTTTTCAGCCATATCTGCGTCACGACGAGGCACTGGTGAAGAAGAAGGGCGTGCTCTTCGTGGGTGTACACTCACTCAGTGGGGCGAAAACGATGGCCGACCACTGTAAATGGTACTGCAATGTAACATCGTGCCCCACAGCTCTTCAGTTCCGCCTCCTCATCCTCCTCAGTGTGCGGAAACTAACACGAAGGTCCCGCCTCCCTACAAAAGAGGGGCCCTCTCCAGATGCTAATGACACATGTGACTTGGCAGAGATGGCTAATGGACACGAGCAGAAGTGTGAAGGGATGGAGCAGTCAGAGCTCTCCCCCCACGGAAGCGACCCAATCGCCACGGAACCACCGTTGGGCACCCGGCCTGGAAACCCTCCTACGCTGCAAGAAGTGGAGGATACCCTAAGAGGCCTGGCCCGGCACCGGGAGGAGGTCGCCAGGATGGAAGCCAGCTGGCGTGCCCTAAAACTAAACTTGGAGCGGCGCCAATCCCTCTTACCTGAAGTGTCTGTACCGGAAGGTGAGGCACCCGTTCTAGTAGAGGAGCCCTTGCAATGTGATCTGGTTGACGTTGTCGCAGTGGAGGCACCCGTTCCTGGAAAAAACTCTGCACCGGCAGCACCCCAGATACCGCTGTCTGCCCCCGTCGCTGAGACAGAAGAAGCGACACCCGTCCTCATGGAGGAGGCCGCGCAGGCACCAGAGGTCTACCTGCCTGTACCGGAGCCCCGACTGTCATCTGTTCCAGAGCCGGCTGCTTCCTCCGCAGGTGAGCGCCGCCAGGACTGGGGGGCGCCAGGAGAGCTGCCGCAAACCGGACACTGTAAGCTGCAGTTTGATGGTGGAGACATGGAGCTGCTGGTGGAGGAGAATTTCAACCGGCGTCAGGAGGAAGAGTGGAGACGTTGGGAGCGGGAAGCAGAGCGACAAAGGGAGCAGCGAGAAACCCAAAAGCTTCGCCAACGTCAGCTGGAGAAGGATCGGGCAGATAAGGACCGGATGAGAAAAGATAAAGGAACCCTGTGGGAGCCGCGGCGTAAGGGTGCAGTACGGAGCTTTAAATTGAAAGGTGGTTGGGGCTTCATACAGGAGCCTGGACTTTATTTAGAAGTCTTTGTGACCCGGCGGGACGTGGAGACTCACCTCCCAGAAGGACACCCGGGGAGGGACCTGTTGCCAGGAGACTTGGTGACTTACACCCGACACTGGGGTTACAATGGATGGTACGCCCTAAATGTTACCAGGTGCGACCCCTACTCCCCAGAGTGTCAGGAACCTGTGAGACCCTCGGAGCCTTCAGCCTCCCACATCCAGGCCTCTGCAAAAGTGCCCACCCCACGCCTTAAATCTCCCCAGCCTCCCTCAGTGGTCTCCTCAGCAGCCCCAGCTATGGACATGATAAGTATAGCTGGCCCGTACCCGGCGCCTGTTAGGCCCCCTGGGGTTCGTTCAGTCCGGGACATAGGGTTCCAGACCCGGAGGGAGATGAAAGAGGTGGCCACACAGACCCAGATAGCGGGTCACGACTTGACTGTACAGGCCATACGACGTCATCAGGTCCTGGTGGTCCTTGGTGCCTCGGATGTTTGGCAAGCATCAGAAGAGTACCAGGTGGTACCTGGAACACCCCTGCCAAAGAATTAGAAATAACCCGGACAGGGTCCCTGTATGTAAATAGTTAAATTGTTGATGTACCCGGACGGGTGAATGTTCATAAAAAAGTTTTTTAATTTAATAAAAAAAACAAAACACAGTTTTCATTACTTTTATTACAGTCTCATCCTGCGACGCCATCGATCTCCTGTAAAAAAATGAAAAAAAAAAAAAAAGTATACCACCTGACCGACGCAGTCCATAGTAACGAGTGTCCCACGACGATCCAGCTCTGCTACATCAGAATGACAGGCAGAGCCTGTCATCCCGGCGCAGCACAGCTGATTACCTGCTTCCCCGGCGGTGACGTCATCGGACTGGTTTACGGCCGGGATAACCCTGCAGTCACTGCAGTTATCGCGAAAAACTGCATGTGACCGCCAGGGAGAAGATAATGGCGGCCATCAAGCAGTCCAGGACGTAACCGCCGGAGATCTTCTGCCAGGTAAGTGCCGCTGACTCCTGACAGACCCGACCGACGGACACTCACAGTGACAGTGACAAATCTGATTCCGGTATTCGATATGACGAAAATATTGGTATTCGGAATCGAAAGGCCGATACAGCTAATATCGGCCGATACCCGATATTTGCAGTATCGTATCGCTCAACACTAGTTAAGACCCCTATAGTCTATACACGGTCGTAATTCTCCATTCTTCTTCTGCACGAAGAAAAATCCTGCCCCTGCTGGTGACACTGACTTCCTAATAAATCCTCTTGCCAGATTTTCCTAGATGTATTGTGACATGGCCTCCGTCTCAGGAAGAGAGAGAGGATACACTCTTCCCCCAGGGGGCTCCGTTCCAGGCAAGAGGTCTATAGGACAGTCATAGGGGCGATGAGGTGGAAGAGTCTCCGCTGCCTTTTTGGAGAATACGTCCGCGTATGACCAATAAACCTTGGGAAGAGAATCAAGATTTATGGGTATCTCCGTTGTGAAAACCTGAATGTCCTCTCTGAGACATCTGTCTCTGCAATGATCACCCCAACCCAGTATTCTCCCAGAGGACCACTCAATATGGGGAGAGTGGTGACAAAGCCAGGGTAATCCCAACAAAACCTCATCTATTCCCTCAGGAAGAACAAAAAGGGATATATTTTCCTGATGTGAAGGCGACTTAGACAGAGGAAGAGAGACAGTCTGGTGGGTGATTTGTGAGGGCAGGATTGCTACATTCAACGCTCTCACCGATATTGGCTCGGCGAGCGTCACCAGCGGTATGGAATGGCGAGAGGCAAAGGAGGAAGACATAAAATTCCCCTCTGCCCCAGAGTCCACACAAAGCTTGGCGGGAAGAGTGGATGAATCTAGGGAGATTAACCCTTTAAGGAGCACTTTCGGAGCAAAATCCCTCGCGTTTAATGACCCTGCACCCATGGTCACGGAACATGACCGTTTACTTATTCGCTGGGGACATCGGTTGGCATAATGTCCTGGCTGCTGACACACTCTACAGACCACGGATACTCGAGTGGCCCGAGACTTAGATCCCACTCGAGTAGTCTACACGGTCTCTGGGGAGTCGGACGCCCGAACAGGAAATTCCAGAGGTTTGGCAAAGGTGGGTGCCAGCCGAAACCTCTATCTACACTGGGTCCGCTCTAACCTCCGCTCGTGAAAATGGAGGTCGATGCGGGTAGATATAGAAATGAGTTTCTCCAGTGGGGCAGGAATCTCCCTGGTAGCCAAAGCATCCTTTACATGGTCTGCCAGTCCTCTCCAGAACACTGGAATAAGAACTTTATCTGGCCACTCTAATTCAGAGGCCAAAGTCCGAAATTGGACTAAGAACTGGCTGACCATGGACAAGCCCTGTGACATTGCCAGCAGTTGGAGTGCCGTATCGTGCGTGACCTGAGGTCCTAAAAAGACCTTTTTCAGAGCCTCCAAAAACCGAGGAGCACTCCGCACCACACGATCGTCGCACTCCCACAGCGGTGTTGCCCACTCCAACGCTCTGCCCGAGAGTAGAGACAGTACAAAACCCACTTGTGCCCGATCCGTGGGGAAACGTGCAGCCAGAAGCTTGAGCTTTATAGAGCACTGACTCACGAATCTCCGACATTGCTTGCTGTCACCGGCAAACTTGTCAGGAAGCGGGAGGTGGGATAATGTAGGGGCAGAGGGGGCAGAGGTGGCAGAGGACAAACTGGCTGCAGCCATGCTAGCAGCCTGAACAGTGACTGCAGTAACATCCACAGCTGAGCCGCCAACCTACCCTCCAGCTGCTGGATGTACTGCAGTTGACGCTGGTCATCCGCCATTTTACTAGCCAGACGCTAGTATTATGTTAGGGTCTGCGGAACGCACCAAATATATGATGTAAAAAGGTGCATTCGCAGCCCGGGGTCCACCGTGCAGGCGGAGCCTGCTGCTAGTAAAATGGCGCAAGAAGCAGAGTCGCCAAAATAAATGCCGTAACGCGCTGTGGCAATATGTGCGAACTCTGTTATTCCACAGAGCCGCTAGAAGGAGTGCCGCAGCGCTATATGGCGATGTGTGCGAACTCACTTAACACCACTGAGTCACAAAATAAACACGCTAGGGCGCTGTCTAGCGTTGAAAGCGAACCCTGTTACGTCACAGAGCCGCTGAGACAAACTTCTGTGTCCTGTCAGGCACCCAGGTACACAGTTGACTGCTAAGCTAACATAGAACGTGATCATGCGCTAATGTCCTCGCGGGAGACACCCGCAATCTATGGGGTCTGAACGCCAGGCCCTGAATACGGCAATCAAACTCCTCACCGGTTATGCCGGTAATCTAGGGCATCTAGGACACCGACCCTGACCAGCTAGCATGCCAAACTCCTCACCGATTAAGTCGGTATTCTAGGGGCTTATTTCAGCTGGGCCCTAACCACACACACGCATGACCACACTGGTGCAAAGCATATGACGATTGATACTAGCGCATGGCGGCCCAGCCATGCTACCCTTTTATAGTAAAAGCTACAGGACCTGCCAGAAACAAGGACCAATGAAACTTGTTCCCGAACACCAGTAGTCACAGGACCTTCCTGGCAGACGAATAGGAGCTGCTGCAGTACCTGAGCATGTGACCCCTGATCTCCAATGAGAGATCTCACTCTGGGCATGCTCAGAAGGGGAAAACAAGGACTTTGTCCTAAAGACGTCTGCTCGCTGCTAACCAGTACTGGCCACAATAGCAGAGCCTGGAGAAGCAGCAGTAATCCTCTGCACACTGTTAGACTGGGTGAGATGCTGGGACCGACGACTAAGCTGAGCAGGCTCCACTGATGACGGAGATAATGGGGGACCGCAGCGTGACTGGATCGAGACTCCCCTTGTGCAGCAGCGGGAACGCGAACCCTAACATATATAATGCAGTATTGAGATTACTGTATATTTACCACTTGAACAGCTTCATAAAACAATGACATCATATATCACACTCTTTTCTGGAATCAGGGATCTGTTTGAAGAGTGAATAAGGCTGTGTTTCCACATTCAGGAAACACAGCGCTTTGGACGGAGCGGAAAGTCTGCTCCACCTAAAGCCCCGCCCCCTACTGTACGCGCGCTCATTCCGGATGTGTTCAGGAACACATCTGGAATGACCGCAGGGCTACGTAGCCCTGTGTTATTTCCCTTGCGGCGACGCAGCGTCGCTGCAAGGGATTAGAACATGCTGCGGTCTAAAAAGACGCGTCGCATGTCCGGAAACGCAGGTCTTCCGCCTGCGTGTTTTGCAGCATAGTGGAGACGGGATTTCTTGAAATCCCCTCCACTATGCTGTAACATCTGGATGCTGCGTGTTTTACGCTGCGCCAACGCACAGCGTCAAACACGCAGCTAATCCGGACTGTTTCCGGACCGTAGAGACATACCCTAAGTTGGAAATTGTTTAACTTATTGTAAACCTTTATAGCAAATATGTTATAGAAAACTAAATACACACAACACACATATTCTTTTCTTAATCATAGATGTCATTTTGTATCGGTAATGTGTTATCTGTGCAGTAAATGCTGGTTTCACCTTCACTTTTTTTGCTAAACCTCATTAATTCTTCTATAATGTGAAATCTGATGTAATATGTACTCACATTATATTCAGAATTTACATTTATATTAAAGATAATTCCTCAGATGAATTTAGTAATAGAAATTAATTATGTATAATGTTATAAATATAGAATTGCTGCATTAGTTTAGTATAATGAGTTTGAAACATAAGAAATGCTGTATTTTAATCCTTAAAAGCACATATTAAAAGCAAATCCTAAACAAAATTTTTTAAAAATCACAGTGGCAATGCTTATTGCATCAACACTTTTTATCTGCTTGTGGGGAACGCAGAGTATTACACACATTAAAATTAATGACTTTTTTTTATCTATCATGCAGTTATTAAATTTACTGTCAGCTATACTCGGGAGTGCTCAGTTGGCTTCTGGTATTTGTCAGTGAGTGTTAGACTCTTAATATAAACTAATATTTTTATTTGCATTGTTTTATTCTTTTCAGTATTTCAGTGTCTTTTTAACCCTGCTGTTCTGTTCCCATGTACTATACACTTGTATTGCTCCTGGGTCACTATGACCCGGTTTATTAAATCTTGATTTTAGATACTCTAACTCAATTATCTTTATACCTTTTGCTTACTAGACTGTAGGCCACATGTTTTTAAATAAAAAAAAAAATAAAAATAAAATTGAAATCTTTATTTTTGTTTTTTTATTCCGAAAAACCTTAGCAATAAGAAAAATAGCAAACTACACATATGTGGTAAAAAAAACAAGCCAAAACAAGCAAATCAAACAATTCGTGAAAAAAAATTAAAGATAATAAACACTTCAATTTGAACATATTTACATGGTAATATTAATTTATGTATTCCTGCATGAAGAACAATAAACATGGGCTTTGCATAAGAATTTTTTGCATCCAGAACATGTAATACTTGTTTTATTATCACAAGAATAAGGGCAATAGCTGCACCTCTTTCTTTTTGTTCTGGAAGCACCGCTGGTAGAGGCCATGCGGTTAGAAGTGCTTGTGGAGGCCATGGTTTCAGTTTCCTGAGCATGTTGCTCGATGCTCTGTATAAGGCCTGCTGCTCCTTCCGTTCTTGGTGTTACCTTTCTTTGCTCAATATACGGCCTAACCAGTGATTTTCCAAGTTCTTCGATAAAGAGTCTTCGTTTGTGGAGTTTGTTTGTATTCCAATTCGGGTTGATTTCCCTCCACAAAATAAAAAAATAAAATAAAATAAAAGTATTTCTTTACAATATACAATCTACCAACAGAATTGAATAAGAAAAGCATAACAAGCTAGATACCTGTAAAAAGCCAAGATACAGCCTGGAACAGAGATGTGTACAGAGCTGATGACCAAAGAAACTGAAAAGTAAAATGGCTAAGTGTGCTAGCATATGTGTACTGATTAGATCCGAGAAGATAAGAACCCTTCTGAAAACAAGGAGATAAGCCAGAAAGACAGACTTAGGGCCCGTCTTACATATCGAGATGGCTACCGAGATCGCTGCTAAACAGCGATCTCGCTATGTCTAACACGTACCAGCGATCAGGCCCCTGCTGTGAATCGCTGGTCGTGTCAGAAATGCCAGGACTTTTTTTTGATCGCTGGTCTCCCGCAGGCTAGCACGCATCGCTGCATGTGACAGGCAGGAGACCAGCGATCTCCTGGTAACCAAGGTAAACATCGGGTTTCCAGAAGCAGGGCTGTGCCTGGAAACCCGACGTGTACCTTGGATACCAGCGCGCTGCTGCAGGGAAGCTGGTAACCAAGGTACACGTCGGGTTTCCAGGCACCGCACAGCCCCTGGAAACCCGACGTGTACCATGGTTACCAGCTCCCTGCATCAGTGCGCTGGTATCCAACGTACACTGCAGGTAACTAGGCGACGTGCGTCGCTTGTTACCCGCAATGTCGCTGTCCTGATCGCTGCTTGAGCTGCCTGTTTGGCAGCTCAGCAGCGATCATGTAGCGATACACCAGCGATCCTGATCGTTGTCGGGATCGCTGGTGTGTCGCTATGTGAGACGGGGTCTTTACTTAGCAAAAAAAATCATTTGCAGGCCTTTATAGCTCAGTTTTACAAATTAAGTCCCTCTTACACAGCGCGTTCTGCGCAGTCCGTTCTGCTCAGAATATACACGTGTAGTTCACACCTAGTGATCTCTCTGGATGCGCTCTACATTTTAGTATAGACTGTGCACCAAAAATAATCAATATAAAGCCATTTTTATAGTGCGCAGATCTCAATGCATACACCCGGCAGAGCACGTGTACGACCCCATTGAAATAATTTAGGAAATAAATAAATTGATATACAATAGTAGATGCAATATATAGACCCAACTGAGGTTATAACTCCTTTATTTCACTGAAAATATGGCCTCACAGCTGTAAAATATGATGCCGGGTCACTATGACCCGAACACGACAAGTGTACAAATCGGCGTGTAGCAAAAAGTAAACCCAAAAAAAAAATACTCATAGATAGGTCCCCCCAAATGAGGAAAAGTCAAATAAAATCAAGGTTTAGAAACTTATAGAAAAAAATCTACAGGGCCTCACAAATTCTCTACGGTTCACTATGTCTTGTGGTTGTTCAATCTTTATTTGTAGTTTTCAGTTAATGAGATTCTTGTGCTTCGGACCAGTCTGTGGGGGGGACTCTTTATGTGGTACTCTGCTAATATATTCATCTGTATGGCTTATGACAGGTTATTGATCTCTCAGTGGCCTGCCCCCTATGTTACATACTTTTTATGATATGTTTTGAAAAAAACTGACATTTAGCAGGCAGGCACTGGTGCTGTAGCATGATCGCATCTATAATGTTCATTTCATTATTTTATTTGGTGATATAAATTTATTTAGAAAAAAAATCTCTCAAAATGGCACCGGCCGTGTCTACGCAGTAGAATTTATCAGCGATTCGACAGATGCTACTTCACAGGCGCTGCCGGTGCCATCTTGGTGGAGACTTTTTTTTTTTCCTTTGTCGGAGCCATTTTGAGAGAGATTTTTTTTAATACATTTATATAATAAAATAAAATAATGAGATGGACATTATAGATGAGATCATGCTACAGTGCAGGCATCGCCGCCAACGCCTACCTGCTGAATGTAAACTTTTTTTAACCCCTTCACCCCCAAGGGTGGTTTGCACGTTAATGACCGGGCCAATTTTTACAATTCTGACCACTGTCTCTTTATGAGGTTATAACTCTGGAACGCTTCAACGGATCTTCACGATTCTGAGATTGTTTTCTCGTGACATATTGTACTTCACGTTAGTGGTAAAATTTCTTCGATATAACTTGCGTTTATTTTTGAAAAAATGCAAATATGGCGAAATTTTGAAAATTTTTGCAATTTTCAAACTTTTAATTTGTTTTCCCTTAAAACAGAGAATTATGTCACACAAAATAGTTAAGAAATAACATTTCCCACATGTCTACTTTACATCAGCACAATTTTGGAACCAAAATTTTTTTTTGTTAGGAAATTATAAAGGTTAAAACTTGACCAGTGATTTCTCATTTTTACAACAAAATTTACAAAGCCATTTTTTTTAGGGACCACCTCACATTTGAAGTCACTTTGACGGGTCTATATAGCAGAAAATACCCAAAAGTGACACCATTCTAAAAATTGTACCCCTCAAGGTACTCAAAACCACATTCAAGAAGTTTAATAACCATTCAGGTGCTTCACAGGAGCTGAACCAACGTGGAAGGAAAAAATTAATATTTAACTTTTTAGCCACAAAAATGATCTTTTACAAACTTTTTTTTATTTTCACAAGGGTAAAAGGAGAAAATGGGCAGATAAAGTGGTTGTGCAATTTCTCCTGAGTACGACAATACCCCATATGTGGGGGAAAACCACTGTTTGGGCACACGGCAGAGCTCGTAAGGGAAGGAGCGCCGTTTGACTTTTTCAAACTAAAATTGGCTGGAGTTGAGATTGGACGCCATGTCGTGTTTTGAGAGCTCCTGATACGCCTAAACAGTGGAAACCCCCCACAAGTGACACCATTTTGGAAACTAGACCCCCTAAGGAACTTATCTAGATCTGTTGTGAGCACTTTGAACCCAAAGTGTTTCACAAAAGTTTATAATGCCTTGGTGTGCAAAAAAAAAAAAAAAATTTTCCACAAAAATGATTTTTTAGTCCCAAATTTTTGATTTTTCCCAAGGAAATTGGACCCCAAAAGTTGTCCAATTTGTCCTGAGTACGCTGATGCCCCATATGTTGGGGGGGAAACTGTTTGGGCGCACGGCAGGGCTGGGAAAGGAAGCAGTAACGTTTTGGAATGCAAACATTGATGGGGTCATGTTCCGTTTGTAGTGCACCAGATGAGCCTAAACAGTGGAAACCCCCCCAAGTGACCACATTTTGGAAGCTAGACCCCCGAAGGAACTTATCTAGATCTTTGGTGAGCATTTTGAACCCCCAAGTGCTTCACACAAGTTTATAATGCCCGAGCATGAAAATAAAAAATCCTATTTTTTTCTCACACAAAAATTATCTCTTAGTCACTAATTTTTTATTTTCCCATAGGTAACAGGAGAAATTGGACCACAAAATTTGTTGTCCAATTAGTCCTGAGTACGCTGATACCCCATATGTGGGTGGGAACCACTGTTTGGGCGCATGACAGAGCTCGGAATGGAAGGAGCACCATTTGACTTTTTCCAACCAAAATTGGCTGGAATTGAGATTGGACGCCATGTTGCATTTGGAGAGCCCCTGATGTGCCTAAACAGTGGAAACCCCCCACAAGTGACCCCATTTGGGAAACTAGACCCCCTAAGGAACTTATCTAGATCTTTGGTGAGCAATTTGAACCCCCAAGTGCTTCACACAAGTTTATAACGTAGAGCCGTAAAATTAAAAAATCATATTTTTTCCACAAAATTAAACTTTTCACCCCAATTTTTATTTTCCCAAGGGTAACAAGACTCCAAAAGTTATTGTGCAATTTGTGCTGAGTACGCGGATACCCCATATTTGGGGGTAAACCACTGTTTGGGTGCATGGCAGAGTTTGGAAGGGAAGGAGCGCCGTTTGACTTTTTCAACGCAGAATTGGCTGGATGCCATGTCGTGTTTGGAGAGCTCCTGATCTGCCTAAACAGTGGAAACCCCCACAAATGACACCATTTTGGAAACTAGACCACTCAAGGAACTTATCTAGATGTGTAGTGAGCACTTTGAACCCCTAAGTGCTTCACAGAAGTTTATAACGTACAGCCGTAAAATAAAAAATCTCTTTTTTTTTTTTACAAAAATGATTTTTTTGCCCCCAATATTTTATTTTCACAAGGGTAACAGGAGAAATTGGACCCCAAAAGTTGTTGTCCAATTTGTCTGAGTATGCTGATACCCAATATGTGGGAGTAAACTACTGTATGGGCGCACGTCAGGGCTCGGAAGGGAAGTAGTGACGTTTTGGATTGCAGACTTTGATGGAATGGTCTGGGGAGTCATGTCGCATTTGGAGAGCCACTGATGCGCCTAAACAGTGGAAACCCCCCACAAGTGAACCCATTTTGGAAAATAGACCCCACAAGGAAATTATCTAGATGTGTGGTGAGCACTTTGAACCCCGAAGTGCTTCACAGAAGTTTATAACGTACAGCCGTAAAAATAAAAAAATCCTTTTTTTTTTTACAAAAATGATTTTTTTGCCCCCAAATTTTATTTTCACAAGGGTAACAGGAGAAATTGGACCCCAAAAGTTGTTGTCCAATTTGTCCTGAGTACGCTGATACCCAATATGTGGGAGTAAACTACTGCATGGGTGCACGTCGGGGCTCGGAAGGGAAGTAGTGACGTTTTGGATTGCAGACTTTGATGGAATGGTCTGGGGGCGTCATGTCGCATTTGGAGAGCCCCTGATGCACCTAAACAGTGGAAACCCCCCACAAGTGACCCATTTTGGAAAATAGACCCCACAAGGAACTTATCTAGATGTGTGGTGAGCACTTTGAACCCCGAAGTGCTTCACAGAAGTTTATAACATACAGCCGTAAAAATAAAAAAATCCTTTTTTTTTTACAAAAATGATTTTTTCGCCCCCAAAATGTTATTTTCACAAGGGTAACAGGAGAAATTGGACCCCAATAGTTGTTGTCCAATTTATCCTGAGTACGCTGATACCCAATATGTGGGAGTAAACTACTGCATGGGCGCACGTCGGGGCTCGGAAGGGAAGTAGTCACGTTTTGGATTGCAGACTTTGATGGAATGGTCTGGGGGCGTCATGTCGCATTTGGAGAGCCCCTGATGCGCCTAAACAGTGGAAACCCCCCACAAGTGACCCCATTTTGGAAAATAGACCCCACAAGGAACTTATCTAGAAGTGTGGTGAGCGCTATGAAGCCCCAAGTGCTTCACAGAAGTTTTATAACATACAGTCGTAAAAACAAAAATATCATTTTTCTTTTTACGAAAATGATTTTGACGCCCCCAGTTTTTTATTTTCCCAAGGGTAACAGAATGTATAGGACAAATTGCACAATAACTCTTGTGGTCCAGAGTGCGCTGATACCCCATATGCGGGGGTAAACTACTGTTTGGGCGCATGGCAGAGCTCAGAAGTGAAGGAGCACCGTTTGACTTTTTCAACGCAGAATTGGCTGGAATTGAGATCAGACGCCATGTCACATTTGGAGAGCCCCTGATGTGCCTAAACAGCAGAAACCCCCCAATTCTAACTCCAACCCTAACCCCAACACACCCCTAACCCTAGTCCCAACCCTAACCACAAACCTAACCCTAACACACCCCTAACTGTAATCCCAACCCTAACCCTAATCCTAACTTTAGCGCCAACCCTAACCCTAACTTTAGCCGCAACCCTAACCCTAACGGGAAAATGGAAATAAATATATTTTTTTAATTTTATTATTTTTCCCTAACTAAGGTGGTGATAAAGGGGGGTTTGATTTACTATTTATAGCGGGTTTTTATGATTGGCAGCTGTCACGCTAAAAGACGCTTTTTATTGCAAAAAATAGTTTTTTGCATCACCACACTTTGAGAGCTATAATTTTTGCATATTTTGGCCCACAGAGTCATGTGAGGTCTTATTTTTTGCGGTACGAGTTGATGTTTTTATTAGTACCATCTTTGAGCACGTGACATTTTTTGATCACTTTTTATTTCGATTTTTGGGAGGTTAGAATGAACAAAATCAGCAATTCATGAATTTCTTTTGGGGGAGGCGTTTATACCGTTCCGCGTGTGGTAAAATTGATAAAGCAGTTTTATTCTTCGGGTCAGTACGATTATGACGATACCTCATTTATATCATTTTTTTTATGCTTTGGTGCTTTTATAGAATGAAAACAATTTTATATAAAAAATTATTATTTTTGCATCGCTTTATTCTGCTAGCTATAACTTTTTTATTTTTTCACTGATGATGCTGTATGATGGCTCGTTTTTTGCGGGACAAGATGACGTTTTCGGCGGTACCATGTTTATTTATATCGGTCTTTTTGATCGCGTGTTATTCCACTTTTTGTTTGGTGGTATGATGATAAAGCATTGATTTTTTGCTTCGTTTTTTTTTTAAGGGGTTCACTAAAGGGGTTAACTAGTGGGACTGTTTTATAGGGGGGGGTCGTTACGGATGCGGCGATACCAAATATGTGTACTTTTATTGTTTTGTTTTTTTATTTACAGGAAAGAATGAATTTAATGGGGAATATTTTTTTTTTTTATGATTTTTTTTACCACTTTTTATTTTTATTTTTTTTACTTTTTTACTTTGTCCCAGGGTGGGACATCACAGTATTTTAGCAGATCGTTGGTGCGACAGAGTGCACAGCACTCTGTCACACCAGCAATCGCTCTGGCATCGCTGCAGGCTTCCTCAGCGCCTGCTCTCAGCAGGCACTGAGGAAGCCGCCTCCCTGCAGGACCCCGGCGCCATCTTGGATCCGGGGACCTGGAGGGAGGACAGACCCTCGGAGAGCGCGACAGATCGCGCTGCTCTGAGGGTCTCAGGGGAGCGCGCAGGGAGCCCCTTCCCTGCGCGATCCTCCCCTGTGCCTTTCGTACACCGCGATCATGTTTGATCGCGGTGTGCCAGGGATTAATGTGCCGGGAGCGGTCCGTGACCGCTCCTGACACATAGTGCTGGGTGTCAGCTGTGATAAACAGCTGACACCCAGCCGCGATCAGCTGCGCTCCACTCGCTCCATACTCTTTCCTTTTTTGAAGAGAGGGACAACATTTGCCTTTCTCCAGACTTCTCCTGTTCTCCACAATTATTTAAAGATTCTAGCTAGTGGTTCTGCAATTTCATCTGCTTTCTCTTTCAGTACCCTAGGCTTTAACCCCTTCACCCCCGTGGGTGGTTTGCACGTTAATGACAGGGCCAATTTTTACAAATCTGACCACTGTCTCTTTATGAGGTTATAACTCTGGAACGCTTCAATGAATCTTCGCGATTCTGAGAATGTGTTCTCGTGACATATTGTACTTCACGTTAGTGGTAAAATTTCTTCGATATAACTTGCGTTTATTTTTGAAAAAAATGCAGATATGGCGAAAATTTTGGAAATTTTGCAATTTTCAAACTTTGAATTTTTATTCCCTTAAAAACAGAGAAATACGTCACACAAAATAGTTAATAAATAACATTTCCCACATATCTACTTTACATCAGCACTATTTTGGAACCAAAATTTTTTTTTTTTAGGAAATTAAAAGGGTTAAAATTTGACCAGCGATTTCTCATTTTTACAACAAAATTTCCAAACCATTTTTTTTAGGGACCACCTCACATTTGAAGTCACTTTGAGGAGTCTATATGGCATAAAACACCCAAAAGTGACACCATTCTAAAAACTGCACTGCTCAAGGTACTCAAAACCACATTTAAGAAGTTTATTAACCCTTCAAGTGCTTCACAGTAGCTGATGCAACATGGAAGCAAAAAATGAACATTTAACTTTTTAGTCACAAAAATGATCTTTTACAAACTTTTTTATTTTCACAAGGGTAAAAAGGAGAAAATGGACAGATAAAGTTGTTGTGCAATTTCTCCTGAGTATGCCAATATGTGGGGGAAAGCCACTGTTTGGGCACACAGCAGAGCTTGTAAGGGAAGGAGCACCATTTGACTTTTTCCAACCAAAATTGGCTGGAATTGAGATTGTATGCCATGTTGTGTTTGGAGAGCCCCTGATGCGCTTAAGCAGTGGAAACCCCATTTTGGAAACTAGACCCCCTAAGGAACTTATCTAGATTTGTGGTGAGCAATTTGAACCCCCAAGTGCTTCACACAAGTTTATAACGTAGAGCAGTAAAATTAAAAAAAAATCATATTTTTTCCCCAAAAATGATCTTTTCACCCCAATTTTTAATTTCCCAAGGGTAACAAGACCCCAAAAGTTATTGTGCAATTTGTCCTGAGTACGCTGATACCCCATATGTGGGGATAAACCACTGTTTGGGTGCACGGCAGAGCTCGGAAGGGAAGGAGCGCCGTTTGACTTTTTCAATGCAGAATTGGCTGGGCATCATGTCGTGTTTGGAGAGCTCCTGATGTGCCTAAACAGTGGAAACCCCTCACAACTGACACCATTTTGGAAACTAGACCCCTCTACGAACTTATCTAGATATGTGGTGAGAACTTTGAACCCCCAGGTGTTTCACTAAAGTTTATAACGCCCGAGCATGATCTTTTAGTCCCCAACTTTTTATTTTCCCAAGGGTAACAGGAGAAATTGGACCCCGAAAGTTGTTGTCCAATTAGTCCTGAGTATGCTATTACCCCATATGTGG
This sequence comes from Oophaga sylvatica, assembly GCA_033576555.1. NCBI lineage: Eukaryota > Metazoa > Chordata > Amphibia > Anura > Dendrobatidae > Oophaga > Oophaga sylvatica. The sequence goes on along the minus strand of JARQOD010000005.1, from coordinate 224,166,841 downwards.
GAGAAAACTACTGTATGGGCACACGTCAGGGCTCGGAAAGGAAGTAGTGATGTTTTGAATTGCAGACTTTGATGGAATGGTTCTGCAGGCATCATGTCGCGTTTGGAGAGCCCCTGATGTGCCTAAACAGTGGAAACTCCCCACAAGTGACCCCATTTTGGAAAATAGACCCCAAGGAACTTATCTAGATGTGTTGTGAGCGCTATGAAGCCCCAAGTGCTTCACAGAAGTTTATAACGTACAGCCATAAAAATATAAAAAAAATTATTTTAACAAAAATTATTTTTTTCGCCCCCAATATTTTATTTTCACAAGGGTAACAGGAGAAATTGGACCCCAAAAATTGTTGTCCAATTTGACCTGAGTACGCTGATACCCCATATATGGGAGAAAACTACTGTATGGGCACACGTCGGGGCTCGGAAGGAAAATAGTGACATTTTGGATTGCAGACTTTGATGGAATGGTCTGCGGGCGTCATGTCGCATTTGGAGAGCCCCTAATGTGCCTAAATAGTGAAAAAAAAACACAAGTGACCCCATTTTTGAAAATAGACCCCACAAGGAACTTATCTAGATGTGTGGTGAGCGCTATGAAGCCCCAAGTGCTTCACAGAAGTTTATAACGTACAGCCGTAAAAACAAAAAAATCATTTTTTTTTTTAACAAAAATGATATCTTCGCCTTCATATTTTTATTTTTCCAAGGGTAACAGAAGAAATTGGACCCCAAGAGTTAATGTTCAATTTGTCCTGAGAATGCTGATACCCCATATGTGGAGGTAAACTACTGTTTGGGCACATGGCAGAGCTCAGAAGGGAAGGAGCACCGTTTGACTTTTTCAATGCAGAATTGGCTGGAATTGAGATCAGACGCCATGTCACATTTGCAGAGCCCCTGATGTGCCTAAACAGTGGAAACCACCCAATTCTAACTCCAACCCTAACCCTAACACACCCCTAATCCTTGTCCCAATCCTAACCATAACCCTAAACCTAACACACCCCTAACCCTAATCCCAACCCTAACCCTAATCCTAACTTTAGCCCCAACACTAACCCTACATAAATATTTTTTTTTAATTTTATTATTTTTCCCTAACTAAGGGGGTGATAAAGGGGGGTTTGATTTACTATTTATAGCTGGTTTTTATGATTGCAGCTGTCACGCTAAAAGATGCTTTTTATTGCAAAAAATAGTTTTTGCATCACAACATTTTGAGAGTTATAATTTTTGCATATTTTGGCCCACAGAGTCATGTGAGGTCTTATTTTTTGCGATACGAGTTGACGTTTTTATTTGTACCATTTTTGAGCACGTGACATTTTTTGATCGCTTTTTATTTTGATTTTTGAGAGGTTAGAATGAACAAAAATCAGCAATTCATGAATTTCTTTTGGGGGGGCGTTTATACCGTTCTGCATGTGGTAAAATTGATAAAGCAGTTTTATTCTGCGGGTTAGTACAATTACGGCGATACCTCATTTATATAATTTTTTTATGTTTTGGCGCTTTTATACAATAAAAATTATTTCATATAAAAAATAATTATTTTTGCATCGCTTTATTCTGCGAGCTATAACAATTTTATTTTTTCACTGATGATGCTGTATGGTGGCTTGTTTTTTGCAGGACAAGATGATGTATTCAGCGGCACCATGTTTATTTATATCGGTCTTTTTGATCGCCTGTTATTCCACTTTTTGTTCGGCGTTATGATGATAAAGCATTTATTTTTTGCTTTGTTTTTTTTTTTTTATTGGGTTCACTAAAGCGGTTAACTAGTGGGACAGTTCTACAGGGTCTGTTGTTACGGATGCGGCGATACCAAATCTGTGTACTTTTATTGTTTTGCTTTTTTTATTTACAGGAAGAAATTAATTTATTGGGGAATTGTTTTTTTCCCTTTATTTTGGAATTTTTTTACACTTGTGATTTTCATTTTTTTAACTTTTTTACTTTGTCCCAGGGTGGGACATCACAGTTTAAAGTCAGATCGCTGGTCTGACAGTGTGCACAGCACTCTGTGAGACCAGCGATCTCACAAGCACTGCTGCAGGCTTTCTCAGCTCCTGCTCTCAGCAAGCACTGAGGGTTCTGAGGTTCTCAGCAAGTTCTGAGGGTCTCAGGAAGCACGCAGGGAGCCCCCTCCCTGCGCGATGCTTCCCTGTGCCCCCGGTACACCGCGATCATGTTTGATTGCGGTGTGCCAGGGGTTAATGTGCCAAGAGAGGTCCGTGACCGCTCCTGGCACATAGTGCCGGGTGTCAGCTGTGATAATCAGCTGACACCCAGCCGCGATCAGCTGCGCTCCTCCCGGGAGCGCAGCTCATCGTATGTGATGTACTATTCCGTCGATAGGAATTAGGTCCAGGGTCACATGGACGGAATAGTACGTCGTATGGGATTAAGGGATTAATTCATCTGAACTATGAGATTTAAATTCATTTAAATTTGCTAAGTGTTCCCTTATCATCTCTGTCACCATTGGATTCAGTGGCTGGTGTTCCTGCCTCGGCGCTGGGAGGCGCCGGACTCCTTCGGCTGGTGGTGCCGTGATAGGAGTGCGGTATCCTCATATGGTCCCACTCCTTTGTCGTCGGCCTCTGTCGCTGCGCTTTGCCATGTTTCGCCTGTGGGTAATGTTGGCGACAGAGAAGGGGTCTCTGCGCAGGTGTCTGGTGGGCGTAGGCTTCGCTCTTCTGTCAGAGGTGAAGTGGTTGGTGTCAGTCATGCATCACAATCTGGCCTGGTTCTGGGGGCGGTCCAGATGAGGTCATCAGACTGTGAGCCTGGGAGAGGTAGCCAGGCACTTCAAATGCCTTGGAGCCTGGCTTGTAGGCTGCCAGATATAGTACTGGTTTCCCCAGCGTGCTAGTGTTTATTGCTATTGTATTTCTGACCTTTGCCTGGATTTCTGACTCTTCTACTGCCTGCCGATTTTGTACCTCTGCTGTCCGCCTGGTTTTGACTTGAACTTTAGTCTGAATTTCTGACCCTTCTACTGCCTGCCGATTTTGTACTTTTGCTCCCCTCCTGGTTTTGACCCTTGGACTTCTGACTACGCATTTGGTCTCACTTTTTATTTCCGTTCTAGCGTCCTTCCTACTCCGGTCCACTGCTCTCATAGGCAGCTACCCCCTGGGCTTCGCTATAATTCCAGATCCCTGTATAGGGGTAAAGGGTCTCGGGGTTTCTTGGGGTGCTGTCTTACCTGCAGTTCAGACCTGCAGTGGGTGGATGCCACAATCTCTCTGTTTATAGATAGTGTGGATTCTTTTATTCCTTCGATAGCATCGTGAACATCAGTCGATTTTGCTGTTGCTTTCTTAGCACAGAAGCAAAATAGAAATTTAAAAGTTTTTCCATCTCAACATAATTTTTGACCTTTTCATCCTGTAAAAATTCTATAGCATCTTAGAATTTTCTTTTGCTTTTGACTAGTGTTGAGCAACACTTCCCGATATCAAGAAGTATCGGATCTTATTGGATCGGACCGATACCCAAAAAGTATCGGGTATCGCCGATTCCGATACCGGAAACCCAATGCAAGTCAATGGGACAGAAATATCGTAATTAAAAAAAACCTTTCTTTCCTTGTAAACACTAGATATACACACATAGAATACATATATATATATATATATATATATATAATATATATATATATATATATACATGTCATTGTGACATATATCATATTTTATAGTTCATACACTTCTACATAGTAAAATAGCCGCTGATTCAATTGCCGGGCAATGCCGGCTTTTGTGAAATTACAGAACCACCCGACATGAAATGACACATGGTTTACATAGAGTTAACCATGTCTTTTCATGTAGTTTGATATATGGTTTTCACTAACAATTACATGAGTCTATGTGTGCAAAATTTCACACATGTAGGGGTTAATTAAAGGTGTAAATTCGTTGTAAAAAAGCGGATTTTTTTCTACGAATTTACACCTTTAATTAACCCCTACATGTGTGAAATTTTGCACACATAAACTCATGTAATTGTTAGTGTAAACCATATATCAAACTACATGAAATAACATAGTTAACTCTATGTAAACCATGTGTCAATTCTTGTTGGGTCTGTAATTTCACAAAAGCCGGCAATTGAATTAGCGGCTATTATACTATGTAGAAGTGTATGTACTTATATATATATATTTATGCCTACAAGTAGTATTCAACCCCTGCAGATTTAGCTGGTTTGATAAGATGCAAATAAGTTAGAGCCTTCAAACTGCAAACGATAGTAGGATTTATTAACAGAAGCATAAATCTTACAAAACAAAAAGTTATGTTGCTCAGTTGAATTTTAATAAATTTTAAACATAAAAGTGTGGGTCAATTATTATACAACCCCTATGTTTAATATTTCGTGGAATAACCCTTGTTTGCAATTACAGCTAATAATCGTCTTTTATAAGACCTGATCAGGCCGGCACAGGTCTGTGGAGTTATCTTGGCCCACTCCTCCATGCAGATCTTCTCCAAGTTATCTAGGTTCTTTGGGTGTCTCATGTGGACTTTAATCTTGAGCTCCTTCCACAAGTTTTCAATTGGGTTAAGGTCAGGAGACTGACTAGGCCACTCCAACACCTTGACTTTTTCCCTCTTGAACCAGGCCTTGGTTTTCTTGGCTGTGTGCTTTGGGTCGTTGTCTTGTTGGAAGATGAAATTACGACCCATCTTAAGATCCTTGATGGAGGAGCAGAGGTTCTTGGCCAAAATCTCCAGGTAGGCCGTGCTATCCATCCTCCCATGGATGCGAACCAGATGGCCAGGCCCCTTGGCTGAGAAACAGCCCCACAGCATGATGCTGCCACCACCATGCTTGACTGTAGGGATGGTATTCTTGGGGTCGTATGCAGTGCCATCCAGTCTCCAAACGTCACCAAAGGTTGGCACCAAAGATCTCGATCTTGGTCTCATCAGACCATAGAACCTTGAACCAGTCTGTCTCAGAGTCCTCCAAGTGATCATGAGCAAACTGTAGACGAGCCTTGACATGATGCTTTGAAAGTAAAGGTACCTTACGGGCTCGTCTGGAACGGAGACCATTGCGGTGGAGTACGTTACTTATGGTATTAACTGAAACCAATGTCCCCACTGCCATGAGATCTTCCCGGAGCTCCTTGGGTTAGCCTTGACTCTTCGGACAAGCCTGGCCTCGGCACGGGAAGAAACTTTCAAAGGCTGTCCAGGCTGTGGAAGGCTAACAGTAGTTCCATAAGCCTTCCACTTACGGATGATGCTCCCAACAGTGGAGACAGGTAGGGCCAACTCCTTGGAAAGGGTTTTGTACCCCTTGCCAACCTTGTGACCCTCCACGATCTTGTCTCTGATGGCCTTGGAATGCTCCTTTGTCTTTCCCATGTTGACCATGTATGAGTGCTGTTCACAAGTTTGGGGAGGGTCTTAAATAGTCAGAAAAGGCTGGCAAAAGAGATAATTAATCCACACATGTGAAGCTCATTATTCTTGGTGCCTGAACTACTTCTTAATACCTTAGGGGGACCAAACAGAATTCTTGTGGTTTGAGGGGTTGAATAATAAATGACACTCTGAATTAACTTTTAACGTTTTTTTAAAAAAAAAAAAATTAAAACAAAAATTTTTGCAGCAGTGCATTTCCCACTTCCAGGCTGATCTACAGTACAAATGTCACAATGCCAAGTTAATTCCGCATGTGTCAACCAGCTAAATCTGCAGGGGGTTGAATACTACTTGTAGGCACTGTTATATATATATATATATATACATATATATGTGTGTCACAATGACATGTATATATATATATATATGAGGTTTTAAATTGTTGAAAAAAAAAATGCGTGGGCTCCCGCCCTATTTTCTCAACCAGACAGACAAAGCCAGCGAGTGGGGGCAGATAATAATAGCCCAGAGAGGGACCATTATTATTGGGCCCCCCACTGGCTACTAACATCTGCCCCCAGACACCCCAGAAAAGGCAAATCTATAATTAGATTCGCCCTTTCTGGCACTTAGCCCATCTATTCCCATTGCCCTGTAGCGGTGGCGAATGGGTTAATAATGGGTTAAAGCCACCTTGCTATTGAAAGGTGACTTTAAGCCAGGTTAATAATTGAGAGCTGTCAATTAGACAACTATCAATTATTAATCCTGTTGTATGAAATGAAAATCATGAAAAATCATTTTAATGAAATAAATACACCGTTTTTGACCATATTTTATTGTACTGTTAATCCTCGATTCCCTTGTTCTCCTGTAATAAAAATAAAATAATAAAGCAACATTATTCTTACCTATCCGACGCACAGTCAGGTCCCCCGATGTAATCCTTCTGAAAGGGTTAACGTTTACTGCAGGGACCGCAGCTAATGCTGCCAGCCTCGCAGTAAACCCCCGAATGAATCATCTCCTCTCCTGGCGACAGGAGAGGAAATGGTTAGCTGGGAAGCATAATTGATTGCTTTCCACTTTCACTTCAGGTCAGCAGGGACACCGCACAGAATCAGTGACGTCAGAGGGAATCCCGGCTGACCTGAAGTGAACTGATTAACAAAAATAGGGGATCCCCTCGAAAAAAAAATGGCGTGGAGCCCCCCTATTTTTGTTAACCAGCCTGATGAAGCAGACTACTGAGGCCTGGTATTTAAGGCTGGTAAAGATCCAATATCCATGAACCTTGCAAGCCTAATAATATCAGGCCACAGCAGTCTGCTTAGCTTGGCTGGTTAACAAAAATACGGGATCCTCTCGAAAAAAAATGGCATGGGGGTCCCCCTATTTTTGTTAACCAGCCAAGTAAAAAGCAGACTGCTGTGGCCTGGTATTAAAAGACTGTCAAGGCCCATGGATTTTGGCCCTCAACAGCCTAAAAATACCAGGCTGCTGCAGCCCCACAATTGGCGCATCCAAAGATGCACCAATTGTGGCACTTTACCCGGATTTTCCCACTTGCCCTGTGGCAAGTGGGGTAATAAGGGGTCAATGTCACCTTTGATTGAACGGTGACAATAAGCCTGGTTAATAATGGAGAGGCGTCAAAAAGACACCGAACCATTATTAATCATAAAGTTTGTAAATTTAAAAAAAAAAATACACAGCCAGAATAAAGTCTTTTAATGAAATAAAACACAACATAGTTTTCATTATTTTTATTTTACGCTCATCCTGCGACCCCATCGATTTCCTGTAAAAAAACAAAAATAACAAACCAACACAAATACTCACTATCCGACGTAGTCCAAAATCACGAGTGTCCCATGACGAGTCCTGCTCTGCTACATCTGGATACCAGGCTCAGCCTGACATCCCGACGCAGCAGAGCTGCTTACCATAGGAGATTCCCCGGAGGTGACATCATCTGGACAGCTTTACGGCCAGCTGTGTCAAGAGTACAGCTGGCCGAGATTACCCAGTACCCAGCAGCACATGCAGTTATCTCGAGAATCTGCACGTGACCGCCAGGGAGAGGGTAATGGCCGGCCATCCAGGACGTGACCACCGTGGATCTTCTGATAGGTAAGTGCTGACTCCTGACAGACCCGACCGACACTGACAGTGACACTTTCGGGAAGTTCCTTTGTCACGTACTTCCTTCTGTGACACAGGAACTCCCCATAGACTTTACAGGAAAACTCCGATTCCGGTATCCGATATGCAAAAAATATCGGATCTCAGAATCGGAATTCCGATACAGCGAATATCGGCCGATACCAGATATTTGCGTAATCGGAATGCTCAACACTACTTTTGACAAACTCCCAGAATCCTTTTTTACTGCTTTTGGTCTTACTTGTTAGCCTCACTTCATTATTGGCTTTGGATCTTCTAATGCATGCCCTGCATTCCCTGCAAATATCATTATATATTTTTTATGCCCCCTCTTTCCATTTAATATGCATTTCTTTTTTCTTATTAGCAAGTGTTTAAGTTTTGTGTTCATCAATCCTGGTCTCTTTAAATGCTTCCTATTCTTCCTTCTTCCAATTTTTAAAAAGATAATCTGCCATAACAGCATCTTAAATCAGGTACATACTTTTTAATGTTGCTCAACATTTTATTAAAAAGGAGCTTTATAGAGTGAATCTACAAAACAAAGCTAAAAAAGCATAAACAACAAAGATGTTGCATCAAGTTTGATTTTAAAATGTTCTTTTATTTTCAAAAAATTTTGTAGATACAGTACGTGTCTCAAGAGCATTATTAAAAAAACAATCACACTAGTCTTCTTTTATCCCACATGCTTAATAATATTTTTTGTGCAGCTTGTGTGAATTTTTTTGGGGTTGTCCAGTTTCTCTCTACACTTAACCCTGCTGTGCTGTTCGCATTTACTATACACTTGTAGTGTTCAGGGTCACTATGACCCGGCTTATTAAAACCTTGATTTTAGACACTCTAACTCAATTTTTTTTATACTTTTTGCTTACTAGACTGTTTGTGAACATGTTTAGTAGTAAAAAAAAAAAGAAAAATGAAATAGAAATCTTTTTTTTTTTTTTTATTCAGAAAAAACAGAGCAATGAGCAAAACGAAAATAGAAAACTTGGTTTTCTATCTTCCCGTGTACTTACTTCATTATCATGGTGGTTAATACTCATTAGTATGACGTTTTTTTTTTTTTTTTGCTTTTTTATTATTATTATTATTATTTATTATTATTATTATTTATTTTTTTTTTTTTTGCACACCTAGTGATCTTTCCGGATGCACTCTACATTTTAGAATAGACTGTGCACCAAAAATAATCAATATAAAGCCATTTTTATGGTGCGCAGATCTCAATGCATACCCCCGGTAGAGCGCGTGTACGACCCCATTGAAATAATTTAGGAAGTAAATCAATTGATATACAATAGTAGATGCAATAAATAGACCCAACTGAGGTTAGAACTCCTTTATTTTACTGAAAATATGGCCTCACAGCTGTAAAAAACGATGTCGGGTCACTATGACCCGAACACAACTAGTGTAACTTTTTGCGTGTAGCAAAAAGTAAACGAAAAAAAAAAAAAAAAAAATACTCATAGGTAGGGCCCACCAAATGAGGAAAATTCAAGGAGTCTCAAGTTTTAGAGGCTTACAGAAAAAAATCTACAGGGCCGCAAAAAGTCTGTTCGGGTCACTATGACCCGAACAGAACAGCAGGGTTAAACAGTATACTCCTTTTGGTAGGTAAAAAGCTAAAATATGATAAGAAAAATGACACTATGGAAAAAGAGTTTATTGTGGCATTTAGATCCTGTGTCATACAGTGCTGTATGTCATAAGCGATAGATAGTAATACAAAGAAATGAAAGTATGAAAACATACTTTAAATGCTAGATCTATATACAAGCATATTGCATCAAAATACCCTTGCAATTTAATTTAGTGGAAACTATGTTGATAAAATGGAATTCCTAGCTTTAAGTAATAGTAATCATTGGATCTTGGAAAATTAAAATTCACCAAATTGGGTGGATTTCTTGTTGAAATATGATTTGCAGCAAAGTTATTTTTTACAAATTGAAAATGAATCCTATTAAACCCTAGGGTCACTGCTGACATACAGCATAATAAAAGTAAGATGTAAAACAAGAAAAAACTCATACTTACCCCACCGCTCACCTATCCAGAGCCTCCTCTGCTCACTGTCCATTTCTCTGTGCCGCCGTCGCGCTGCATCTCTGATCTGGTGTTCACACTAGGCCGGGACTTTCAGCAGTAAGTAGGGCCCAGAGGGTAATGTGTAACCTTTTGTCAGCCCTCTGTGCAGTAAGATGACAGCTGCAGCCAGCAGCCATTTTTCTGAATTCTCTCTGGCTGCATTTCAATAAGTCTATATTCAGAAAAACGTGGATTTTTGTAAAATTTCAGTCAAATTCACTTTCACTAAAACACTGTAAATTCCCTCTTCCCTCATAACTACTCAATATGTACATGGGTTTTCAAATATAAATGATTACGTTTCAATTTCAGCTCTTCAACCTTTAGTGTATTGATCGACTTTAAGGAGGTAGAGGAATGTTATGTTATAAGATATATGCAAATATGAAAAATATGAAATAGCAATAAGAGTGCCTAAGGGACAATTCTCTACATCTTTAAAATGTCTGATTATACTTACATGTCTTTTTTAACATTTCTTAAATGAAACACATGCACAGTATTAGTACAGAGACAACACAGGATCTCAAGAATACAGCTTGGGAAACACCTGGACAAGAATAAAAACCTAAAGAGATGAACTGAAATATAGTTGGTATTCAGGTAGCGTGTTGGCACATGTTCACAGTGACCACTAAGCAAGCTAAATGTAAGATAAAAACAAAATAATCAAATAACCTGAAGTAAATAAATAAGCAAAAACAGTGATAGAAAAAAAAAATGGTACTTAGTCAACCTAATTGTGATTAAAAAATGTGAAAGCTGTCCCATCACGTCAAGGCGACCCTATTTGGTCAGGTTAGGAGGTTAACAGTCTTCAATAAAGCTTAGTTCTGACCATGAATGATAGAGGCAGGTCTTGGCAGTAAGTCACAGAAATTATCTGCAGGGTTGGGGCAGGCTCATTCTGTGAGCCTACTCCCTATATCCGTTACCGACTTGTGAAGTACATTTACAGTGGATGTCGGTAATGGGTTAAAAAGCTATTCTATCCAAAACAGACCAATGGCCATATATTATTAAAGCAATGCTTTCATTATATTAATCTAATCAAATACACATTAATAGGCTATTTAATTAAAAAATGAACACATTATCCCCTATGTATTAGATTGGGTATAACTTACTTATTGCAGGGGGTTTGACAACTAGAATCCCCAGTGATCCCAAGAACAGGGCTCTAGACAAATTTTAATTTCACCAAAAGCAAATAGCAAAAAGAATTGAGGTAAATCTGATTTGTTTTGTAAAATTCAAGATGATTGCAATTTGTGTGGAATTAATTTGCTCAACTTTTTTTTAGAATTGCCTTGTGATAATATCCATCTTCTGCATAATACCATCTTGTACTCTTACTACTGCCCCTCTCATGCCTTACAACCCCACTGCTTGTAATTCATTAACAAATGTTAGGATACATAACTTTGCCAATTTAGTGGACATGTCCACAAGTGATGCTAACTGGATGGCTGTCCCTACTTTTATCTCTGGGTCTCTCACTTTTTACAGCTAGGCTGTTGAATACACCAATACTGCTAATTTTACTTACTCTATCTGAGACCCTATATCTCAGTCATTTTTAGTTGGAACCACACCTTTGAATGTAGTTACCAAAAAAATGGAAAAAAGAATCATGAATCCTGAATTTAGCGATTTTGTTCTAAAAGCTTTTTTTATTTCAATTTTTCTATTCATATATATTTATTATGTATATTTTCCAGGTGTTTCCCCATAGAACTCTTTACAGGAATTAAAAATACCTAAAAAAACTAAAATATTGTCTGATTAAATAAAAATACCATCCAAAAACAGTAAAAAAGCAAAAAATTAATGACATTTATTTACAAGCAAAAAAGTAAAGCCCTTAACAAATCCTTGTGTGAAGAATGAAAAAAGCAGGGTCTTAATATGCATTTGCATATTTCATCATTGGTAATAGTAGCTGGCTGTGATAGATCATGTGATATATAAACAGCTTCTGGGAACAAGTACAAGAAAGACATTGATAGGGAAACTGCTTTAAGTATGAACAGGGATACAATAAATCAACTATAGCTAAGATTAACTATTAAGCTTTACCTATATTTAAACTGATAAGTTTTTATCCTAGCAGTTTTCTTTAGGTTTCTCAACTAATGGATGTGCTTCATTTTGTAGGCACATATTTTGTAGAGCCCTATATGAAGTTCTAGATAAAGGTGTTTACTTTCTTTTTGCAAGTATGAAAAGAAAAAACTGCTGATCGTAAATTCTTCCTGAGATATGATTAATTTTTGACCATAAGAAAATAATATTTTGACAGGAAAGAAGAGTGCCATTTAAGGCCATTGCTGCACCTCCTACCTTCTGCTCCGCCTACGTCTGCATGTGGCCTGCTCACCTATCTTTAACATTGCAGGCCGTGCGGATGTATGCACATGCCTCCGCATGTGTCGTTTTGACGATGCAGCCACTGAAACAAATTGCAACATGTTGCTTTCTACGCAGGTCGCCTCATCGTCAAAACGACACATGTGCAGACATCCGCAGGCATCTGCATACATCCGCAAGGCCTGCATATCCAATGTTAAATATAGGTACGCAGGCCGCATGCAGTCTTACACGGAGCTGAACGGAGGAGGTGCGGCAGTGGGCGGGGCTTCACAGAGGAAGTGTTGTGAATGGGTTTGAGATGAGTTCTGAGCAGAGGCTCCCTCTGGTGGTTACAAGCGGTACTAGTGAGGATTGGGAATCAGGTGTTACTGATTGGTCTTATTTAAGGGAATCATTTTCCCATCAGGGTTGCCGGTGATCAATTGTTCTGGTCTGAATCCTTCTTTCCAGTTTCCCTTGTAGCCTGCTGTGTCGTGTCTGCATCTCCTGCTATCAGATAAGACAATTTCTTATTTTGTGTTTTTGCTATATTTTTGCATTTGGTCCTGCACTTCTGTGGGGGCCTTCTGGGTCCCCTCCGGGGGCTTCTTCCCTCTCAGTTTAGTCCAGCCACTGTGTTTTGTACTTTTGCTTTTTCCAGTTTTTTCAGTGGCTGCTGTTTTTGTTACACCAGAGAACTAATTTAGGTGGTAGAGGTCGTGTGATCTCAGGTGATTTTGAAATTAGTAGAGTTGGTGTTTTTCAGGGTTTTCTGGGATTGCAGTAAGTACCCTTCCTGTCCTTTTCTATTTAGATAGTTTGGGCCCCAGCGTTTGCTCATACTATTTTCTTTCTGTGTCAGTATTTCCTCTTGTCTAACCGCCATTACATGTTTGGGGGCTTTCTATTATCTTTGGGGTTCTGCTCCGGGGCAGATAGCTTTCCTATTTCTATCTTTAGGTGTAGTTAGTTTCTCAGGCTGTGACGAGGCGTCTAGGACCATCGTAGGAACGCTCCACGGCTGCCTCTAGTTGTGGTGGTTAGTCAGGGTACTGCAATCCCATAGATTCCAACTGCTCTGGTGTATTTCCTTTTTTTACCTGCACTCCTCAGCTACCGAAACATAACAGTATCACCGGCCATAAAAATTGTATGGTACTCACAGAAGGGAAAAAATATTTTGAAGGAAGAAAAGTTGTCAGAGATATTTTTCTGTTTGTTGCATTTTTTTTTTCCCTCTGTATCTCTGGGTGCTGGGGAGGATCTTTTCTCCCAATGGAGTTTGCACAGTTGTCTGGCCGTGTGGATCAGCTTGCCACTGAGGTTCAGAGTATTGCTGCATATCTTGCTGGGTTGCCTGTTGTGGAACCTAGGATCCCCATGCCAGATTTGTTTTTAGGGGATCGAGCTAAGTTTCAGAATTTCAAAAATAACTGTAAATTGTTTTTTGCCTTAAAATCTAAGTCCTCAGGAAACGCAGCGCAGCAGGTTCAAATTGTCATCTCTCTCCTGCGCGGCGATCCTCAGGATTGGGCTTTTTCCCTGACACCTGGGGATCCTGTTTTGAGTGATGTTGATGCATTTTTTCAGGCTTTGGGGTTATTGTACGATGAGCCTAATGTCACTGATCAAGCTGAAAAAGCCTTGTTGGCATTAAATCAGGGGCTTGATGACGCTGAGTTATACTGTCAGAGATTCCGTAGGTGGGCAGTCCTGACCAAATGGAATGACGACGCTTTGGCAGCTCTTTTTCGGAAGGGTCTGTCGGATAATGTAAAGGATGTTATGGTGGGATTCCCTGTCCCTCTGGTCTCAATGATTCTATGTCATTAGCGATTCAAATTGACAGACGTTTGCGTGAGCGGAGAAGTATGCGTGGAGTGGTGTTGCCTTGTGAGCCAGCTGCTGAGCCCATGCAGTGTGATGGAGTGGTGTCTGGGGCACAGCGTCATGAGTTTCGAAAGCGCAATGGGTTATGTTTCTACTGTGGTGATGCCTCTCATGCTATTTCAGTCTGCCCTAAGCGGGGAAGACGTTTTGCACGCTCAGTTGTCTTGGGTAGTGTTCAGACTAAGTTTTTATTAACTGTCACTCTGATATGCTCTCTGTCCTCATTTTCTGCTCAGGCTTTCGTTGATTCTGGAGCAGCTATTAACCTGATGGATTATGATTTTGCTAAACGTTGTGGATTTCCCTTGATACCCCTACAGAAGTCTATTCCCCTACTGGGGATCGATTCTACCCCTTTGGCTGAGAATAAACCCCAGTTTTCTACTCAGGTGATAATGAGGGTTGAACCTGATCACCAGGAGTGCTGCAAATTTTTGGTTCTATATAATCTGCATGACATTATCGTGCTGGGTTTCCCTTGGTTACAGTCTCATAATCCTGTTTTGGATTGGAAATCTGTGTCTGTAACCAGTTGGGGCTGCCAATGTGTTAATACCAACACTCCTGTTTTTTCTGCCTCCCCCCAGGCTGAGGATGTTCCTGACTTTTTGTTTGATTTTTCTGATGTGTTTAGCGAAAGTAAATCTGCATCCTTACCTCCCCATAGGAGCTATGACTGCGCTATTGAATTAGTGCCAGGTAGTAAATTCCCTAAGGGTCGCCTTTTTAACTTGTCTGTACCTGAACATGACGCTATGCGGTCTTATATCAAGGAATCATTGGAGAAGGGTCATATCAGACCATCCTCTTCACCCTTAGGTGCCGGTTTTTTCTTTGTGGCCAAAAAAGATGGTTCATTAAGGCCGTGTATTGATTATCGTCTCTTGAACAATATTACTGTGAAATATCAATACCCGTTACCCTTGATTTCTGACCTGTTTTCCAGGGTGAAAAACGCTACTTGGTTTACCAAGCTTGACCTCAGGGGGGCGTATAACCTTATTCGCATTAAGCACGGGGATGAATGGAAGACGGCATTTAACACCCCTGAAGGGCATTTTGAGTACCTTGTGATGCCCTTTGGGCTCACTAATGCTCCTTCCGTCTTCCAGTCCTTCATGAATGACATTTTCAGGGATTTTGTGGACAAGTTTCTGATTGTTTATTTGGATGATATCTTGATTTTTTCTAATGACTGGGACTCTCATGTGAAACATGTTCGAACTGTATTCCAGATTTTGAGAGAGAATGCTCTGTATGTGAAGGGATCAAAGTGTCTTTTTGGCGTACAGAAGATCTCATTTCTGGGATTCATTTTGTCCCCATCTGTTATTGAAATGGACCCGGTCAAGGTTCAGGCCATCTGTGATTGGGTCCAACCTACTTCATTAAAGGCTCTTCAGAGATTTTTGGGTTTTGCCAATTTTTATCGTAAATTTATTGGTAATTTCTCTGTTATTGTTAAACCATTAACTGATTTGACCAGAAAGGGTTCTGATGTGGTGAATTGGCCTCCTGAGGCAGTCTCTGCGTTTCAGGAACTTAAGCAGAGATTCACTTCTGCTCCTGTTCTACGGCAGCCTGATGTTTCTCTGCCATTTCAGGTGGAGGTTGATGCCTCTGAAATTGGGGCAGGTGCCGTTTTGTCCCAAAAAGATCCAGAGACCTCTAAAAGTAACCCTTGTGCCTTTTTCTCTCGAAAATTTTCTCCTACTGAACGTAATTATGACGTGGGTAATCGGGAGTTATTGGCCATGAAGTGGGCTTTTGAAGAGTGGAGACATTGGCTGGAGGGAGCCAAACATCAGGTGGTGGTCCTTACGGACCATAAGAATCTGGTCTATCTGGAATCTGCCAAGCGACTCAATCCTAGACAGGCCAGGTGGGCCTTGTTTTTCACACGTTTTAATTTTGTGGTTTCCTTTCTTCCTGGCACTAAGAATGTTAAGGCGGATGCCCTCTCGAGGAGTTTCCTTGCGGACTCTCCTGAGCTATCTGATCCCTCTGTTATTTTGAAGGAGGGTGTAGTTCTTTCCGCCATCTCGCCCAATTTGAGACTTGCTCTGGAGGGGTGTCAGGAGGATAGGCCCGAGCGCTGCCCTGTTGGAAAATTGTTTGTCCCGGACCAATGGAAAAAGAGTGTGATGTCTGAGATTCATTGTTCCGCATTGGCTGGGCATCCCGGAATTTTTGGTACCAGAGACTTGGTTAGTCGGTCCTTTTGGTGGCCTACCTTGTCTCGCGATGTCAGGGAATTTGTGCAGTCCTGCGGGACTTGCTCTCGCTCCAAGCCTTGCTCTCGCTCTAGTGGTTTGTTGATGCCATTGCCTGTGCCCAAGAGACCATGGACCCATATCTCTATGGATTTCATTTCCGATCTTCCTGTTTCTCAGAGAATGACCACCATCTGGGTAATTTGTGATAGGTTTTCCAAAATGATACATCTTGTGCCATTACCTAAGTTGCCTTCCTCCTCTGAATTGGTGCCGTTGTTCCTTCAGCACGTGGTTCGTTTACACGGCATTCCTGAGAACATTGTGTCTGACAGAGGAGTCCAGTTTGTTTCCAGATTTTGGAGGACTTTTTGTTCTAAACTGGGTGTTCAATTGTCTTTCTCCTCGGCATTTCATCCTCAGACCAATGGTCAAACTGAGAGAACAAACCAGACATTGGAGACTTATCTAAGATGCTTTGTGTCTGCTGATCAGGATGACTGGGTCTCTTTTTTGCCTTTGGCTGAGTTTGCTCTTAATAATAGGGCTAGCTCTGCCACTTTGATGTCTCCGTTTTTCTGTAATTCTGGGTTTCACCCTCGATTTTCTTCAGGACAGACGGAGGCTTCTGTCTGTCCAGGTGTTGACTCTGTTGTTGAGCGTATGCAGCAGATTTGGGACCAGGTAGTGGAGAGGTTGTCCCTCTCTCAGGAGAAGGCCCAGCGGTTTGCTAACCGGCATAGGACTGGTGGTCCTCGGTTTAAAGTGGGGGACTTGGTCTGGTTGTCCTCAAAGAATATTCCTATGAGAGTAGCATCTCCTAAATTTAAGCCTAGGTTCATTGGACCTTATAAGATCATGGAGATTATTAATCCTGTTTCTTTTCGTTTGCTTCTTCCAGGGACATTTAAGATCCATAACGTGTTCCACAAGTCCTTGTTGAAGAGGTTTGTTGAGCCAGTGGTTCCTGCTGCTGTGCCTCCAGACCCTGTTTTGGTTGAGGGCAATCTGGAGTATGTGGTTGAGAAAATATTGGATTCTCGTTTTTCTAGACGAAGACTCCAGTATTTGGTTAAATGGAGAGGTTATGGTCAGGAAGATAATTCTTGGGTGTTTGCTTCGGACATCCATGCTAGGAGACTTATCCGTGCGTATCATAGAACTCATCCTGACCGACCTGGTTGCTCAAATGAGGGTTCGGTGACCCCTCCTCAAGGGGGGGGTACTGTTGTGAATGGGTTTGAGATGAGTTCTGAGCAGAGGCTCCTCTGGTGGTTACAAGCGGTACTAGTGAGGATTGGGAATCAGGTGTTACTGATTGGTCTTATTTAAGGGAATCATTTTCCCATCAGGGTTGCCGGTGATCAATTGTTCTGGTCTGAATCCTTCTTTCCAGTTTCCCTTGTAGCCTGCTGTGTCGTGTCTGCATCTCCTGCTATCAGATAAGACAATTTCTTATTTTGTGTTTTTGCTATATTTTTGCATTTGGTCCTGCACTTCTGTGGGGGCCTTCTGGGTCCCTCCGGGGGCTTCTTCCCTCTCAGTTTAGTCCAGCCACTGTGTTTTGTACTTTTGCTTTTTCCAGTTTTTTCAGTGGCTGCTGTTTTTGTTACACCAGAGAACTAATTTAGGTGGTAGAGGTCGTGTGATCTCAGGTGATTTTGAAATTAGTAGAGTTGGTGTTTTTCAGGGTTTTCTGGGATTGCAGTAAGTACCCTTCCTGTCCTTTTCTATTTAGATAGTTTGGGCCCCAGCGTTTGCTCATACTATTTTCTTTCTGTGTCAGTATTTCCTCTTGTCTAACCGCCATTACATGTTTGGGGGCTTTCTATTATCTTTGGGGTTCTGCTCCGGGGCAGATAGCTTTCCTATTTCTATCTTTAGGTGTAGTTAGTTTCTCAGGCTGTGACGAGGCGTCTAGGACCATCGTAGGAACGCTCCACGGCTGCCTCTAGTTGTGGTGGTTAGTCAGGGTACTGCAATCCCATAGATTCCAACTGCTCTGGTGTATTTCCTTTTTTTACCTGCACTCCTCAGCTACCGAAACATAACAGTAAGTCTGCAGCCCTCCCCAGCTCTGCAATCCGCAAATGTGAAGCCAGCCTTAGACAAATTGGATGTGTGCATATCAAAGAATCTGGGTCAGAAATTCAAGGCCCTCTACTTTTATCATAAGTGTGATATCTGTTTCTCCTGCATGAATAAAATATGGAAGCTTTTACAATCTTTTAGCATTAGAGAGTTAAAAATGGACAGCACTTAAATGATATAACACAACTATACTTACCTAGCGCCCATTCCAGTGAAGCCATGGTCTCCTGTAAAAAAACATAGATAAAAACAACCATTTCTCTCACCTGTCTGTCATTCTTTCCCACACCGTAATAGAAGTTCATGACAGCCTGGGTGCAGCAGATCTCTGACTGTTGATAATGATTTTACCACTGATCAGAGGCAGTGTTTGTCGCGCTGTCAATACACATGACAGTGTGGCAAATACTGGATGTTTGGGCCCCCCATTCAAGCGAAAGGGGTCCAGGTTCAGGTATTGTTCTAGCATCTGAACCAATCTTTTTAATGTTTCCGCTGAACTTGCCATAACCCGAACATCAAGGGGTTCTCTCATCACTACTAGTAAGGATTTGTAGGCACTCTATATCCTGACGTAAGGCGCCATCATACTGCACAGTGTTATTGAAATATTCCTCAGCAATATAGCCTCTAAAGAATTGTGTTATGATGAATCCAAGAAAAAAATATGCATCATTTTGAAAACCAAAGAAAAGAGGTTCAGTATTTCTCCATTAACTTCTAACAAAACCGATATGCATGAGCTCTTAGTGCTGAATGACCAAGCTTCTTAAAGGCATCCTGAAAGCTGATACATGTTGCCAGATCCACAGGCAATATACTGTATATCTGACATTGGCTGTATTATTTCAGGCATGTGTGCTTAACTCTTAAACACTGTGTTGTTTCAGAGAAAAACAGTTTAATAGTCTCTGGGCACCGAGCTGCATTGTAAATTAGTGGGACAGGGCAGTCTTCGGCAGGTTCTCCCTGCTCACTCCCCTTGAGTGATAGGTCTCTCCTAATACATGCAGGGAGAGACCTGTCACTCCAATGAAGTTGGCAGGTAGAATATGTTGGGGACTTGTTAGTCTAGTCTCTGATGCAGCTGAGTCCCCTGCAGCTATTAAAGCATGCTTTTCTCTGACAAACATTTCAGAGTTAAACATATGTGGTTGATATGATGCAGCCAGCACCTAACACATGCTGCTTGTGGATAGGGCATCATGTATTAGATATCAGGTTCCCTTTATGTGACTCTATAATTGTAATTACTATCCATGCCAAAAAATACCATTGGCAGCATGTAGCAGACAATGCCTCTATGATCTCAGCCAGATATTTTTAACTTTTAATTGCAGCAGTATTTAAGAAAAAAAAACATACTTTAATAGCTGCCGGGGACCGAGATCATGCTGTAGACTAGTTATACAGGCTAGGTGCATGTATGCACAGTCCTGTAAATCCAGAGCAGCTGGCAGGAAGAAGCCATCAGGGACACACCTGTCTGATTAGTCTACAGTGCGGTAGACTAATGTAAGGCTATGTGCACACGTTGCGTATTTATCGCGTTTTTTCGCCTTTTTTGCAAAAACGCTTAAAAAACGTATGAATAAAGCATTCCATTATTTTGAATGAATTCCGCAATTTTTGTGCAAAATGCATCACGGAAAAAAACGCAGCATGTTCATTAATTTCGCATTAAATCTGCGTTTTCCCTCTATATTACTGACCTAGAATGTTCAGGAAAATTTTGCGGTAAAAAAAAACAACGCATCAAAACGCGCAAAAAATGCGATAAAAACGCATGCGTTTTTTTCCATGAAAAAGTCTGTTTTTGCTCAGAAAATTTCTGCAAACATTCCTGAATGTGTGCACATAGCTTAAAGATAAAAGTACATCTTTATCTCAAATACTGCAGAGTTTCAGAGTTAAGCCTGGGTCTCACATAGCGATACACCAGCGATCCCGACAGCGATATGCACTTGTCAGGATCGCTGGTGTATCGCTACATGATCGCTGCTGAGCTGCCAAACAGGCAGCTCAGGCAGCGATCTGGGACAGCAGCACTGCGGGTAACATCGCTTAGTTACCCGCAGTGTACCTTGGATACCAGCGCCCTGATGCAGGGAGCTGGTAACCAAGGTACACATCGGGTTTCCAGGCCCTGCGCGGTGCCTGGAAACCCGCTGTGTACCTTGGTTACCAGCTCCCTGCATCAGGGCACTGGTATCCAAGGTACACAGCGGGTTTCTAGGCACAGCCCCGTGCCTGGCAACCCGCTGTGTACCTTGGTTACCAGCGGATCGCTGGTCTCCCGCCTGTCACACGCAGCGATGCGTGCCTGTTAGCGGGAGACCAGCGATCAAAAAAACGTCCAGGACATTCAGCGACGATCAGCGATACCCGGCAGGGGAGCTGATCGTCGCTGAATGTCACACACAGCGATATCTCTGGTGAGCTCGCTGCTGCGTCACAAAACTAGTGACTCAGCAGCGATCTCGCTAGCGAGATCACTGTGTGAGACGGGGGCTTAAAGCATACCTGGCTGCGATAATACAGCCAGTGTCTGATATGCCACTACTATACAATACTATTTCCTGTGTGTACGCGACATATGCGCTGTCAACGTGCACCACTGATATACATAGATCCACCATGCTGTAGGATTGCTTTAAAACAAGTGATGCTATGTTATTGTGCCTTTATATCTCTATATAGTGGCATGAGTCAGCAGAGGCTTCAGCCTTGGGTGAATGACTATTGAAAACCTCTGATACAGTGCACTGCAACATGAACAAATCAACATTTACTACATTTTCCCTAACAAGTTGCAGAAAAACACACATTCTAACAAACATCAATTAAGCATCCGTATTTAAATGTACTTTTTAGAAACAAAACTCATAAAACATTGATAACTTTGCTAATGTTTAAAATGAAACAAAAGTTAAAGAAATAGATTGTTAAGAATTGTTGCAGCTGAAATCATGATAGAAATGCTAGTGATGTGTTTCATTTTGCTCATGGCACCATCTTGTGGTTACTGCTACTAATAAACTACTAAAACAGAACAATTTTTCTAAAACTTCAGCTCTTTAGTGACAGCTCTAGTGACATGTGAAAACCTTAATATATTTGACCCTTAGTCTACGATTTAATATAATTCCAATAGAAAGCAAAGGTCTATTGCCATTTCAAGTATTCTCTTAAGTTCTGTCATTTTTAGAAATACATTAGAAGTCTTTTACCCATCAAAGAACATATGTTCTGACTGGCCTCATAGGTGAATAATACCTTCCACAGACTTGAAAGCATTATTATATTAACAATTGTGCTAATGGAGTTCGCCTAATCTGTCAAGAAAATACATATGCAAAGATTTGTCATTGTTTCTAAAGTCTTGATATTCAATTATACGTTTCCTTGCAATTCAGTTTAGCCATGAATGATTATTTTTTTAAGCGGTATATAAAATTACATATTTTCTTTCTTCAGAGAGAATAATTCATATAACATTACTCAGATTTATGAAAAAAATTATGAGTATATTTTTACATAATTATATATAAATACAGCATTATAAATAAACAAATTAAAACAAGGCACATTTTATACAAATATTAAAGAAAGTCCTGAGTGGTTGATGCCACTGATTAATACTAATTAGGACTTTCAAATTTTAATATATATGTGTGTATATATATAATATATATATATATATATATATATATATATATATATGGTCTAAATTTAAAGATGACACATTTCCTTTGTATTTTAGGCAAGCTTATATACAGTATATATTGTTGTTGTTTTTTTATTTAAAAAAAAAATATTAAAGGAAAATGGGCTAATGGAAAAGTTGAGGCACCCTTGGATATTTGTGTGCTGAGATAACTTTGACCAAGGTTTCAGACCTTATTTAGCATGTTATCATTATGGCTTGTTCACTATCATTATTAGAAAAGGCTGGGTGATGTGAATTTCCCAGCTATATAAAAAACCCCGTCTCCTCTAACCTTGTGCCAAAAAACAGCAGCCATGGGGTTCTTCTAAGCAGCTGCTAGCACTCTGAAAATAAAAATGGTAGAGGCCCACAAAGCAGAAGAAGGCTAAAATAAGATAGCAAGCATTTTCAAGTTGACCTTTCCTCAATGTAATTAAGAAAAGTCAGTTAACAGGAAGAGTGGAGGTCAAGATTAGTCTGAAACACCAAGTAACATTTCAGTGAGAGCTGCTGGTAGGAATGCTAAAAAGGCCATCAGAAAGATTTAGAAGACTTTGGAGTTGTGGTACACTGTTCTACTGTTCAGAGACATCTGTACAAATTTTGCCTTCATGGAAGAATTATCAGAAGAAAATCTGTCCAAAGTCCTCACCATAAAATTCAGCATCGGAAATATGTCTAAGAATATCTATACAAGCCTGATACATTTTGGAAACAAGTCCTGTGGACCGATGAGGTTAAAATAAAAATTTTTTGGATACAATGATCAAAGGTATGTGTGAAGAAAAATGGCACATAATTTCAGGAAATTAACATCTCGCCAACCATTAAGCGGTGGATCAATCATGCTTTGGGGTTGTGTTGCAGCTAATGGCATGGGGAACATTTTTCCGGCAGAGGGTAGAATGGATTCAATTAAATTTCAACAAATTATTGATGCAAACATAACACCATCTGTAAAAAAGCTGAAGTTGAAAAAGAGGATGGCTTCTACAAATGGATAATGATCCTAAACACATGTCGAGAAGAAGTTGCACGAACCAAAGGGGCTATTGGTTGCCTCCTTTTCCCATCTAGTAATGAAACCTGGGTTTTTGTGTCTGACCTCTGTTGTAAGATAAATTCTCAACCCTCATGGGATTATGACTGCCTTCAGATAGTTCTCCAGGCTTTGCACCTTCCCACCAGTAGGTTTTCTGATCTCTGTATTCTTGTGTCAATTCTTTAAATGCCACATTTTATGTATGAAGACATTTTTTTCTGTATAAAGGTCTGATCTGAAAATGCTTATTTTATGGTTCCGTGAAAACCCTTGACCAAAATGATTGCTGTCTTTCTTTCACCTCTGTTATGTACTTCTCCCTGCCATTCTTGGACATTGTGATCAATAAAGAATTCAATGGGGACCTTACCACTTCTACCTAAAGGAAAGCCACAGTTGCAAATTCATTACTTAAGTGGGATAGTGGTCTCCAATTGATTTAAAGAGAAGCTTCTCCAAGGAACATTACCTAAGGGTCCACAGGAATTGTATCACAGACGAATCTTTTGAAAGGCAAGCTAAGGAAATAAGGGACAGATTCCTTGAAATGTGATATCCTTTGGGTATCCTTACACAGGTCTACAGGGAGGCTGAAAGCAGGACCACAACTGACCTCCTGATCCCAACAGCTAAAACCTCAACAATGAGTTGTAGATTCATAGAAAGCCTGGAAAATGGAGCACAGGAGACTTGTGCCATCTTGAATAAACATTGGCCGATTCAAACTTATGGATTCTGAGGTGAGGACTAAATTGAAGAGCCAGACACAGATTACTTACAGAAAAGGCTGATCACTGAGTGACAGACTGGTCCATAGCCACTTTAAGATACCAGTTGCAAGTACACAGCTAACTAGTGACATCAAGGGGTGCTTTATAAGCATGGTCACTATGTGGTTTGTCCACACATTTTGTCCAGCAATGTTTTTACCAGCAATGTCACAGGCAATCAATGTAAGATCAGGCAATTTAACAACTACAGTAGCAGTGGGGTGATATATAATGCTACTTGGACTGTAGCATCGAGAATGTGGGGAAGACGATTAGAGAGCTCAAGGGCATGAAAGGTGACCACATAGGAGACATTCAACATAAGAGAGACACACCAGTTTTTGACACATAAATGCACTGTGGCGATGTTATATATATCAAATTCTTGGGTTTTGAAAAGGTAGCTAAACTGTAGAGGCAGCAATTGGGATAGACTAATTCTGGAAAAAAAAACAAGATGGATCTTCTATCTCAAAACGGTTGCCCCATGGGGCTTAAATAATTACTGAACTATGGTTGCTATGTTTAAAATCTATTTTGTCCTACAAATGTTGTTTCTATCTGTTACTAATGTTTTGATCAATTTTTCTGATACTGACAATAAACCCCTTTTTCTCTGATTTGGCTGCCATATACTTAGGTAATGCTATTTCATATGGCTCTGCTTAGTTTTATTTTTGTATTGCCACACCTCTATTGGAACACTTGTACTTTCCGTGTAAATGCTGACTTGCATATATATTTAGCTACATTGGAGTCTATGATGCCACTGCATCTTTAAATTGATAATTAGTGCTTATATCTATCTACTGTGGAAATGATGCTACTGCACTAATTCAGTATTTTTTCTCTAATAATTGATACTTTGCATAATCCCAGATCCATTGCATCATATATGTATATAGAATTGTGGTTTCTTTACCCATTACACAGCATATTTAACTTTTTAGATGTATCTATTAGGGAATCTATGATTAGCGCGACTATGTCGTTCAAATATCGGAAGTGATGTTGCTTGCAGTCCAACAACCAGATTTGACGTCACTTTGCAGGCCAGAAGTAAACTGCTTGACTAAATTATTTATAATCTTTTCTATAATCACAGATAATTTGGGATAGTCCAGTCGGTTTACTAATACTACTTATACTGGGCTATAAGTAGATGTCTTGATAATATTGATCTGCTAATTAATGTAGGCTTCAGTTGCACTCATTATATTTTGATCAGTACCCTATTGTCAGAAAGCCCAATGTGATATGTCTGACTAACAGTTTTAAAAGAGAATTAGGTGACTGTATATTTCTCAGTTAATTCTACTGGGGTTGGAGCCCTTCTCTCTTTTTTAGGCAGCTCTTTGTTTTATTAATCTATTAAAAGTTTTATTCTCACCATTTGCTGTTATATACAAGCATTGAAAAATAATATATTTATATATACATTACATGTGCCAAAAACAGCACAGGTAGGTAAATGTTATTGCAGCTACTATTCTTTTATGAACATCACAGCTTGAGATTGGCTAGACAGGACAATAATTAATACTGTGATTAATGAGTGTACAGGAACTTCTAAGCTAAAGTTATTTCTAGCCCATGATGGCTGAAGAGAATTAGAATTTACAAGTTGCCATATTGCATTAAAAGGGTCATTTCTTTAAACCAACACCAAAATGATACACTTAGCTATCCTAAAAAGGAAACTTTTAACATTAAACAGCCAGTCCAACCTGCAGACATCATGGTTTAGAGAAGGAGCTGTTAATAGGGTTTTCCACGTAATATAACATTTTGCCCAGGGAACTGGATTTGTAAAAAATAACAAACTCATTCATATTTACCTAACTGTGATCTGTGAGACATTAAATGTTGATGTCATGGCTGCTGGCCTGTGATTGGCTGCAGTGGTTTATGATGGAGTGCTGCTCAAAGTCACCTGACCACTCAGTCAATCATAAGCTACATAGATCTGGAGAATGGTTAAATGGTGACATCATAGCTTTATGTCTGTGCGCAGGTGGGTGCAGGTAGTTGGTATGATTAATTTGTTATTTTTTTCATATACTGTCTCCTTGGCAGAGTTTTGATTTGAATGGAAAGCACCTATACACAAAATAAAATCTATTTTGTTAAAAAAAGGTGAAGGGTATATTAATATGTTTAACCTATATTTTAACATGTCAGTAGATTAGACTATATCTTGATAGGGATACTTTCAATAGGACAAATAAAAAATTAAAGCATGCATGTTTTGCAGGAACCTCTTCAGATAAGCTGTTGTGTGTATATAGCTTGTTTCTTGCATTTTCTCCCTTTTTCATTCTCTATCTCTAATTTTAAGTTGACACCGAGCTAGTAGGTGCAGCTTATATGCTGTAATGCCATCCATACATAACACAAACAGACATGAAGGATTTAAGAAAGCCTGCCTTTCTCACAAAATTAGAACATCATAAAAAGTTAATTTATTTCAGTTCTTCAATACAAAAGTGAAACTCATTGTCTGCAGATGGTAGACGGCTTCGCTGACTTTGGTCTTGATAAAACACAGTGGACCTACAACAGCTGATGACATGGCTCCCCAAACCATCACTGATTGTAGAAACTTCACACTAGACCTCAAGCAGCTTGGTTGTGTGCCTCTCCATTCTTCCTCCAGACTCTGGGACCTTGATTTCCAAATTTAATGCAAAATTTACTTTCATATGAAAACAACATCTTGGACCACTGAGCAACAGTCCAGTTCTTTTTCTTCTTGGCCCAGGTAAGACGCTTATGTCATGATTGGCTTGACACAAGGAATGCGACACTTGTAGCCCATGTCCTGGATACGTCTGTGTGTTGTGACTCTTGAAGCAATACACTAGCATCAGTCGACTCCTTATGAATCTCCCCAAATTTTTGAATGTCCTTTTCTTAACAATCATTTCAAGGTTGCGATTATCCCGGGTGCTTGTTCGCCTTTTTCTACCACACTTTTTCTTTTCATTCAACTTTCCATTAATATGCTTGGATGCAGCACTCTGTAAACAGCCAGCTTCTTTAGCAATGAACTTTTGTGGCTTACCCTCCTTGTTGAGTGTGTCAATGACTGCCTTCTGGACATCTGACAAGTAACATAGTAACAAATTTAGCAAGGCTGAAAAAAACATTTGTCCATCTAGTTCAGCCTATATTCCGTCAGAATAAGTCCCCAGATCTACGTCCTTCTAAACAACCTAATAACTGTAAGATACAATATTGTTACACTCCAGGAAGACATCCAGGCCTCTCTTGAACCCCTCGACTGAGTTCGCCATCACCACCTCCTCACGCAACGAAATCCAGATTCTCACTGCCCGAACAGTAAAAAATCATCTTCTATGTTGATGGAAAAACCTTCTCTCCTCCAAATGCAGAGAATGCCCCTTATGAATGTAACCTTCCTTGGTATAAACAGATAAATAACCATCTAAATACATGGTTATTAGATCGCCCCTCAGTCGTCTTTTTTCTAGACTAGATAATCTTAATTTTGCTAATCTCTCTGGGTATTGTAGTTCTCCCATCCCCTTTATTAATTTTGTTGCCCTCCTTTGCCCTTCATTACCCTCCTTTGAAGTCAACAATCTTCCCCATGATTGTGGAGCCTTCTAAAACAGACCAAGGGACCTTTTTAAATGCGTAGGAGCCTTTGCAAGTGTTTTTTGTTAATAATTCTAATTTACTGAGATAATGACTTTTGATTTACCATTGGCTGTAAGCCATATCCATCACCATTAACTAGTGTTGAGCGATACTTTCCGATATCCCTAAGTATCGGAATCGGAATGGTATCGCCGATACCATTAAAATATCGGCGATACCCGATACCGATACCGGAAGTCCCATGTAAGTCTATGGGAACAAAATATCGGAACTAAAAAAACCCCATTCTTTCCTTGTAAACACTAAATATACACACATAGAATACATATATATATATATACATGTCATTGTGACATATATATATACATATATGTATAGTTTATACACTTCTACATAGTAAAATATCCTCTGATTCAATTGCCGGGTAAAGCCGGCTTCAGTGAAAAGACAGAAGCACCCGACATGAAATGACACTTGGTGTACATAGGGTTAACCATGTCTTTTCATGTCGTTTGCTATCTGATTTGCACAAACAATTAAATCAGTCTATGTTTGCAAAATTTCACACCTGTAGGGGTTAATTAAAGGTGTAAATTCGTTGTAAAAAAAAGGACTTTTTTGCTACGAATTTACACCTTTAATTAACCCCTACAGGTGTGAAATTTTGCACACATAGACTGATTTAATTGTTTGTGCAAATCAGATAGCAAAGGACATGGTTAACCCTATGTACACCAATGTCATTTCATGTCGGGTTCTGCATTTTCACAAAAGCCGGCAATTGAATTAGCGGCTATTATACTATGTAGAAGTGTATGACTTAAATATTATATATATTTTATATTATATATATATATATGTGTGTCACAAACTCAATGACATGTATATATATATATATGAGGTGTAAAATTGCTGAAAAAAAATGCGTGGGCTCCCGCCCTATTTTCGCAACCAGACAGACAAAGCCAGTGAGTGGGGCAGATAATAATAGCCCAGAGAGGGACCATTATTTTTGGCCCCCCCGGCTACTAACATCTGCCCCCAGACACCCCCGAAAGGGCAAATCTCTAATTAGATTTGCCCTTTCTGGCACTTTGCCCGTCTATTCCCATTGCCCTGTAGCGGTGGCGAATGGGTTAATAAGGGGTTAAAATGACCTTGCAATTGAAAGGTCACTTTAAGCCAGGTTAATAATTGAGAGCTGTCAATTAGACAACTATCAATTATTAATCCTATTGTATGAAAGAAAAATCAAACACACACACTTTAATAAAAAAGAAGTTTAATGAAATAATCACACAGTTTTTGACCATATTTTATTTACCTGCTAAAACCATTTCCTGTAATAAAAATAAAATAATAAAGCAAAATTATTCTTACCAATCCGATGCACAGTCAGGTCCCACGGTTGTAATCCTTCAGAAAGGGTTAATGTTTACTGCAGGGACCGCAGCTAATGCTGCAGCCTCACAGTAAACCCCCAAATGAATGAGTTCCTCTCCTGGCTGACAGGAGAGGAAGTGGAAAGCTTAATTGATTGCTTTCCACTTTCACTTCAGGTCAGCCAGGGACACCATCAGTGACGTCAGAGGGAACTGGTTAACAAAAATAGGGGTTCCCTTCGAAAAAAAAATGGCGTGGGGTCCCCCCTATTTTTGTTAACCAGCCAGATGAAGCAGACCGCTGAGGCCTGGATTTTCAGGCTGTTAAGGAGCCAAGATCCATGGACCTTGCCAGCCTGATAATACCAGGCCACAGCAGTCTGCATATCTTGGCTGATTAACAAAAATAGGGGATCCCCTCGAAAAAAATTAGCGTGGGGTCCCCCCTATTTTTGTTAACCAGCCAGATGAAGCAGACCGCTGAGGCCTGGTTTTTCAGGCTGGTAAGGATCCAATATCCATGGACCTTGCAAGCCTGATAATACCAGGCCACAGCAGTCTGCTTAGCTTGGCTGGTTAACAAAAATAGGGAATCCCCTCGAAAAAAAAACGGCGTGGGGATCCCCCCTATTTTTGTTAACCAGCCAAGTAAAATGCAGACTGCTGCGGCCTGGTATTAAAAGACTGTCAAGGCCCATGGATTTTGGCCCTCAACAGCCTGATAATACCAGGCTACAGCAGCCCCACATTTGGAGCATCAAAAGATGTGCCAATTGTGGCACTTTACCCGGCTCTTCCCACTTGCCCTGTAGCGGTGGCAAGCGGGGTAATAAGGGGTTATTGTCACCGTTGATTGCACGGTGACAATAAGCCCGTTAATAATGGAGAGGTGTCAATAAGACACCGATCCATTATTAATCCCAAAGTTATTAAATGTTTAAAAAAAAAGACACAGCAAGAAAAAAGTCTTTTAATGAAATAAAAGAGACAACACAGTTTTCATTTTTTTTATTACTCTCTCATTCCTGCGACGCCATCGATCTCCTGTAAAAAAATAAAAAAAAAAACCAACAGTATACCACCTGTCCGACGCAGTCCATAGTAACGATTGTCCCACGACGATCCAGCTCTGCTACATCGGAATGACAGGCAGAGCCTGTCATCCCGGCGCAGCACAGCTGCTTACCAGCTTCCCCGGCGGTGACGTCATCGGACTGCTTTACGGCCGCGATTACCCAGCAGTCACTGCAGTTATCGCGAGATACTGCATGTGACCGCCGGGGAGAAGAGGATGGCGGCCATTAAGCAGCCCGGGATGTGACCGCCGGAGATCTTCTGCCGGGTAAGTGCCGCTGACTCCTGACAGACCCGACCGACGGACACTGACAGTGACAGTGACAATTCCGATTCCGGTATCCGATATGACGAAAATATCGGAACTCGGGATCGGAATTCCGATACAGCCAATATCGGCCGATACCCGATATTTGCAGTATCGTATCGCTCAACACTACCATTAACAGAAATAAACACTTGAAATAGATCAGTCTGTTTGTATTGACTCTATATAATATATAAGTTTCACTATTTGTTTTGAAGAATTAAAATAAATTAACTTTTTGATGATATTCTAATTTTGTGAAGATCACCTGTATGTGACGTATTTAGAAGTAGGAGTAGCATGGAGGACAGTATACAGCAGGACTGAGCAGTGGATCTGTGAATCCATCACTGGGAAGAGATAAAAGTGATTACTGCAAAGCAGCAACACAATCTTTCTATATTTACCTTTCCCCTCTATTAGCAGCTGTAATCTGATTCTCAGCTGACAGTCCAACCTGTCTTGATGTCTTGAGCATGATTGATTTTAGAGGTTTATCAAAATAATTTCAGGAGGAAATGGTGCAAAGAATTGGCTGAGAGGTGTATTTCTGTAATCCCAATCCGCAACATATTTGACACAAATGAGCAGTGATAGACATTATAGGCATATACTTAATATAATATAGTAGACTTAAGCTTACTACTATGTTGTGTGATGGATGTGCCAGTAATGTCACTCTAAATTTGTTGTGGTGTTTATTAATGTGTTGCAATTGATAGTAGAACACAGGGAGTATTCCATGATAGACAATCCATCTTGATTTTTCTCTGAAGAGGCAATTTGCATATTAAATTTCCCAGAGGAGCACTGCACAGCGAATAAGCCTCCTTACTTTGCCAGAGCTGGTGTGTCACTCTCCACAAGTAGAAACCTTACGCCTTAGACCTCAGTCCAGGGCCTCTCACCTAGCCAAATCAGTTCTCATATTTTGCACTGAGGGCCAATAGCCTGAAGCACTGTGTCTGCAAATTGAGATACTGATTTGGCTTTTATCCTAAGTCATATTGCAAGACTCGTTAAAGGGTTGATTGTGACTTGTAGGATAGCTACTTCCAAAAGGTGGCTCTAAAGAGTTCAAGTCCTCTTTTTCTCTGAAGAGGCAATTTGCATACTTGATGAATAGGAAGTCCAGTGTGCAAGGGTCATGTTCCAAATGGCAGTGTGGGCACATGGAAGGTATGTCACATGTCCTCAGCATGTGACATTACTGCTGTCTCCTGGCGAGCCTTTAGTGACAAAAAAACAGTACTACTCCAATACATTTCAGAAGAATACAGCCTTCTTCACCACAAAAACTGTCCTATCTTCTAGTGCTTTCTTAGGCAGGTACAGTCATGGCTTAAAGTGTTGGCATCCTAGAAATTGACCCAGAGAATGAAGAATTTCTCCAAGCAAATTATTGCAATTGCACATTTTGTTATACACGTGTTTATTTCCTTTGTGTGCATTAGAATGACACAAAAAACAGAGAAATAAAGGCAAATTGGACATAATTTCACACCAAACCCCAGAAATGTGCGAAAAAAATTGTTGTCACGTTCAACATAATATTTGATAGCACACTCTGTTAGGAGCTCGGTTGCAACAACTTTATTAAAATAATGGATTGCAACTGAACCCTGGGTCCGTGGTGCAGCTTGAGATGCTGCGGCCAAACACCCCTCGGGTTTGAGGGTTAAAACTGACAATGGAAATATAAGGTCTTGCCTGTGTTACTTCACACTAAGCAAGATATTGGATTTGCACTATCTCCGTTAACGTCAAGGGAGATGTGCTGCAGGCTGGTGTAGATGTGGCCCTGTTAACTGCACAGAAACCACTGCCAGCCGTTTAGGAAGTGCATGCGACTCACGCCAGGTATATGTGCTGCCAGCCGGTGTGTGATCGGACTGAGCAACTCTCTGTTCAGCTGGCAGGCGATGCCCAGGTTACACGCCCCGCAGTCTACTCAGGGTGTACAGCTTCCCTCTGTCAGAGCTAGACTGTGCCACATTGATTACCTACCTAGCATAAACTAACCTGCCTGGAGGACCTTGCTAATTAGCCAAGATATCTCTGTCATCGGCAGGTCCAGGAGAGCAAAAGTAGAGAGCACGTGGAGCCCAGATTCTGATGCGTCCACACATGAGCATGACCTATTTGGTATGATCTGACCGCACCGCCGCGCCTGCAGCCAGGCTATTTAAGGGCTAAGCCCTGCCCCAGGCATCTCGTTAATCGCATCACTGATGACGTCACCCGTGACAATCAGGCGGTGCCATGACACCGGATCAGCTGACATCAAATCACCAATCACGGTCTGCCACATCACGGGCATGCTCAGTGCAGGAAATCCTGGACTTAGGCTGTGTCAGCACTGTTCCTTTCTGCAACCTATGCTTAAAGCTATTAGGAACAAAGACCCTTGCAACAGCTTGTACTTCTCTTGTATTGGCCAGGCGTTGGGACCAACAGTGAAGCTGAGCAGCATCTACCCCAGCTGGACCTGTATGGGAGACCACAGACTCCTCAGATCCAAGTTCAGATCCAGCCGTTGCCCGATGTCTAACACACTCTTTGGAACAAATGACTGCAATCAAACTTATAACTATCAACTAGCTTCTTTCACCTCTCAACTGAAACTTTAAATCACTTTTCTTTTGAAAACTGCTCAAGGTCTCTTACTTTTGAAGGGTGCCTTCTCCCAACAGAAATTCTAAGATATCTCTATAGTTGTTCAATGAGATTTAGATCTGGACCTATTGCTGGCCACTTCAGAACTCTCCAGCACTTTTTTCAATCCATTTCTGTGTGCTTCTTGAAGTATGTTTGGGGTCACTGTCCTACTAGAAGACCAATGACCAAGGACACGAACCCAGATTTCTGACATTGTGCACTGTATTAATACCCAAATCCTTTTGTAATCTTCAGATTTCATGATGCCTTGCACACAGTCAAGGCACCCAGTGCCACAAGCAGCCAACAACATCAAAACATCTTTGGATCTCCACCATATTTGACTGTAGTAACTGTGTTCTTTTCTTTGTAGACCTCATTTTCGGTAAACAGTAGAATGATATGCTTCACTAAAAAGCTCTATCTTGGTTTCATCTGTCCATGAGATGCTTTTCCAGAAGAATTTTGGCTTACTCACCTATATTTTGGCAAACTGCAGTCTAGCTTTTTTATGTCTCTATGTCAGCAGAGGGGTTTTCCAAGGTCTCCTCCATAGCATTTAATTTCATTTAATTCATATGTTGACAGATAGTTCAAGCTGACACTGATGCACCCTGAACCTGCAGGACAACTTTAATTTCTTTGGAATTTGATTGGGGCTGCTTATCCACCATCTGGATTATCTTGCATTGTAAACTTCTTGATTATATTGCGTACCGTGGACAATGGAACGTCAAGATCTCTTGAGATGAACTTGTAACCTTGAAATTGTTGATAATTTTTAACAATTCTGGTTCTCAAGTCCTTGGACAGTTCTCTTCTCCTCTTTCTGTTCTCCATACTTAGTGTGGTCACACAGACACAAAATGCAAACATTGAGTCTTCTCTCCTTTTTATCTGATTTCAGGTGAGATTTTCATATTGCCCAAATTTCTCCAGCCCATGTTTGGCGTTTAGTGTTAAATTTTGTCAAGTTTGCTTTGTTTTCTCTGTGTTTTATGTGTTGTTGCTATACACACGAAAGAAATAGACGTGTGTATGACTAAAATATGTAACTGCAATAATGTTTGGGGAGTAATACATTTTCTGGATCAATTCCAAGGGTGCCAACACTTTTGCCCATTACTGTAAATTGCTTACACCCTCGGAATTCTGATAATCTGTGGACCTTGTATGCTCTATCATTGCTAATGTATATAGTTAACATATATTGTATCAGCCTAAAAATATATTAAAAGTCTATGTAACATGCATTGATTGACCACCAGAAGTCCACAGAGAAACGGATGGTGACATCACACACTCAAGACTCATCTCATTCCTTGCATGTGCCCACTCTGCTAGCTGTCAAAAACGATCAACAATCATAGAAGCACACATCACAGCAAGTTTGGAGTGACCTTAATGGCACATCCAGCACATAGTATAGTAGTTTTTGTCTAGTGTATTACCTTATTGCACATATATGCACATATCACTGGCCATTTGTGTCAACCATAGCACAAATCTATTGTGTACTGTGGTTAGAGAAAGATTTTGTCTTGCCAATACTGTGTTTAGTGGTAATATCTCACATTTATCTGCATCACTATTTGCAATGCGTTGCACACACAGATGTTATTTATACAGTATGTATAATTTGGTATAATTTGTAGATTGAGGAGAAGCAACTGTTTATATCTGTGGCTCATTTCTATATTTTAGGGTGCATATCTGTTTTTTTCTCTATTCTTCCAACTTATTATATATGTTGTGGTGTTAACTGACGAACTGGCTGCCAATGACCTGACCACTGTGTGTCTGGATCAATGATTGGCTACAAGGTCAGAATTTTTAGCCCTGCAGGAAATCAGTTGCTGCAATGGTCAAGTAACTGGTGGTTAGTGATATCATCAGTTCTGAAACAAGGAGTGCAGTGCAAGGGTGAATTTAACTTTTTTATAATATTGACAAAGTATATTACATTTGCCTGAAAGAGTAATAGTGAGTATACTCATGCATCACATTTCATTGGTAATTATATAAGTCTGTGGTGGCTACAATGGAAGAGGAAGTACCACCACTTACATGCTGATGTCCACGGCTCTTCTTTTGATTAGCCGACCTGGTGTGATGCTATCATTGTGGCATGATGAAAATGTGACAATAAGCTAGGCTGGCTAGTCCTAATATGAGCTCTGGATGATGTTTGGTAAGAAGTGATGCTCCATCTACCATTTTAGAGGCCACTATTGTGGCTGCAATGAAATGTGATATGTGAATCTATTCTCATCAGCACTACCTGTAATGACTTAAAGGAGTTGTCCACTACTAGGAAAACCCCTTGTCACTCTGAATGCTTGCCTCTGTTAAAATAAAAACACATTATTCACCTCCTCTGGCGGCATCAATCAAGCAGTGTTGGCACTTGGGTTTTCCTGGCTCATGTGAGATCGTCATGACATATGACCTATGTACCCAATTAGTGCTGGTGTCACTGTCCAAGCCTTTGAACGTATAAGTGATCTAGAGGATGTGAGAGTGCCGGTGAGGGTGAGTATAGGTGGTTTTATTTTAATGCAGGCAAACATTCAGAGTGAAAAGGGGTTGTCCTAGTTGTGGACAACCCCTTTAAGCAAGTAGTCAATGGTCATGGCTAGAGCTCCAATGCTCAGTTGGTAAAGGTACCTATGTACCTAAAGTCTCCATGCCACAATGTTCAAAGAACAAATGTGGCTGGTGCTTTAAAACTAGAGTTAAATCAGTCAGCTCTATTAGATGTAATAAACCCATGGTACATGCATTTATTTCTTACACATCAGAAACATTCAAATATTTGCTGAGGCTAGCAAGGTAAGCTAATGATTATTTATTAATGTAAATGTTCATTCAGTCCAATTTATTAATGGTGTTTATGATTTTAAAACAAAATTCAAAATGAATTACAATCTATATTCTAAGCTTTTCTAATTTATGACATCCTCTTTATGCTGAAACAGTTGTTTAAAGCAAAGTCTAATTGTAAGAAAAAGGTAAAAAAATCAACCTTTAAAACTACATTGTATGAAACTTTAATGAAAAAGTAATCATTTCTATTCTCAGCATGCTACAAGCAACAGCACACATCTGACCTAGCAGCTGCAGCATGTAGCAACTCTTGAGAGTTCTTGTGGAGGTGAGGAGAATGTAAATTACCAGTTGAATGATACAACACTGGCAATAGAAGAGTATACATGACATGCAGATGAATTTTAAAAGAAAAGATAGTTCTCCCCCTTCTCATTGCCTGGAGTGTAATAAATAAAGCTCAGAATAAAATGAGAATGACTTAGACTCATTAGCTTCATTCCCGTCCTTATGTGAAAGGGAATATTTTTTAAATGCTGACATATATCTTGGAGATTTCCCTGAATATTGATAATTTATGCATGCGTTTTGCAGCTAATTAGAAGGAGTCTAAATAAACCAGCACATCACCCACAGAAATAAACTCGGGTGACTCCTTTTCTTATTTAACAGAGATTTTTTTTTTACTATGCTTCTGTCTTTAAAAAAAATGATATAAACATCAATTCTCTAATATACATATTCCGTGGCTTACCTAGTTATCCATTAGTATGCACATGTTGCTTTATTATTATTCTATAGATGGGTAGACGGAGGAATAATTGTGAAGTTGAACCACATAAAGCACTGGCATAGTGACAGATATTGGGTGCAGAGTAAGGATAAGTAAATCTGCAGAAAATCTATTTAATTTGTTAAAATTTGGCTGGAAATTTTGATTTGCATCAAATCTATTTTAAGTGAATCAAATTTGCCACAATTGCATTAAAAAAGCTGTTTATTATGCTCTGAAGTATATCAGCTCTAAACGATAATCTTATGTTGGTAAGATCGATGTTAAAAAAGTTCCCTGCTGGATTTACACCTGCTCTTTATGGCACCAGCTCCATCTTTGGTCCCCTTCACTCTTGGCTGGCACGTCTACTGCCAACTAGGCATCAATGCATACTTTATTATGACTGCTGTACATGAACTGTTGAATTGTAAAGCGCTGCAGAATATGTTGGCGCTATATAAAGATGATTATTATTATATATTATTATAATGTACTTTATCTTTATCACATCAAGACCCCACCGCACCACCATACCACACGGTCATATTGCCCCAATTGATCAATTGGGGCAATGCATTTCATGATGTCATAATGTTATAATGTCCGTCAATGCCTAGTTAGTATTGGAAGTGCAATCCAAGAGTGAGGTGGTCGGGAGCCAAAACTGATGCCCTAGTGAGCGAGCATAAAGCCAGTTACAGCAGCTTAGACAGGTGAATTAATATGTTATTTTTGCTTACCATAAAAGAAAAGCAGGATGAAGGCACAGCTGTATAACCTCGGATTAATGAAGCTGCACACCCATCAGGGAAAACAGGTGCCACTTCCAAAGAAAAAGAATCTGTGTACCCATAGAAGCGAATAGTCATTTACCGTCCCGTGCAACAAAATCCTTTATTGTGGCATCATGTTACCAACAGCAGGCAGATAAAACGATGGGACAAATACAGACGACGATCGTTTCGCGCTTACATTGCGCTTCAACAGGTAAACAGGTGACCTGTTGAAGCGCAATGTAAGCGCGAAACGATCGTCTGTATGTATTTGCTCCATTGTTTTATCTGCCTGCTGTTGGTAACATGATGGCACAATAAAATATTTTGTTGCACGGGACGGTATGTTATTTTTGTTTATGAATCCAGGAGAAAATGTTGGCACTATACAGATAAAGATTACTATTATGTAATACAGTATATACTTACCTTGTAATGTCTTCACATCCTGTTCCGTCCAGATGGCTCCGGATCCCAGAATTCCAAGTGGTGGAAGTTCACTGACCGCCATATTGGGACACCCAAGTGATGGGTGTCTCAATATGGAAACTGCTGGTGGTACCAGCCTCTTGCGCGGTACCACCAGTGGAACACCGTCATACCACACACACACAAACACTGTATACGCCGTACGCACCACACACACTGTATATGTCATACGCACCACACACACACTGTATACGCTTCATGCACCACACACACATACACACACACTGTATATGCCATACGCACCACAAACACACACACTGTATATGCTGTGCTCACCACACACACACAAACACGCATTGAATATGTCGTACGCACCACACACACACACTGCATACGCCGTACGCACCACACACACACTGTATATGCCATATGCACCACACACACACTGTATATGCCGTACACATCACACAAACACTGTATACGCTGTATGCATGACACCCACATACACACTGTATACGCCATATGCACCAAACACACACATTGTATATGCCGTATGTGCCACACACACTGTATACACCGTACTCACCACACACACACTGTATACGCAGGAAGCACCCCACACACACTGTGTGCGATGTACGCACTACACACATACACACTGTATACGCCGTACGCACTCCACACACTGTATACGCTGTATGCACCACACACACAGTATACGCCATACGCACCGCGCACACTCACACACACTGTATACGCCGTATGCACCACACATACACTGTATACGCCGTAAGCACCACACACTGTTTATGCCGTACAGACCACACACACTGCACTGTACACTCCGTACGCATCACACACACACTGTATACACCGTACGAATACACACACACTGTATATGCTGTACGCATCACAAACACCTATACACACTATACACCGTACGCACAACACACAAACACACACTGTATACGCCGTACGCAACACGCACACTGTATATACCGTATACACCACACACACTGTATACATCGTACACACCACACACACACTGTATACGCCATACGCACCAAACACACACATTGTATATACTTTACGTGCCACACACACTGTATACACCGTACGCACCACACACATACACACTGTATACGCCGTACGCACTCCACACACTGTATACGCCGTATGCACCACACACACACAGTATACGCCATACGCACTGCACTCACTCACTGTATACGTTATATGCATCTCAAACATACACACACTGTATATGCCATACGCACCACACACACACAACCACAGACTGTATATGACGTACGCACCACACGCACACACTGTATATGCCGTATACACCAAATACACACACTGTATATGCCGTACACACCACACACACTGTATATGCTGTAAGCACCACACACACACATTATACTCCGCATGTACCATAAACACACACTGTATACACCGTACGCACCACACACACACTGCTTATCCCGTACACACAACAAACTCACACTGTATATGCCATACACACCACACACACTGTATATGCTGTACGCACCATAAACACACATTGTATACTCCGTACACACCACACACTGTATATGTTGTAAGCACCACACACACACACTGTATACGCCGTATGCACCGCACACACTGTATATGTTATACACTCTACAAACTCACACTGTACTGTACATGCAATACACACCACACAAACACTGTATATGCTGTACGCACCATACACACACTGTTTACTTCATACACACCACACACTGTATATGCTGTAAGCACCACACACACTGTATATGCTGTAAGCACCACACACACACTGTATATGCCGTACACACCACAAACTCACACTGCATATGCCATACACACCACACACTGTATATGCTGTATGCAACATACACACACACTGTATACTCCGTACACACCACACACACTATATATGCTGTAAGCACCACAGACACACACACACTATATACGCCATATGCACCACACATACATTGTATATGCCATACGCACCACACACACACTGTATATGCCATACGCACCACACACACTGTATACACCGTACGCATCATACACACACACTGTATATGCCATGCACACCACACACACTGTATACTCCATACGCACCACACACACAATATGTACGCCGTACAAACCACACACACTGTATACGTCGTATGCACCGCACACACATTGTATATGCCGTATGCACCACACACTGTATATGTTGTACGCACTGCACACACACTTTATATGCCATACGCACCACTCTCACACACACACTGTATGTGCCGTACGCACCACACACACACTGTACATGCTGTACGCACCACACACACTGTATTTGCCATACACACACTGTATACACTAACACACATGGGGAGAGTTTCTCAGTGCTCCAAAGCCTGCCCCCATCATGACATTACCACCATCCCAATGCGATAGCATTGGGCCTCAATCTAGTTATAATTATAATGCACTTTATCACATCATGACACCAACGCACCACCATACCACAAGGTTATATTGCCCTATTTGATCAATTGGGGCAATGCACTTCATGATGTCATAATGTTATAATGTCCATCAATGCTTAGTTAGTATTGGAAGTGCAAGCCAAGAGTGAGGTGGTCCGGAGCCAACACTGATGCCTTAGTGAGCGAACATAAAGCCAGTTACAGCAGCTTAGACCGGTAAACTAATATTTTATTTTTGTTTTTGAATCCAGGAGAATAATGGGCGACATTTTGCTTGATTCATACAAAACAAAAAACTGAGCTGAACTATAAGCTGCTATATGAGCAAAGTGTAAGGGCACATTTATGCTGTGACAATTTCACAGAAAAAAAACAAGAAAAAAAATATAAAATATCCTACAGCAAATAAATATTAAAAGTACATGTAAATAACATAGGGTACTTAGTTAACATTATTTTGATCAAATAAGCATAAAAACCATCCCATCTCAACAAGGTGTACTCATCTAGAAACAGGTTAGGACCGTAATGATGGATACTCCTTGTTGTCGATTTTATTTTTTTATTTGATTAGTATTTTTCATCAGTATTTGTAAGCCAAAATCAGGGGTGGAAAAATCAGAGGAAAAGTATAAAAGAAACATCACCTTTTCAGTATTAGTATTTTTCACCCACTTCATGTTTTGGCTTGCATATACTGATGTAGAATACTGAATATACTGAACTTGTAAATGTGGTCTTAGAGCTCAGCTCATGCTGTAGCTGAGAAGCACTGATTTCATATAATGTTCTGCAACTAAAAATTAAGTGTCCCTGTGATGTTATAAGGATGTCGGCAGTTGCTTTATTGTCCTCAAGAGCTTTAAGCAAAAGGTTCTACAACTAATAATAAGCGCACAAAGAGACTGGTTTTATGCAATTCTCCAATATATGTATGTTTTCTCCAAAGATAAAAAGAACAGCATAGACTATGCTCACAATTAGTGATGGGCAAACAGCATAAAATTTAGTGTCCATATCGAACACGTACTGTTTGGACACGAATCCCAAACACGGACTTCTCCAGGAAGTCCGTATAACTGTATAGGTTCAGCACAATGGACATTGAGTGTTTCCCAGAATGTCATCTGCATGACAGCATGAGAAACACTAGCAGATTTGATCAGTAGTAAGATTATTACCGCTGGTAAGAACGCCCTATAAAAGCACCATAAATAAATACTTTTTTTTAAATGTCGTGGGACTGTTCTATTTTTGATAAACTGCACTGCAAAACTGACAGCTGCTAGCTGCAACTCTCAGCTGTCATTTTATCATGGCTGGTTATCAAGAATAGAGGGGTCCTCATGCCATTTTTATAAATTATTTAAATTAATAATAAAAACGGCTTTGGGCCCCCCCATTTTTGTCTTATAGACGACTCTCCATTACTAACTTCTGGGTGTGATGTCACCTGAAAATCAGTGACATCAACTCCACAAATATGAACCCCACTTGCCACCACCACAGGGCAAGTAGGAAGAGCCAGGAAAAGCCCTGAAATTGGCGCATCTAATATATGCAATTTTTCTGGGGAAGCTGTGGGCTGTTAAATTTATCCTGGGACAATATCCATGGCCTCTTACCAGTCCCAGCTTTCTGCTTTAGCTTGGCTTGTTGTCTAAAATTGGGCGGACTCCATGCCGTTTTTTTTTAATTTAATTCTTTTTTTGATAACCAGGCAAGATATAGGTAATAGCAAAGGTTTGTAGCTCGCAGCTGTCAGTTATGCCTTGCTGGATATCAAAGATAGAAAGAAAACACTTAATTTTTTTATTTATTTATAGCACAGGCAGCTGTGGGCTACTATTTAGGCAGGGGGCAATATCCTTAGCCTCTTACCAGCCCCCAGCTTTCTGCTTTAGCTTGACTAGTTGTCTAAAATTGTGGGGACCCTATGCCATTTTTGTAATTATTTATTTTATTCTTTTCTTGATAAGCAGGAAGGATAATGCTGATAGCAGAGAGTTGCAGCCTGCAGCTGTCAGTTTTGCCACGCTGGTTATCAA
The DNA here is from genome assembly GCA_033576555.1 of Oophaga sylvatica. Taxonomy (NCBI): domain Eukaryota; kingdom Metazoa; phylum Chordata; class Amphibia; order Anura; family Dendrobatidae; genus Oophaga; species Oophaga sylvatica. The sequence goes on along the minus strand of JARQOD010000005.1, from coordinate 224,124,746 downwards.
AAATGGAAATAGATCACTTAATTTTTTTTATTTATTTATGTACAGCCCAGCCCAACTGATGAATTAGCCGCTCCTGCTTTCGCTTCTATTTGCAGCAGCAAGCATTGGGCTGATGGGAGTAGTGCCCCCTCAACATCTGATGCCTCTGTGATTGGAGGTAAATATTTCACCGCCAGTCACAGCTGCTGTCTCATGTTGTCATCTGACAGCATAATGTCACGCTGTCTAATGATATGTATACAATGTCAGTAAACTATTAATACAGGAACAACACTCTATACAACAACTAGTATAGCAACATCAGCATGTAAGTATAGAATAGATTTACCTGACACGATATCTGCTGAACTCAGGGTTAATCTTGAGGACTTGATGAGCTGAAACAGGAAAGAGGTGGACCGGGATCTAACCTGACCCTAAACTGGGGTCCTAACTAATCCCTCACCTTGGAGGTACTGATAATGGTTCAGAGGTCCAAGTCTCCAACCTAACCCTGTCTCCTATCAGACCCTGAACCCTGTAATCAGTCCTAAGAAGGATCCTGACTACCACCAAAGGGATATGGGATGATCTCAGCTAAATACACAGATTAGACATATAAGACAGACAGGATAACACTCGCTTGCATACACACACAAACACCAAAGGAACATAAATGGTCTGGGAAATAAACTCTAACCAAGTTGAGCTTAGAACAACTAAGGAGCTCACAACTAAAGTCTATACAGATTCATTCCTATCTGTGGTCTGCATGAAGGTTTCACTGGCAACTCCCCAAGCAGACAACCAGGAATTTAAAGGAAACCAATCAACAAATAATCAATTGCAGAAGGGAGAAACTGCACCCAGTCCCAGCACCGAGCACAGACAGAATTAACTCCCTAGCTGCCAAACACAAAGAAACAGCAGCTCAGCTGTGAGAAGTCAAAATGTGCAACCGCGACGATCTTCGTGGCAATGCACACATGACAGTACCCCCCCTTCTACGAGGGGCCTCCGGACCCTCAGGGCCAGGCCTGCCCGGGTGAGTTCTGTGGAAGGTCCGAACCAAACGATCTGCGTTAACATCAGACGCAGGGACCCACATCCTCTCCTCTGGACCATACCCCTTCCAATGCACCAAGTACTGAAGGGACCGGCGATTCAGACGTGAGTCAATGATCTTTGATACTTGAAATTCCAAGTTACCATTGACCAACACAGGAGGAGGAGGTAGAGGTGACGGTATGACTGGTGCCACATACCTTTTAAGTAATGACTTGTGGAACACATTTGAATTTTAAACGTAGGAGGGAGGTCCAGACGAAATGCCACAGGATTAATTATGGAACTGATCCTGTACGGCCCGATGAATCTGGGACCCAGTTTCCAGGAGGGCACTTTAAGCTTTATATTCCTGGTAGACAACCATACCAGATCGTTCACATTCAGATCTGGACCAGAAACTCTCCTCCTATCAGCCATACGTTTGTAACGGTTCCCCATCGCACTCAGATTATTCAATACACCTCTCCACACAGAAGCAAGTGACGACGAGAAACGCTCCTCCTCAGGAACCCCAGAAGGGCCCCCCCATTGAAAGTACAAAACTGGGGATGGAAACCATATGCCCCAAAAAACGGGGACTTACCAGTGGACTCGCTCCGCCTGTTGTTAAGAGCGAACTCTGCCAGAGGCAAGAAAGAAGACCAGTCCTCTTGGTTCTCTGAGACAAAACACCGGAGATATGTCTCTAAGCTCTGATTCAGACGCTCTGTCTGACCATTGGTCTGCGGATGAAAAGCCGAGGAAAATGACAATTGCATCCCCCGACGTAAACAAAATGCCCTCCAAAATTTGGACACAAACTGAGACCCCCTATCTGACACCACATCAGAAGGCAACCCATGAAGTCTAACGATCTCCCTAATGAACACCTGCGCCAGAGTTTTAGCATTAGGGAGTGCAGGAAGAGCAACGAAATGTGCCATCTTACTGAACCTGTCAACAACCACAAGTATGACAGTTTTCCTGATGACGGAGGAAGGTCCGTAATGAAGTCCATAGATAAATGAGTCCATGGACGCTCCGGAAGTTTCAAGGGTAAAAGGGTCCCAGACGGACGGGTATGAGGGGTTTTAGAGCGAGCACACACCCCACATGACGCGACAAAAGTTATAACATCTTTATTAGCATTAGGCCACCAAAACCGGCGAGAAAGGAGATCTAAAGTAGCCTTACTCCCTGGATGTCCTGCTAGAGCAGAATTATGATGTGCCTCAATAACCTTTTGTCTCAACAGATTTGGGACAAAGTCTCCCTGGAGGTCCTGCAGGGGCGTCCCCCTGAGCCTCTAACACCTCCTCCTCAAGCTCAGAAAATACAGCCGACACTACACCCCCTCCTGAAGGATAGGACTCGGGTCATCCGTTTTCCCGGCCCCTGGGAAACTGCGAGACAAGGCATCAGCCTTTACATTCTTAGACCCCGGGCGATAAGTGACGACAAAATTAAACCTGGTAAAAAACAACGACCATCGAGCTTGTCTGGAATTCAGACGCTTAGCGGATTCCAAATACAACAGGTTCTTGTGATCAGTAATAACGGTAACCGGGTGGACTGCCCCCTCCAAAAAGTGACGCCATTCTTCAAAAGCTAACTTAATGGCCAAAAGTTCCCTATTGCCGATATCATAATTCCTTTCGGCGGACGACAATTTCTTAGAAAAGAAAGCGCACGGATGCCATTTACCAGGGGACGGACCCTGGGACAATATAGCACCCACCCCTACGTCAGACGCATCCACCTCCACAATGAACGGCTGAGATGCATCTGGTTGGATGAGAACGGGTGCCGAAGCAAAACATTTCTTGAAAGAGGAAAAGGCTTGGCAAGCTTTGTCCGACCATTTAGAAAAATCCGTCCCTTTTCTTGTCATGTCAGTGAGAGGTTTGACGACAGATGAGAAATTACAAATAAATTTCCGGTAGTAGTTAGCAAACCCCAAAAAACGCTGCAGAGCCTTAAGATCCCCTGGCTGATCCCATTCAAGCACTGCTCTCACCTTTTCAGGGTCCATACGGAAACCGGAGGCTGACACCAAAAAACCCAAAAACTGAAGTTCCTGTACGGCAAATACACACTTCTCCAGTTTGGCGTATAGTTTATTGTCTCGCAAGATCTGCAACACCTGTCTCACATGCTCCTGATGAGACACAAGATCTGGCGAGTAAATTAAAATGTCGTCCAAATATACAACCACAAACAGCCCCACAAGGTGACGAAAAATGTCATAAACAAAATGTTGGAATACTGCTGGTGCAGTAGTCAGACCAAAAGGCATGACTAGTTCTCATAATGTCCCTCCGGCGTGTTAAACGCCGTTTTCCACTCATCCCCCTCTTTTATCCTAATCAGATTATACGCCCCCTGAGATCCAATTTAGAAAACCATTTGGCGCAACAATTTGATTGAAGAGATCAGGAATAAGAGGGAGTGGATACGGATCTCGAACAGTAATCCGATTAAGTTCGCGGAAATCCAAGCAGGGGCGTAGGCCTCCATCTTTCTTCTTCACAAAGAAGAACCCCGCGGCTACTGGGGAAGATGAAGGTCTAATATGCCCTTTGGCCAGAATTTCAGAAATATAATCTTTCATAGCCTGCCTCTCAGGACCAGAAAGATTATACAACCTAGCTTTAGGCAACTTAGCATCAGGAAGGAGATTAATAGAGCAGTCATACACGCGATGAGGAGGTAACTCCTGACACCCCTCCTCAGAGAAAACATCCCCAAAATCCTCCAAAAAAGGAGGAATGTACTAGGCACGACCGCACTGATGACTGTGTTCATGCAGTTGCTTTTGCAAAACTCACCCCATTGGCTTATTTCTCTGGACTGCCAATTAATCACAGGGTTATGTTTAACCAACCAAGGAAGTCCCAACACAATGGGAGTAGGTAGACCCTCCAACACATAACAAGATAATTGTTCCCTATGTATTGCCCCTACCCGAAGGTCAATGTTATGAACCTCATGAACAAAGCTACCTTGGCCGAGAGGCCTGGCGTCAATGGAGAATATAGGGATCGGTTTGACCAATACACTCAGATGCATACCTTGAGCCTGAGCAAACTGAGCGTCAACCAGATTAGCCCCGGAACCACTATCAAGAAGAACAGACAATCTCTCCACTCTCGTACCAACTACCACCTCCACTGGTACAAGGAACTGAGAAGAACTGGCGGATGAAATACATACTCCCAGGTTGTCGTCCACCACACAACCTGGGATTAACAGTTTTCCGGCGACTTTTGGCTCAACAAGGCACGGGATGGACATTCTCCAACAAAATGTCCCTCTTTCCCGCAGAAAAAACAACTTCTAGTCCTGCGGCGTACCGCCAATCCCCTCCTACGAAATGATGTCCCTCCCAACTGCATAGGCTCATGTGAACAGACAAGGGGAACCTCAACATAAGGGACTTTAGTGGTAGGTGGAGAAACAACAGGGAGTGGGGTTACCTCACCCCTCTCCCGAAGCCGTCTATCAGTACGGATAGCTAAGGCCATAGCAGCCTCCAGAGAAGGAGGAGACTCATACTGAGCCAAAACGTCTTTTAATTTATCAGAAAGCCCATGACAAAACTGGCTCCTAAGAGCTGGGTCATTCCACTGAGTATCTGTGGCCCATCTACGAAACTCAGAAGCAAATTCCTCTGCCGGACGATCTCCCTGCTGTATCTTACGTAATTTTGTCTCAGCAAGGGAGACCCGATCTGGGTCATCATATACCAATCCCAGGGCAGTAAAAAATTGATCTACAGACAGTAGAGCCGGGGATCCCGGAGGAAGGGAAAATGCCCAGGATTGAGGGTCCCCTTGCAGAAGTGAGATAACAATTCCCACTCTCTGCTCCTCACTCCCTGATGATCGAGGCCGAAGCCGAAAATACAATTTACATGCCTCCCGGAAGGTGAAAAATTTGTCTCGCCCACCAGTGAACCTGTCCGGGAGAGCTACTTTAGGTTCAACTCTGGTTTGCTCCAGGGGAGACAAAACTTTGGACTTAATGTCCGTCAGCTCCATGGATAATCCCTGCAACTGCAGAGCCAGCTGGGCTACTGGATCCATGGTAACTGGAGATAATTTTTATGGCCAGTGAAAATGTCACGCTGTCTAATGATATGTATACAATGTCAGTAAACTATTAATACAGGAACAACACTCTATACAACAACTAGTATAGCAACATCAGCATGTAAGTATAGAATAGATTTACCTGACACGATATCTGCTGAACTCAGGGTTAATCTTGAGGACTTGATGAGCTGAAACAGGAAAGAGGTGGACCGGGATCTAACCTGACCCTAAACTGGGGTCCTAACTAATCCCTCACCTTGGAGGTACTGATAATGGTTCAGAGGTCCAAGTCTCCAACCTAACCCTGTCTCCTATCAGACCCTGAACCCTGTAATCAGTCCTAAGAAGGATCCTGACTACCACCAAAGGGATATGGGCTGATCTCAGCTAAATACACAGATTAGACATATAAGACAGACAGGATAACACTCGCTTGCATACACACACAAACACCAAAGGAACATAAATGGTCTGGGAAATAAACTCTAACCAAGTTGAGCTTAGAACAACTAAGGAGCTCACAACTAAAGTCTATACAGATTCATTCCTATCTGTGGTCTGCATGAAGGTTTCACTGGCAACTCCCCAAGCAGACAACCAGGAATTTAAAGGAAACCAATCAACAAATAATCAATTGCAGCCGGGAGAAACTGCACCCAGTCCCAGCACCGAGCACAGACAGAATTAACTCCCTAGCTGCCAAACACAAAGAAACAGCAGCTCAGCTGTGAGAAGTCAAAATGTGCAACCGCGACGATCTTCGTGGCAATGCACACATGACACATGGGGACCGCAGCTCACTGACTAGTGATAATGATCTTCCTGACGATCATAGGCAGTGTTTCCCTCACTGTCTTGCATGTGACAGTGTGGTAAACAATAGATGTTCGAGCCCCCTTTAATCTGAATGGGGTCCGGGTTCGGGTACTGTTCTGGTACCTGAACCAAACTTTTTTTAACTGTTATGCGGAACCCTCCGGACCAAAACATCCAGGGGATCGCCCATCACTACTTACAATATCTATAATTAATCTTAATTTTAAATGAACAAAATGGTGCTAGAATTTGTAAGTAATGTAGAGAATATCTATTTTGTGATTCGCTTCGCACATCAGTACTATTTATGTTTGTAATATTCAATTTATTGATTTTTAGATTGTTTTTATGGCTACAATGCCTTTAAATTGAGAGAATACAACTAATTAGTAAAGGGAATTATTTTAATGTTATTTTAAAATTATAGGCTTATTTGTTTGCTGTGAAATTAGCCATGATATGTTTGAGATAGGGAATTTAGAGTCGAGGCAATAAAAAAAGTCTGTGTGCAGCGGTGCAGAATATATTGGTGTCTTGGCGCTATAAAAGCAACAAAAATATTTAAATGTTTCTTTGACTTTTTTCAAATAATAATTGTGTATACTGATTAATATATGACGTAATGGCTCTATTTAAATACTGTGTCTATTCAGTCTTTTGAAACACAGGAAGGGCAAATAGGACTTCGAGTCACACATTTGTCACACTACCTGTTATGCAGCTATGGTCATGCTAATGGATTTTTGATTATTTCCCAGTATTTCATTTCCCTGTAATATTTTCAATTCTAGATGCACATAGAATAAGAACTTGCCTTTCATACAATAATGTAATCACCACTTACAGTAGAAAGGATTTCTCCTGTGTGAACAATTTTATGGGGAAAATCCTGCCTCCACTTAATCTTTGAATATTTCCCTATCCCACGAGGGAATGCAGGCATCTGTTGTCCTGGTAATTACTTTTTTTAACATTTTTATTAAACATTAAATTATTATACCACATTTATAATAACTAGCGTTCTGTTTCTAGAGTATGCTGTTATATTCTAATGTTCATTTAATAAATTCAGGTCCAACTTGTAGTGTAAGATGCGCTGCAATGTGCATTCAACTTTATGCTCACAGCACAACCATAGATGAACAGCTTGGTCCACTATTATCTAACAACTGAGATTGAGGAGCTAAAATGTTAACATTGTTGAATTTTTCATTTGAGTTTTATATTCCAGATTCACAAATGTATTTAATCTGTGAACTACATTTTAAAGCTATTAATATTAGTAACTGGTATTTGCCAATGTTTGAATTTGTTTATCTAAAAAAAATCCTCATTTTATGCTTTTCCGAACATCCCATGATCCAGAAGATCTGTAAGTCAACAAATGGATGTATCAGAGTCAGTTAGCAAACCTAAGCAATTAATTCTGAAATTGTCAATGATTAAAATGCAAATGAGTTAGTAGTCTCTGACATCAGTCGGCATTCTACAACTACAGTATGTCTGAGGAGTAACCTCATTGACATCATGTTCTGTCTGCAGTCCTGCTTCCTAACCTACATGGTGGAATGGCACATGCTATTGGAAATATTGAGCGCACTATGCTCTCATTTAGTTACCTTTTTATGCTTTTAACCAGAAATAAAGAAAATGAAAGGAACAATTAAACTCTTATTGTTTTCAGCATTATGCAAAAGGTGAATGCATTTACAGAACAACTAGGTAACATGAAGTAATTTTATTTTTTTTTTTTGTGTGTTCTTAGAACCTATGTTGTCCACACTACCTTGGCTAATAATATTTAAGAAGCTATATTAAATAAAATAATAATATTTTATTTGATTGCAGTAGAGTTATATTGCTAATTATGTAAATTACACTCATCTGTAGAATGATTGACACCAAAATAATTCCTCTCAGAAACATAGAAGATGATCACTGAGAAAATGAACAATATAAACCTACAGTAAACGCGAAGGTACAATATGATCTAAATATACTAAAATAACAATTATGTTGTTAATATATAAAAAAAATTAATGACATATAATGTAATGAATTACGTGAGATACATAAAACATTATTCTTGTGTTGTGAAACATAGATACAGAAGCAATATAGCATGGCCCCGTATCCTTAGAAATGTAAATAAATGATAAGAATTAATAAGATAAATACCCAATGTACAGTGCAGACCAAAAGTTTGGACACACCTTCTCATTCAATGATTTTTCTGCATTTTCATGACTATGAAAATTGTAGAATCACACTGAAGGCATCAAAACTATGAATTAACACATGTGGAATTATACATTACACTTTACAAAAAAGTGTGAAACAACTGAAAATATGTCTTATATTCTAGGTTCTTCAAAGTAGCCACCTTTTGCTTTGATTACTGCTTTGCATGCAGAAAAGGTGAACGGATGGACTCTACATGCCTAGTTCCCACTGTGAAGCATGGAGGAAGTGGTGTGAAGGTGTGGGGGTGCTTTGCTGGTGACACTGTTGGGGATTTATTCAAAATTGAAGTGGTGAGCTGTCCAGCTCACCCCAAACCATCTCGATTGGGTTCAGGTCTGGTGACTGTGGAGGCCAGGTCATCTGGCGTAGCATCCCAACACTCTCCTTCTTGGTCAAATAGCACTTACCCAGCCTGGAGGTGTGTTTGGGGTCATTGTCCTGTTGAAAAATAAATGATGGTCCACCTAAATGCAAACTGGATGGAATAGCATGCTGCTGCAAGATGCTGTGGTAGCCATGCTGGTTCAGTATGCCTTCAATTTTGAATAAATCCCCAACAGTGTCACCAGCAAAGCACCTCCACACCATCACACCACCTCCTTCATGCTTCACGGTTGGAACCAGGCATGTAGAGTCCATCGGTTTACTTTTTCTGCGTGCAAAGCAGTAATCAAAGCAAAAGGTGGCTACTTTGAAGAACCTAGAATATTAGACATATTTTCAGTTGTTTCACACTTTTTTGTTACGTATATAATTCCACATGTGTTATTTCATAGTTTTGATGCCTTCTGTGTGATTCTACAATTTTCATAGTCATGAAAATACAGAAAAATCATTGAATGAGAAGGTGTGTCCAAACTTTTGGTCTGTACTGTATATAAGGATCAATTGGCTAAATACTACTAGATTCACATTGGAAGCAAGATGGCCACATGGCCTATAAATGATTATAATTTGCTCTCATACGTAGGTAATACTAATAGATTAAATATAATAGTTCAAGAATCAAAAGCATGATTCATTACCTGTGGCCATCATGAAAGGGATGTGTGTACTGCTGAATTGCTCCTCGACACGTGTTTCACAGCCACCTGCGGTTTCGTCAGGAGGTAAAGAAGCCCTCTAGTAGGTGATGCTTTATAGTATATGTAATTACCTGAGAAGCCAAGCATATGTGCTGGTGCGTGCTCGCCTTGTTGCCACATTATAGAGGAGGCGGCACTCAATGCACACGTCATCCAGGCACATGCCTGGTCACATGACTGGACCTGTAACCAAGGCATCGTGCCTCATTGTGAGAGCACCTCTCCACCATAGCGCAGCAGCGCATGCATGGTACGTGCACTCAAATATCAGCAATAAGAAAAAGCAAAACCATGGATTCTATATGAATATTAACATGGCACTAAGTAATGCAGAATAGATAAATCCAATATAATATCAACCCATGGTCTTATTAAAGATAATATGGTGATACAATATACAGTGAAGAGCAAAAGGGTAGCAATGTTTTGAACTTTTGACTTTCAGACTCCATATCTCACCATCCAATACTGCATTGATCACGAGACTACCATTATTTTATAGACAATCATATTGGCTATCTCATACATAAATTTGACTTGCAACTATTTAGCATGTGATTTATTATGCAGATTCTTGTCATATCTCTGCATTGTTACTGTTTTGCTCCTGGTGGTTGAAAAATATATTTTTTCCTGTCCTGTTCTCACTCTAATAGCTTAGTGTATTATTAGATTGATTCCCAAGTGAAAAGTCATTGGTTCTAATTGAAGAGCAGCCGTGAAGATAATTTCCCAAGAAAAGAGAAACAGCATCATCCAGCTCATCAATAGTGGTCTCTCGACCAAGAAAATTGCCAATTTGATTTATGTGAGAGCCATGACACCTGAAAGAATATGAAATGAAGACCATCCATCCATTCAGAAGCTAAAATGTGGACATCCAGGTAAAATATTGGAGTCAATAAGTCAGCTCATCCCAAGGTCTATCAGTTCCAATGTGACAAACAAGGCAGTGGAGGTGGCTCGTATTCTTCATAATACTGAAATCACAGACATGGATGCAAGTACCGCACAATCCACTTTACACAAGTCTGGATTGGTGGCCCAAAAAAAGTTGAAGAAACCTCAACTTCAATATTGTCATAAGAAGCGTTGGTGCGAGATTGCAAACGTGTATGAAAAGTGGACATTTAAAGATTTGAAACTGGTGATTTGGAGTGATGACGCAAAAGTCAATAGACTAGGCTCTGATAGGTGTAAATGGATCTGAAAGAAACAAAGGAAAAAGGGTGAATGGATTGATAAATTGAAGGAAATGTCAAGTTTGCAGGATATAGGAAAGATGTGTATCTTCGTACCGTGTTAGCCAGTAGATAGAAAAATATTTAGACTTGAGAGTCCTCAGTGGTTGATACCTTTTAATGGCTAACTGAAAAGATGGTAACAAATTGCAAGCTTTCGAGACTACTCCGGTCTCTTCATCAGGCAAAGACTAAAACAAAAACTGAAGAATCACATATATATATATTACACAAGAGGACACAGGAATAGTGCAATAGGTAAGACAAGTGACGTGAAGCAGAACTGTCATTATGGCAGAGGAATGAACATAAATATTGGAACAGATCATAGATAAGGAGAGAGTTTTATTACCCTCTGATTGGGGTCTGGTGTTGTGTTTTGATGCCCCTAGAAGGTCAGAGACGCAGATTCCTTAATTGATATAGAATGACATGAATCCATGTGACACGTTCATTCCAGCACTAAGAGTGTCAAAGGTCATCATAAGTTTGTATTCCCAAACCTTTCTATCTTTCTCAGATTTGAAGTTAGATTTTAATACCAGTAATTCCATATCTATTATGCTATGACCGGGCATGCAAAAGTGTTTTGCCACAGGTAAATCCATTCTTTTTTCTCTTATCGTGTGGCGATGAGAATTCATCCTTGTTCTCAGTTTTTGCCCGGTCTCCCCCACATACAGACCCCCAGTTGGACATTTAGTACATATAATTAGGTACACCACATTAGATGTGATGCAGCTGAAAGTACCTGGGTTCTTGTAGTCCTGATGGGAGTTGGGTATCTTTATCTTGTCCGTGGTCATTATAGATGCACATGTTTTACACTTCTTCTGTTTGCAAGGAAAGGTTCCTGCAGCTGTTGGGGAGGACAGGGAGCTTCTGACAATGATGCTTCTTAGATTTGGGGGCTGCCTAAAACATAGTAGTGGGGGGTCTGGAAATATGGATTGTAATCGGGCATCTTTTTGTAGTAAAGGTTGTAGTTTCCGTGCAGCTCCCCTTAGCATCTCCAGATTTGGATTGTAGGTGACCACTAGAGGCACCCGGTTATTTTCTTCTTTAGTTTTGTAATGTAGCAGGTGATTCCTTGATATTCTGGTGGCTCTTGTAATTTGGTTTTCAATTGTTCTTGGATGGTAGCCCTGGTTCAAAAAAGTCTTTCTGAGGCGACCAAGGTGTTCATCTCTATCCATGGGGTTGGAACATATACGGTTGTATCTGATGGCTTGGCTGTAGACTATAGAGTTTTTTATGTGTTTTGGATGGAAACTGTCCCATTTAAGGTATGTTGGACGGTCGATTGGCTTCTGATACAGGGATGTCTCTATTTCATTGTTCTTTAGCTTAATGGTGGTGTCTAAAAAGTTAATTTCAGTGCTGGAGTAGTTGAGTGTTAAGTTGATGGTTGGATGAAATTGGTTGAATTGTTCATGGAACGTCTTTAGCTGTTGTTCAGACTCCGTCCAGATGATTAAAATGTCATCAATGTAGCGGTAGTAGGCCCGAGGCCTGATGGGACATGAGGACAAAAAGGAAGCCTGATGCTATGGGGTTGTTTGACAGCCAAAGGCATTGGCTATTGATTAGCATAGATGGAGGTCTCAATAATGAGGTATATGTGAGTATCCTACAAGATGATTTACTTTGTACGCTCAAGTTTTATGGGTATAAAAAGGACGACATAGGGTTCCAACAGGACAAAAACATGCATCATACATAGAAATTGGAGAAGAAATGGTTCAATGACAATGAAGAATAGGTATTGGATGGCCCTGACAGTCCCCAGACCTCAACCCAATCAAACACTTGTGGGTAGAATTGAAGAAAAAACTGTACACATGCCCAAGTGAGTCGACCAGTATGTACAAACTTTGGGAACGTGTAGGAGAGACCAGAGATCAAATTTTGGTTGACACATGTTTAAATCTGACAGAAAGCATGCACAGAAGGACTCAGGCAGTGTGGAAAGCCAAAGCTGGATTTACAAAATACTAACAAAATAATAATTTAAATTGAGATCTATAGGCACAAAGCAGTAACAATGCAGTGACATGACAACAATTTGCAAAATTTATACCATGCTCAATAATTGCATATCAAAGTTAAGTATGGGATATCCGAGATGATTGTCTATAAGATGATGGCAGTTTCATGTTCAAAGCAGAAATGGATAATAGGATATGGAGCATGAAAGTCAAAAGTTCAAAACATTTTTACCCTTTTGTTCTTCGCTCTATCTATAACTAATAATAATTTCATAATAATAAGGCATACACATGAGGTAGATGGTTGCTACATAGCAGCTAAAATACATAAGCACTAACAAGGCAAAATAGTGCATCCATATTGTACATAGTAATGACACTATAATACTACAGCTCATATTTATCACAGTGTTAAAATTAGAAGTGGTTATAAGCCTTAAATTATATATGAAACAATACCCTAACACTGTGAGTTAACACATTGAAATATATAGTTGCTCAAGTGCAACATACAATATAAAATGGAACTAAATGAAAGGTGGATAAACCAGTTTATATTTAAATTATCAATTAAGTGTATATGCGTGAAATAAGAGTAATATAATATAATAATTTATCAATGCTATAACGTCATAGCACTTAAACTTAAAAAAATGTATTTTTTATTAAAAGGGTTAATATTTTACCACAGCACAAACTGTGGGCCCCTACTTACTCATTCTTGTCTTCCTGTTGATGAGGTCTAAATACACTACACAGAATGTGCTCTATGATGTACACATACAGAGGAGATTGTTTCAGGCAGCAAAAAGCTCCTCTCTTTTATACATGTTTGTCGAGTAATAAGTAGAGTGAGTGAATTTGTTCGGATTTTGTTCCCAAATCTGATTTTGACATATTCGAGCCATAGTCGGACACTATTCGTGCCGAACGTTTGTCTTATGCTCAGTTCGGAATGTATTCGATAATTTTTACTCCCATTGGCTCTAATGACGCTCAGCTGTGTTCGATGAATATTGAAAAAAACAATATTTGAAGCTGATCGTATTCGGAACAGAATCTGAACAAATTCGCTCATCTCTAGTAATAAGTAGGAAACTGAATTATTAATAAACAGTATAATACAACACTTTCTTATTCATCAAGAATAGGCGTCTGCATACTATCACTCATAAAGCCCCTTTGATACCTATCTAATATCCACCATACAACAATTATAACAAGTAATAGAAAAAAAAATAAAATACATATTTTAAGTTTAAAAGGTATTGTGGGGTCTGTAAAAGTTTAGACCTCCCAGACTTCGTACCAATAAAATTTCAGCTCCTACAACAAAATAACTGTCCATAATACAGATCTATACAAGGAAGAAAAAAGTTATAAGTCTTAGAACATTTCAAAACAAGACTTTTTTAAAACAATATACAGAATTTTTTAAAGCAGCAAAATGCTTTTTTTATATATACTGTTGCTATCATACAGACCTGGATTATCAAGCTAAGTAGTACTTTTTACCTTACAATTAATGCATAAAGATAAAAAAAATCAATTTGTATTTCTTCACCATTTCTTCCTTAGATTTTTTTCCATCTTTCAGTATAGATTGTTGACAGATATCCTTTAATAGCAACATATTTTATACTAATGCACATTACGAATGATTGTACTTTTGTTTTTTTGTTTTTTTTCACGTTTTTGCAGAAAAGTGCATAGTTTACATTAATCACTAGCACACACAACAACCGATAATACTTCCTCTGATGTGACAGTTATGGACGCAGCTTGATTTTACAGTGATTCTAATTGACTCAGCACTTTTACCCATCATAGTATATGGCTATTAGGGTTACTCAGTTTTGTTTTGAACACCTTTCCAGCTTTTTATGACATCACACTCTTCACAGGAAACAAGAGGCACCAAACTATCTATAAGACATTAACAGTTTTTGTTCCGCATACAGCATAAATGTTTTCTTTATAAACTTTGCTCCGGCTGTCTTTCATAAAAAAATACTAATTGCATGTTAATTTCGAAAAGTATAGTCAGTGTCTTATTAAAACCTTGCATTTATAGCTTTTTTTTACATTTGCATTTTTTTCATCCTCTTCTTCCACAAGCCATGACTTTTTTACTTTTCCATTGACACAGCCATATGAATGTTTTGTTCTTTGTAGGGCAAGTTTTAGTTTTAAATGCTACCATTCAATTTATGATATAATGTATGAAAAAATGAGGAAAAAATATTCCAAGTTGGGTTGAAATGATAAAAAAATGTAACTCCGCTATAGTTTTTTGGGGTTTATTTATATGGTCTTCATTGTAGGGAAAACAAGACTTGGGAACTTGATTCTCCAGGTCAAGTATAATTATGGTGATATCAAACTTGTATACAACTTTATATGTTATGGAAAAAAATTTGAAAAAAAACCTACTTGTGTCGCTATTTTCCGCGATCCACACCATTTTTATTTTGTTATTCTTGCAGCGACTTAGTCGCATTACCATTGCGCTTTGTGCTGATTGCAATTCCTCTCACTCCAGCCATTTTGTTCATGTTTGAGAAAGTTCTGATTGACCAAAACATCATAATTATGCGCACAGCGTTGAATTTTTGGATTGTACTAAAACAAATTCAAGATTTTCTTTGATTTTGGAGTGCCAGATTCTTTTCCGTATGCAATTTTTATTTTTCCATCCATGAAGTTGTGTGAGGGTTTGTTCTTTGTGTGGCAAGTTGATGGTTTTATCGATACAAGTTTAAGATACATATCCTGTTTTGATGGCAATTATGGTTTGTGTTAATTTAATATTTTGACCTGACTTTTTTGGACATGAATACCAAACATATATTTTTTTATTAACAGTTTTATTATTCTTAATGATGGAAACAGCTCTGTTTGCTTGTTAGAGACACACGCTGACTATATGACATAACCAATAACTATTCTGTACAATACTCATACATTATTTTCTACAAAAGAGTTTAAGTTAAATGCAATACACTGAGTACATGGTTATGCTGTAAGAGCAAAAAACCTCCCCAAACTATTCCCACAAAGCCAGAAGCATGCAGTTTTGCCTAAAATATCTTTGTTTGAGAAAGTATTAAGATTTCCTTTCACCACAACTAAGTGACCAACCTTATGGCATTTACACTTAAAAAAAAAAAACCTTATGGCATTTACACTTTTATACCAAACTTTAAAGCTGGCACAATGCAGTCAGAAAGGCAAAGATCTGCTGCTAAAGAACCAAGTGGCAATGCATTTAACATCACTCCATCTGACACTTGGCATTGTGCTTGGTGATTTAAGGCTTGCATTCAGCTGTTCAGCTATTAAAACCTATGTCATGAAGTTTCCAGAGGAGGTGGGACCTCTGCAGTTACTGAGTCAGTTTTTATGCACTTTAAGGATTCTGCGCTCGGCGTACCCTTTGTAACTTTATGTGGTTTACCACTTCATGGCTGAGCTGCTATGATTAAAAAATGCTTTCAACAATACCATTCACAGTTCATCGATATTCAGCAAGCAAGGAATTTCACAAACGGTGGCATCCTGTTACAGTAGCACATTCTAATTCGGAGAACTCTATAGAACGGCCCATTTAACCATTTTGCTGACTCTGCAGAAATTAATTTTAAAAAATCTAAAGTTTGTTGAATGGAAATTTTGCAAAATTTGTGTAGAAACCAATTAATTTCAAATATAGTCACTCATCTCTATTCCTGTCTAAATTCTATTACATGCAAATTGGGAAATTGCCCAGTTCTCTGTCTTGGGCATTCTAGCTGAAGGGTTTCTTGCCTCATTTCTATTCAATGCTTTGTGCTGTCATTTTAAAACCAGTTGTAATGCCTTTGATCTTCTACAATATGTAATGTGCATTAAAAGCAAGGTAAAGCAGTGTAGAATGTAAATTATTTGTTTGAAATAGAAAAAGAAGATTGTTCCTGAAATCACACCTACTGTACACATTAATACTCTCTTGGAACTACATTTTTACAGCTCTGAACTTTTGAACTTGTTTTACATCATCATCAAACAAAATAAATGCAAAGGCTAAAAAATAAGGCGGGAGGTTTTGACTTTCTCAATTGTTTTTTATAAGGGAGGTACTTTTAATATAACTTTCCTATTATACCAAAACACGGACAGGATCTGCCAGCCGCTGTCAATTTTGCAATACAGAAATGATTATGTGGTCTGGTTTTCTGAATACTAGTATTCCAAAATGAATTTAAAGCCTTGCAAACTATTTTAACATTCAATTAAAAAGTTAGTAGAAAATCCTGAATTACAGCAGCTACTAATGCATTTTTTGTAATGATCCAAATGTTATCAAATGTTTTCTAAAGATGAAAAAGATGAAAAAATAGTCTTTCTTCTATCCAGTTTGTTTGATCAGTCTTTTATCAATTTTCAATTGTTCTTTGTTCATAGTGCTTACTCTACAACTCATCAACATAACAGTGCTCAGTGTTAAGGAGATTGCTTGTTATTTCAACAAATTAACCTAACACCAGGACATAAAACAAAATAAAAAATAATTATTATTAATCTGTCAAATCCCTTGCTTCTCCGATTTTATTGGTCCAAAGACCGTGCTGGCCTTTGCTGCAACAATCACCTGCGGCACATTTTTGTGACTCCTGCATCCAATCATTGGCCTCAGTAATATTCTGCCTTAACTGAAAGCTTTGAGTTGAGGCTATTGATGGGCATTAAATTCACATGCATGTATGGCAAGTTGTAATAATACATAATTGATGCATTGTTACTCCTACTGATTTCAGGGGACATCTCCCCCAACCCTGGTCCACCATCCCCCAACCTCAATCCCTACCCTACCTCATATCGAAACCATAATAATCTTATTAATATTACTTGCACTCCCTCATCTCCTTCGTTTAATTGTGCCCTCTGGAATCCACGGTCTGCATGCAACAAGCTAACCTTCCTGCACAACTACTTTCTGAACAACTCTCTTCATCTGTTGGCCCTCACTGAAACCTGGATTCAGGATTCTGACACGGTCTCCCCTGCTGCCATTTCCTATGGTGGCTTACAGTTCTCCCATTCCCCGAGACTCGCAAACAGACATTGTGGTGGAGTCGGCATATTCCTGTCCCCACAGGTCATCCCCCCAGGTCATCCCCCCAATTCCATCACTCTCATTCCCTTCTTTTGAGGTCCACACCATCAGGCTCTTTCGTCCCCTCTCCCTCAGAGTAGCGGTCATATATCGGCCCCCAGGCTCGCCCAAACAGTTCCTTGACCACTTCTCTGCCTGGCTGCCGCACTTCATGTCCTCAGAACTACCAACCCTTATCCTTGGAGACTTCAACATCCCCATTAACAGCCCTACTTCCACACCTGCATCTCAGCTTCTATCACTAACCACTTCTCTAGGCCTTTCACAGCTTTCAACCTCAGAGACACACAAGGATGGTAACACCCTTGACCTGGTCTTTGTCCGCCTCTGTTCAATCTCCCACCTAAATAACTCACCGCTTCCACTGTCTGACCACAACATTCTCTCCTTCATGCTCACAAATCCTCCACCACCCCAGCCACTCCTACCTACCACACATTCAGAAATCTACAAGCCATTAACCCTCAGACACTTTCAGATTCCCTACAATCATCGCTGTCCCCAATCTCCTCTTTTCCTGTCCTGATCTGGCTGTTCATCACTACAATGACACTCTTAGAAGCACCCTTGACCAAGTAGCGCCGCTCACCCTCAGAACTTCCAAACACACAGTAAAACAGCCATGGCTCACATTGCAAACTCAACTTCTTCAGTGATGCTCTAGGAGTGCTGAACGCCTTTGGAGAAAAACCCGCACACCAGAAGACTTCATCCACTTTAAATTCATGTTAAGAACTTATAATGCTGCCCTTCACCTCGCCAAACAGACCTACTTCACCACCCTGATCTCCTCACTAGCCAACAACCCCAAGAAACTTTTTGACACTTTTCACTCCCTCCTCAGGCCAAAAGCACAAGCCCTATCACAGACATTTGTGCTGACGACCTGGCCTCCCATTTTATAGAAAAAATAGATACTATCCGTCAGGAAATCTGCTCTCAACCACCAAGGGCTGTGACTCCCATCCCACCCTGCTGTTCCCCTGGCTCACTTTCCACATTTGATCCCATCACAGAAGAAGAAGTCTCCAGACTCCTCTCTTCCTCTTGTCCAACTACATGCACTACCGACCCCATTCCCTCACATCTCCTCCAGTCGCTCTCTCCAGTTGTCACAACTCACCTAACTAAAATCTTTAATCTCTCACTCTCCTCTGGCATTTTCCCATCCGCCTTCAAACACTCCATCATTACTCCACTACTAAAGAAACCCGCTCTCGACCCTTCCTGCACAAACAACTACAGACCGGTCTCCAATCTCCCCTTCATCTCTAAACTTTTGGAGCACCTAGTCTACTCCCGCCTTACCCGTTACCTCTCCAATCACTCCCTCCTAGACCCTTCACAGTCTGGCTTCCGCCCCCTACATTCGACCGAAACTGCACTCATCAAAGTGACCAATGACCTTCTTACAGCAAAACGTAACGGTGACCACTCTTTGCTCATTCTTCTCGACCTTTCTGCAGCTTTCGACACGGTTGACCACCGCCTCCTACTGTCTAGGCTCCACTCACTAGGTATTAAGGACACTGTTCTCTCCTGGTTCTCCTCCTTTCTTTCTGACGCTCCTTCAGTGTTTCGTTCTCTGGCTCCACGTCATCTTCTCTTCCTCTCACTGTCGGTGTACCCCAGGGCTCAGTCCTTGGCCCCCTTCTCTTCTCTCTCTACACAGCCCAAATTGGACAGACCATCTGCAGATTTGGCTTTCAGTACCATCTTTATGCTGATGACACACAACTATACACGTCATCCCCCGACCTTACCCCCGCTGTACTACAGAACGCCACCGACTGTCTGTCCGCAGTCTCCAACATCATGTCCGCTCTCTACTGAAACTCAACCTCTCCAAAACTGAACTTCTTCTGCTCCCGCCGTCTACTAACCTCCCTAAATTTGACATATCCCTCTCCATGGGCGGCACCATAATAACACCCCGGCAGCAGGCTCGCTGTCTGG
The DNA here is from genome assembly GCA_033576555.1 of Oophaga sylvatica. Lineage (NCBI taxonomy): Eukaryota > Metazoa > Chordata > Amphibia > Anura > Dendrobatidae > Oophaga > Oophaga sylvatica. The sequence goes on along the minus strand of JARQOD010000005.1, from coordinate 224,105,141 downwards.
GTGTTATGTTTGACACCAATCTCTCCTTCACCTCCCATATACAATCTCTTGCCCGCTCTTGCCGCCTACACCTAAAGGACATCTCTAGAATCCGCCCTTTTCTCACCATGGAAGCAACAAAAACCCTCACTGTAGCATTGATCCACTCCCGCCTGGACTACTGCAACGCTTTATTACTTGGCCTCCCCATTACTCGACTATCCCCTCTCCAGTTCATCCTTAATGCAGCAGCCAGGGTAATCCATCTGGCTAATCGGTACTCGGACGCGTCCGCTCTTCGCCAGTCCTTACACTGGCTGCCCATTCATTATAGGATCCAATTTAAAGTACTTGTTCTCACCCACAAAGCTCTCCACAGTGCAGCACCCCCTACATCTCCTCCCTCATTTCTATCTATCGGCCTAACCGACTGCTGCGCTCTGCAAATGACTTTCGACTAACCTCTGCACTAATCCGTACCTCCCACTCCCGACTCCAAGACTTCTCCCGCGCTGCGCCAATCCTCTGGAATGCTCTACCCCAAGAAATTAGGACTATCCACAATTTGCATGGTTTCAGACGCTCCCTCAAAACACATTTGTTCAGAGCGGCCTATCACATTCACTAATCAAAGTCATTCTATGTATTCTGTGTAAGTGTGTGTGTGTGTAGCCCATTCACTATCTCCATCCATCCCTCACTCCCTCAAGATGGCTGGACCATCATTGTAAATGCACCATTGTATATAAACACCTGTACTTTGTATCTCCCCCACCTCATTGTAGATTGTAAGCTCTCACGAGCAGGGTCGTCTTATTTTGCTTTAATTATTGTATTGTTAACGTTGTTACTTATGACTTGTGTTCTGAAACTGTTAAACTGTAAAGCGCTGCGGAATATGATGGCGCTATATAAATAAAGATTATATTATTATTATTATTATTATTATTACTATTGTACACAGTAATGTATTGTCATGCATGATATAATTGGAAGCTCACCTGTTTTATTGCACAATTTGCCAATAATGAACCATGAATCTCAAATGTACAAATGAGAAAGAAATTTATTTAAGGACAGGTGCAGATGACCATAGATTCTCTCATCTGACATAATTGGGCCGATTATACAAAACACACTTTGATCAAAATTTGAGCAGAGTGTGATCAGAGTGTAATCTGATTCTCTCAGATGACGAGAAGATAGAGAAAAAAAATTGTGTCAATCCATGAATATCACCATCAATAGGGGCTGATCATGTATTTATTAGCAATATCCTCAGTTATTTCCCCAATCCATGGATATCAGCCTGTATTCAGATGTCATCCGAGTGCAGTCTGACTGTTGTCCATGCACTCACTGACTTGCATGGCCAAGGAGAGTCCGAAAATTGGATTAAACTCAGGAATGCTGAGATTTTTTTCCTCGGACTGACATCGAGGAAAAAAATGTACATGTGCATGACCACACAATAGTTGTAAAGTTGGTTCACAAAAGTTGTTAAGTTTTACAAATTAATTTACATTTTGTAGTGATATAAAATGTCCCATGTTGCTCTTCTGCTTCTGCAGAATGTGTATAGGACAAAAGGAGAGAGTCAATCATTTAGTTTTTATTCTTTATAATAAACTTTATATACTGTTTTTGGATACATTTTTCTATCTCTTTTCTTGTGGTTTTCATTAATTATGGGAGCATCCCGTTCTAAAATAGCCCCCCTCACCACCCGGTACAGGGTTTGATCTATTCTTGACTATGTGTTCTGCTTCGAGGATTTTGATTATAGAGTCACGTGAGGGCTTGTATTTTGCTGGACGAGTTGATGCTTTTATTGGTACCATTTTCAGGCACATGACATTTTTTGATTGCATTCTATTCTGATTTTTGGGAGGCAGAATAAAGAATAACTAGCAATTCAGGAATTGTTGTTTGGGAAGTTTACATCATTCTGCATGTGGTAAAATTGATAAAGCAGTATTATTCTTTGGGTCAGTACGATTACAGCGATACCTCATTTATTATTTTTTATGTTTTGGTGCTTTTACACAATAAAAATTATTTTATAGAAAAAATAATTATTTTTGCTTCGGTTTATTCTGAGAGATATAACTTTAATATTTTTCAGCTGATGGAGCTGTATGGTGGCTCGTTTTTTGCAAGACAAGATTATGCTTTCAGTGGTACAAAGTTTATTTTTATTTGTCTTTCTGATCGCGTTTTATTCTACTTTTTGTTTGGTGGTATGATGATAGAGCATTATTTTTTGCCTTGTTTTTCCTTTGTTTTATGGTGTGCACTAAATGGGATAACTTTTGAGACTGTTTTATAGGTATCGTCGTTCCGGACGCAAAGATTTCATATATCTGTGGTTTTTATTGTTTATGTATACAATATATTTTGATTTTTTATTATTATTATTATTATTATTTTATTTTTTTAAATATTTTTTTAATTTTTTTTTTACTTTTTGTTTGCTTTCTTTAACTTTTTTTACTTTGTCCCACTATGGGACTTTCATTTTTTGCAGGCTGATCGCTTGTATAGTATGGAAATGCAGCAGCATCCCTATGCTATACAAACTGCACTGACAGACAAAGTTGCTGAGCATGATATAGCAACTTTGCTAGCTCTTGTAACCCGGATATCGTCATGACAACATTGGTTAACCATGGCAATGATTGAAACCCCGCAATGACTTTGTGGTGTTGCGATCCAAGGGCTGAGGGGCTGTCTTCCCTCTGTCTGCTCCCGAAATGCTGCATTCAAGTTTTTTCCAGCATTTAGGGGGTTAAAATGCCGGGAGCTTTCCTGGCACTGAGTTCTGGGTGTCATCAGTCAGAATCAGCTGACACCTGGCGGACATCGTGTGCACACAGTCTTTGTGCTGGCAAAATCAATAAGACCCAGGTCACAGGGACATATGGATGTGTCTCAGGTGGGAAAAGGGTTAAATGGAGCCAGTCTAAGGCAAGGGTCAGACTTGCGAGAAAGTCGCACGAGTCTCGCATGTCAAAACCTGCCACTGCTACCGGCACTCATACAGGAGCGTGCAGCTGCATGTATTTCTATGCAGCCACACACTCCGGTCCCGAGTGCTGGCAGTAGTGCTGGGTTTTGACACGCGAGACTCGTGCGACTTTCTCGCATGTCTGACCCCAGCCTAAGTGTACATAAGTTATGGAGAATCCAGTGATGATTAACGAAGCAATCATACATTTTTCACCTATATTAGGAAATCAATAGTATCTTACTTTGCTTATATTATACTGTTGAACTAATTTATAATGTTTACTGTGCATATTGATGAGAATCATGATAGTATCCAACACGTTAGTGCAAAATAAAAGAAAAAGATATGTGTGATTCTGAAAGCATCTTATTATGCTTTTTGTTCACATAATGTGTATAAAGTGAATGTTCGGGTACAATTACTAGGAGTTCTTTACACTGCAGGTTTATTTATAACATGTCTATTTGTTGCATTTGCAATATCAAGAAAAGGCATTGCAGAAATAGCTGAAAATGCTATTACTTCTAGATTACATTTTTGCTTCAAAATTAAGTTTTAGAAGAGGTGAATCAGCATTTTTTTTTAAATCCTCTCATGCTTGTTTATGTGAATTGATACAGAATATCCGGAGCCAGTGTATATATTAAAAAAACACTTCCCATTTGTATTTCATCTTAGAACATTGTGTAGGTGGAGAATTTCCATGGAAACAAACTCTTCGTTCTAATAGCAAATTGTGTTTTCTAATTATAACAAATAAAGTTTTAGTCTGTACTATTATATCAGGGGAAAGTAAAGCTTTCAACGATTTCTTTATTCATTTTTTTTAATATTATGTAATATGTTTGCACAATATTATCAATATAGGGCTAGGAATGAGAAAAGTCGCTATGTTTTTTTCCTGTGAATTACTTATTTGAGTTTTACTTGAAAATACCTTGTTTCACCTTTCTTTAAAGTGACACCATAGTTCTCCAACCAGTAGCTACAGTATGGGAGCTGCAAGTAAATTGTTCCCTTGTGTGTAAAAACCATACCTGTGGCATTTTACACTAGAGTAAAAGTCATACCAGCTGTAGGTTTGCAGCCGAGCTGTTAGTATACACAATATGAGCCGTATGTGTGCAGCAGGGAACTGAGTGTATATGTATTCATCAGACCTGTGTGGGTGTATGTATGCAGCAGAGGGCTGTATGTGGGTGTATGTATGCAGCAGAGCTGTGTGTGAAGGTGTATGCATGCAGCAGAGCTGTGTGTGGGTGTATGTATGCAGCAGAGCTGTGTGTGGGTGTATATATGCAGCAAGGCTTTATTTGTGCAGCAATGCACTTAGTGTGTATGTATGCATCAGAGCTGGGTGTGTGTATGTATGCAACAAAACTGTGTGTGGGTGCATGTATACATCAGAGCAGTGTGGGTTGGTGTATGTATGCAGCCAAGCTGTGTGTGTATGCAGCCAAGGTGTGTATGTATATGCAGCAGAGCTGTGTGTATGTTCGTGCTGTTTATGCATTGTACAGTAGCTGTCCATGTGTACATCTATGGTGTCTGCTGGAGGGTTGTATGTATTTATGCAGCAGAATGTTGTGCGTATATAGCAAAGCTTTCTGTATACAGCAGTGATATATATGCATACGTATTGTTCAGGCAGCTAGCTATGCATATGCATATGCCTTTCAGCTGGCATTCTGATGGATTTATATTATTTGGAAAAGATTTCAAGAACAATAAAATATACAAATTGGGGAGAAATAGTAAAAAAACTCAATTCAGCTATTTGTTTAGGTTTTGTTTTAACAATGTTCATTTAGTGGTAAAAATGAACTGGTTATATTATTTTCCAGGTCACTACAACAATTCTTAATTTGAATCTTTTCTTTTTACATTTTAGTGTTTATGTATGTAGCATAGCTATGTGAGTGTACATACTGTGTGTATGTATGTATGCAGTACAGCTATATGAGTTTATGTACTGTATGCATGCAGCATAGCTATTCAGTGTATGTACTGTTATGTATGAATGCAGCATAGCTATATGTGTATAATACTGTAAGTATTGGATTTCAGCATGTGAATTGAGTGTTATGTACTGTAAGTATAAGTATGGATGTAGTAGTAGCTATATAGTATTTATGTACTCTATGTATGCAGCATTGTTATGAGTGTATGTATTGTATGTTTGTACATATGCGGTATAGCTGTATAAGTGTATGTATGCAAGCTGCATAGCTATATGAGTGTATGTACTGGAAGTATGTATGTATATATGCAGCATAGCTATCTGAGTTTATGTACTGTATGCATGTATGCAGCATAGCTATATGACTATATGTACTTTATGCATCTATGTCGAATAGCTACTTGAGTGTATGTACTGTAAGTATGTTTTAATGCAGCAGAGCTATATGAATGTATGGATGTAGTATAGCTATATAAGTATATGTACTGTATGCATGAATGCATCATAGCTATATGAGTGTATATACTGTATGTATCCAGCATAGCTATTTGAATGTGGGTACTGTATGTATGTATGCAGCATCGCCATGAGTGTATGTACTGTATGTTTGTATACATGCAGCATAGCTATATGAGTGTATGTACTATATGTATGTATGCAGCGTAGATATCTGAGTGTAAATATGTATGTAATATGCAAATTGCCTCTTCAGAGAGAAAGAGGACTTGAATTCTCTAGCACCACCTGTTGATAGCAGCGATCCTACAAGTCAAAATCAACCCTTTAACGAGTCTTGCAATATGACTTAGGATAAAAGCCAAATCAGAATCTCAATGTGCAGACACGTGTTTCAGGCTATTGGCCCTCGTCATTGCAAAGTAATTTTTTTAAGCTAAATAAAGATTTTTTTTTAAAGTTTTGTGATGTAATTTCTTGGTTCAACACCACCATTTTCATGCTGATACATTGGGATTAGGCTTGGTATCAGCAATTGTCATTGACACCTATCCCTATACTAAAGGTACTGTCACACTAAGCGAATCGCTAGCGAGATCGCTAAAGCATCAGCGATTTTATGACGCAGCAGCGACCTTGTTCGCGATGTCGCTGTGTGTGACATGTAGCGGCGATGTGGCCCCCGCTGCGATGTCGCTGATCGTTCATGAACGTTCTGAGCCGTTTTTTGGTTGTTGGTGTCCCACTGGTGAGCCTGAATCGCTGAGTGTGACACCCTTTATGATCGACTTTACCAGCGGGGACTAGGTTTTCCCAACGACCGCAGAGGTCGTTATACAGATCGCTGATCTCTGATGAGAGCTTTGTGTTTGGAAGCTAACTAGCGATCATATAGCAATCGCACCAACGATCTCGCCAGGTCGTGTCGTTGTCGTGATCGCTAGTGCGATCGCTAAGTGTGACAGTGCCTTTAGTAATGAAAAGCTGTCAGCCAGACACCCTAATTACTAAGCCCATAAGTAAACACAAACACAGACACAAACACACACAAACCTATACATACATTGACATCAGCCTATGTAGGAGCGTTAACAGAACAAACGTGCTGTGCATAGGCTGTTACCAAACAGCAACTGTTAATTTTGAAGAAAAAAAAATTGCTTGGGCTCCTGCGTAATTTTAATAACCAGCAGAGAGAAAGTCGATGGCTGAGGGCTGATGTTAATATTGTGGGAAGGAGCCAATAGCCATAAAGTTTTCCAGCCTATTAATATCAGTTCACAGCTGTCGGCTTAGCCCTTAATGGCTAGTTTACAGGGGGACCCCAGAAAAAAATTGACATAGGGTTTCCCTATAAAATGTAACCAGCAAATGCTAGGCAGACAGCTGTAGCCTGGTATTAATAGCCTAGGAAGGGGGCATCGATATTGACCCCTCCCAGACTAAATACATCAGCTCTCAGCCTCACCAGAAAAGACCCATCTATAGTATGCACCAAATCTGGCATTTAGCCTCACTCTTCCCACTTGCTCTGTAGTGATGGCAAGTGGGGTTTATATTTGTGGAGTTAATGTCACCTTTGTATTGTCAGGTGACATTAAGCCCACAGAGTGACATTGTATAAAAAAACACAGACACCCAGAATAAAGTTCTTTATTTGAAATAGTGACACAATCTCCTTTAATGAATCTTAGTTATACCATACTTGCTGAACGCCTAATCCACTGACACTGTTTCCTGCAACAAAAATAAAATAATAAACCAAAATATTCCTCATCTGTTCACAGAGAAGATAATCCATAATGTCGACGAGCCTGATGACTTTGAGACCAGTCACTGATGTGACTGCTCTCAAAGACAGCTGGCGATACACTAAAAGGAAGTAATTACTCCTGCAGTGTATCACTGAGCTGCCGTGAGGGTTTACCATGCAGCAGTGGTGCCGAAACGGAGACCATCAGAGCTCATCAGCTGATGAACTCCGGTGAACTCTCTCACTGCAGCTCAGTGATACACTGTGGGAGCGATTACCTCCTGTCAGTGTATCACCAGTGGCCGGGTAGAGCAGCCACATCTCCTGATGTGACTATTCTACACATGAGATCACCGTGGGACACTCTGGATTACATGGACTGTGTCGGACAGGTGAGTATATTGTGGTTTATTATTTTACATTATTTCTGGGAGACGAGGGCATCGCAAATTTGGTGTCAGGTGAGTATAATATTTTTTATATTTGCATTTGAATATGTATTACTTTTTTTTAAACTGTGAGCACAGCCGCCCACTGATGAGACTACATCCCCCATCAGCGGCTCCTGCTGTCACTGTAAGTGACAGCAGACATAGGCTGATGGGAGCAATAGTCTCATCAGCCGAAGCCTGTTGACCTGTGGTAAGCTTTTCACCACAGGTCAATGCTGTGGGTCACAGTGGAGAGTTCACACTGATATCTGACAGCATGACTCCACAAGGCTCTGACCGATGGTAACATCTATCGGCGGTAGCATTACCAAGGGTCACAGTCACAGCTGTGGGGTCATGCTGACATCTGACAGTATGACACTGCAGCCCTCAGACCAACGGTCTTACTAGCAGTAGTGTTACTGTAGGTCACAGTCACAGCTGCAGGTGATGCTGACATCTGACAGCATGACCCCACAGCACTCTAACGGATGGTCTTACCTGCGATAGCATTACCGCAGATCAGAACCACCATGATGGTATTTCCCATGCTAGCATAAAAAAGGAACAGCATCTCATCCAGGTAATGAAAAAATCAAAAGAACTTTATTCTGCCATGATGCAACGTTTCGACCATTGTAAGTCTTTATCAAGCATACACATAACAGGGTTCTGCCCATATCAATCAGATACTAAATGTATACATAAAGCAACATCAAGTTTCTTATAACAGATTTGTAGAATAAAATCACATGCAGTATTTAAATGATTTCCAAAAAAAGAAAAATAACATAACAAAAAATCACAAATAAATATCAGTGCCAAAAACAACCAATCAAAACCAAAACAAAAAACTTTGATATAGAAACCAAACCCCAATCAGGATTCACTCCATTGTTTGTTTACATAAATGGCCAATCATGGAAATGACAGGACACTTGCTTCCCCTTAGTGTGTTGGAGAGCGGTCATGTGATTCAGTCACGTGGGTACCTTCTGACATTGGCGCTCCATTGTGCATGCTCGCTGGGCGCCAGTACATTGATGGGGCAGAGGCGAATAGAATCTGACATTAGAAACTATACAACAGTATGTATACAGTAATTCTGATTAGGCAGCGATCTGAGCAACAAGGGTGATGGGAACAACGATTGGCCATTTATCTAAACAAACAGTGGGGTGAATCCTGATTGGGGTTTGGCTTCTATATCAACATTTTTTTTTATTTTGATTGGATGAGATGCTGTTCCTTTTTTATGCAGGACTGTTTTCCAATTGGGCCCATTGGACTGGAGCGTGCATCTCCACATTGAAGTGCTGTCGGCTGTTATATATTTTTATTGGTGTTTCCCATGCTGTCACACAAACATCAGCGTGGAAAACACAATAGGAAGCCAGTAAAAATGCAAACAAAAACTCAGCAAATCCGCAAACATTTTATCTGTTTTAACTGTTATCAGTGACAACAGACGTAGCCCGATGGGAGCAGTAGTCTCATCAGCCCAAACCTGCTGACCTGTGGTAAGTTTTTTTAACTCAGGTCACAGCTGTGCGTCACAGTCACAGTGGCAGGATCATGCTGACTTATGACAGCATGACTCCGCAACGCTCTGACCGACGGTAACATCTATCGGCGGTAGCGTTACCGCGAGTCACAGTCACAGCTGTGGAATCACGCTCACATATGACAGCATGACCCCACAGTGCTCTAACTGATGGTCTTACCTGCAGTAGCATTACTGTAGGTCGCTGTCACAACAGTGGGGTCATGCTAACATCTGACAACGTTATCCCGCAATGCTCTGACCGAAAGGCACAAAGAATTGACATTCTGCAGAAAAAAATGCACTGCTAATACACCAAGGGACTTTACTGATCATGTGCACAACACTTCAGGATTGTCATTGAATTAGCTTGCACAATGATTCCTTCGCATTTTTGGCCCATTTCCACATAGAAAAACTGCATCAAAAATGCTCCGTGTGTACACAGGGCTGCCACTAGGAATTTCGGGGCCCCATACTGGCAAAATTTATGGGGCCCCCCTTGAGACTCCGCCCAGGCTCCACCCCCCAGTTCCGCATCCACCCTAGCTCCTCCTCCACCACATAAACCTTCCAAAATCCCTCCGCCCTTTCATGGAAAAACTTCACTTCTGCACCATGCCCTCACCAATGACACATTAACACCAATCACTCGATGAATATGCAGCATTTTGCTTGTTTAGTATAATACACCACATAGTCCTCCATATATTATAATGTGCACCACAGTCCTCCATATTGTAAAGTGCACACCCCATAGTCCTCCATATAATATAATGTATCCATAGTCCTCCATATAGTATAATACTCTCCTAATAGCCCTCAATATATTAAAATACACTCAGTCATTCATATAGTATAATACACTCCTCATAGTGCTCTCCATATAGTATAATGCACCGCCATAGTCATCCATGTAGTACAATTCACTTCCCATAGTATAATGCACCCCATAGCTCTTCATATGGTATAATGTATTCCCCATAGTCCTCGATACAGTATAATGCAGCCCACATATAGTATAATGCAGTCACCCTATAGAGCATAATGCAGCCACCCCACAGAGCATAATGCAGCCACCCCACAGAGCATAATGCAACAACCCCAGAGTATAATGCAACCACCCCAGAGTATAATGCAACCATCCCACAGAGTATAATGCAACCACCCCACAGAGTATAATGCAACCACCCCACAGAGTATAATGTAAACCCCCATAGAATATAATTGAGCCCCCTTATATAGTATAATGTAGCCCCTCCATAAAATACAATGTAGCCCTCATATAGTATAATGCAGCCCCCATAGAATATAATGTAGTTCCCTCATAAAAGTATAATGAAGCCCCCATACAATATAATCTAGCCCCCCATAGAATACAATGTATCCACCTCATACAGTATAATGTAGCCCCCTCATAAGTGTATGATGCAATCACCCCTCATAGAATATAATAAATATAATACAGCCCCTCATAGAATATAATGTATCCCCGAATACAATATCATACAGCCCGCCTCCCCAAAGGAATATAACGTAGCCCCCCATAGTATATAACACAGCCATAAAGTATATAACAGAGTCACCCTATAAAATATAATATATCTCCCAATAGTATATAACACAGCCAACATAGTATATAGCACGGCCCACATAGTATATAGCGTGGCCCACATAGTATACAACAGGACCCACATAGTATACAGCACGGCCCACATAGTATATAGCAGGGCCCACATAGTGTACAGCGTGGCCCACATAGTATATAGTAGCAGGGCCCACATTGTACAGCAGAGCCCACATGGTATACGGCAGGGCCCATATAGTATACGGCAGGGCCCACATTGTACGGCAGGGCCCACATTGTACGGCAGGGCCCACATAGTATACGGCAGGGCCCACATAGTATACGGCAGGGCCCACATTGTACGGCAGGGCCCACATAGTATACGGCAGGGCCCACATTGTACAGCAGGGCCCACATTGTACAGCAGGGCCCACATAGTATACGGCAGGGCCCACATTGTCCAGCAGGGCCCACATAGTATACAGCAGGGCCCACATTGTCCAGCAGGGCCCACATAGTATACAGCAGGGCCCACATTGTCCAGCAGGGCCCACATTGTACAGCAGGGCCCACATAGTATACGGCAGGGCCCACATGGTCCAGCAGGGCCCACATTGTACAGCAGGGCCCACATAGTATACGGCAGTGCCCACATAGTATATAGTAGCAGGGCACACATTGTACAGCAGAGCCCACATGGTATACGGCAGGGCCCACATAGTATATAGTAGCAGGGCCCACATTGTACAGCAGAGCCCACATGGTATACGGCAGGGCCCACATGATATATAGTAGCAGGGCCCACATTGTACAGCAGGGCCCACATAGTATACGGCAGTGCCCACATAGTATATAGTAGCAGGGCACACATTGTACAGCAGAGCCCACATGGTATACGGCAGGGCCCACATAGTATATAGTAGCAGGGCCCACATTGTACAGCAGAGCCCACATGGTATACGGCAGGGCCCACATAGTATATAGTAGCAGGGCCCACATTGTACAGCAGGGCCCACATAGTATACGGCAGGGCCCACATAGTATACGGCAGGGCCCACATAGTATACGGCAGGGCCCACATTGTACAGCAGGGCCCACATTGTACAGCAGGGCCCACATAGTATACAGCAGGGCCCACATTGTACAGCAGGGCCCACATAGTATACGGCAGGGCCCAAATTGTCCAGCAGGGCCCACATTGTACAGCAGGGCCCACATAGTATACGGCAGGGCCCACATTGTCCAGCAGGGCCCACATTGTCCAGCAGGGCCCACATAGTATACAGCATGGCCCACATTGTCCAGCAGGGCCCACATAGTATACAGCAGGGCCCACATTGTCCAGCAGGGCCCACATAGTATACGGCAGGGCCCACATTGTCCAGCAGGGCCCACATAGTATACAGCAGGGCCCACATTGTCCAGCAGGGCCCACATAGTATACAGCAGGGCCCACATTGTCCAGCAGGCCCACATAGTATACGGCAGGGCCCACATAGTATACGGCAGGGCCCACATAGTATACGGCAGGGCCCACATTGTACAGCAGGGCCCACATAGTATACGGCAGGGCCCACATTGTCCAGCCTTCACCTCTCCTCCACTCACCCACAGTTCAGTAAAGCACTGACAGCTTTAGAAAAAAAAAAAAAAACACTCCTCACCTCATCCTCGTGCCAGCGCTGCTCCCAGCTCCTGTCTCCTGCTCTGCCCGGCACACAGTGAGCGCGCTTGTCAGAGGCAGAGCAGGGAATGATGGGAGAGGGAGCATCAGCTGACGCTCTCTCCTCCATCATCGCTTTGAACTGTGCCGGCTGACGCCGGTATAGTTCAATGCAGCGGCGGGGGAGTCGGCGCTGGGGCAGTCGGGCCCCCCTGCCACACAGGGGCCCCCATAGCGGCTGCGTGATGTGCCGCTAGCTGGGGGCCCCTTGGGGAGCAGGGGGAGCCTCAAAATGTTGGGGGCCCCCGGGCCCGAGCGCGGACCTGCGTGCTCGGGCGGCGGGCCCCCCCTAATCACCGGGCCCCATACATCAGTGAGGGTTCTCATGCCCTGATGGCGGCCCTGTGTGTACACACCCTAAGTTTGTATGCAGCATAACTATTTGAATGTGTAGTTTGTAAGTATGCATGGAGCATAGAAATATGAGTGTTTGAACTGTATGTATGTATGGAGCATGGCTATCTGAGTGTATGTATTGTAAGTAGCATAGCTATATGAGTGTATGTATGTATATAACACAGGAGTGAATATGTACTGTACGTATGAGTGTACTGTGTGTGCCATGTATGGGTGCAGCAAATCTTGGCATAAAAATTCAGAACTTTGTAAAAAATAAATGTTAGTATCACTATTTTCTGAGAACTGTAACTTTTTTACAGTTGAATGACAACTTGGTTTTTGCAGGCTAAGCTGATAATTTTGTTTATAACATTTTGGGATGACATTTTGATATCTTTTAATGTACTTTTTGGAAGATGCAGCCATCAAAAATTACAATTCTGGGATGTGATTTAAACTGTATATACTTTACTATATTTTTTAATTTTACCCTATTATTTAGTGTCCTTTGAGGACTTGAACTATTGATCATTTGATCGCTTATGCTATATAAAGAAAAGAAATGCCATAGTATTGTAGTGTAGTAATGGACCCAGCACATGTTCGTAGATAAAAACTCAAAAGCAAAAAATGGACAAAATAGCAGTGGATAAAAAATGTTCAAATTTTATTAATGCAAAAATTATCAATTGATAAAACAATATATTATACCCTGAAAAACAAGGGAATCAGCAACGCCTAGATACCATATTCAATTAAGCTGGTATGTAATAGCAAAATAACCATCAATATGGAAAAAGGAGCTCACAAATAACCATACATACATGAATTATATACAACGATATATATTGACAACCAGAGTTTTCAAATGCTAACCATATATGTCAAATATAACAATCAATGTGAAAAAAGAGCTCAAAATTAACCATAAATATTCATGTAGGTCTGTGTTTAACCACATATGTTGTACTGTTTGCACTTTACATTAGATATTATTGACTCTCACTTTGTTATAAATATCTGTGGTCCCTCATGTATATTTATGGTTATTGTGAGCTCCTTTTTCCATATTGATGGTTATATTTAACATATATGGGTCTAGATGTTTTGCTGCAACATACCTGCTTAATTGAATGTGGTATCTAGGTGTTGCTGATTCTCTTGTTTTTCATGGTGTAATATATTATTATTAATAAAATTTCACCCTGATGAAGAAGGCAGCTCTGCCTTTGAAACGTGTTGGTTTCTTGGCTCCTGTGCCGCCCTGCAGTTAGTGTGATGTCACACACTCAGAGAGCTTGCTGGATCCACTTTCACTTTCACAGGCATCCAGGGAGCACTGCCTGCCAGTCTTACCCTGGCTCTGCCTGGTGTGATTGCTGTCCTGCTCTACTGCTATCTGCAATCCACAGCAATATCTCTGCTGACTTGCCAGTTCACACAGGACACCCTCCACTGAACAAGGGCATCACTGCGTTTCTTATTACTACAAAGGGGATCTGTGTGTCAGTAGTGTTGTTACCACCTGGGGCTGGTAATTGATTTACTGGACTACCAGATTAGTATATACACTTGTTTGTTTATCAGATCTACTTAGCTAGATCTTTGTTGTTCTCTTCTGGAGTGCCATCTGGGGCCAGTGTTTGTTTTATTGTACAGCCATCAGTCTCTATACATTCTTTGTTCATCAGATCTATATAGTTTGCTCTGTGCTATTCTCTCCTGGTGTTATGCGCTCGGTTGCAACAACGTTACTATATAATGGATTGCAACCAAACACGGGGTCCGCGATGCAGTTAAAGTCACTGCTGCCGTACACCCCTGGGGTATGAGGGTAAAACTGACAACAGAAATATAATATTAGATCTCGCCTGAGTTACTTCACACTAGGGGAGATGTAGAATTGGCACTATCTCCGTTAACGTCACGGGAGATGTGCTATCGACGGGCGTAGATGTAGCCCTGTTAATGGCACAGAAGTCACTTGCCAGATATTAGGTTTGCACTATGTGCTGCAAGCTGGTATAGACGTAGCCCTGTTGACTGCACAGAAGCTAAGTGCCAGCCGCTAGGATGTGAGTGCGACTAACGCCAGGCTACCAGCCGGCATGAGACCGGACTGAGCAACTCTCTGTTCAGCTTGGCAGGCGATGCCCAGGTTACGCACCCCGCAGTCTGCTCAGGGTGTTTAGCTATCCTATATTCGCAGCAAGACTGCGCCACATTGGCTACCTGCCTGGCATAAGCTAAAATTGCCTGAAGGACCTGAGCAAATTAGCCGAGTGAACTCTGGCATCGGCAGGTCCCGGAGAGCAAAGCTAGAGAGAACGTGGAGCCCAGATTCTGGTACGTCCACACATGAGCACAGCCTAATTTAGTATGATCTGACCGCACCGCGAACAGACAAGCTATTTAAGGGCTGGGCTAAGCTCCACCACAGCCATCTCGTTACTCACATCAACGGTGACGTCATCCGTGACCAATCAGACGGTGCCAGGTCAGAGGATCAGCTGACATTAACTACCAATCACGGTTTGCCATGTCACTGATATGCTCAATGCAGGCATTTCTGGACTAAGGCTATAACAGCCCTGTCTCCTTCTGTAACCTAGGCTTAAGGCTACTATTAACAAAGACCCTGGAGACAGCTTGTACTCTCTTGTACTGGCTAGGTGTTTGGATTGACAGCGAAGCTAAGCAGCATCTGCCACGGCTGAAACCAGGATGGGAACCACTGATGCCTCAGATCCAGATTCAAATTCCAGCCGTCGCCTGACCCCTAACATTATCCCCCCCACCTGATGCTCAAATTCCTCAATGAGCCGGGGCTTGAATATGGTCCAAAATTTTGAAAGGACCCATAAATCGGGAGGCGAACTTACCAGATTCCCGCTGTTAGGGTCTGCGGAACTCACCTAATAGATATTGTAGAGAGGTGCGTTCGCAGCCCGGGGTCCACCGTGCAGGCGAAGCCCGCTGCTAGTAAGATGGCGAAAGTAGCGAACTCTGTTATCCCACAGAGTCGCTAAAATAAACACCGTAGCACGCTGTGGCAGTAAGTGCAAACTCTGTTAATCCCCAGAGCCGCTAACGGGAATGAAACAGCGCTATATGGCGATAAGTGCAAACTCACTTAGCTTCAGTGAGCCGCAAAGTAAAACACTAGGGCGCTGAACCAGCGTTATAAAGCGAACCCTGTTGCGTCACAGAGCCGCTGAGAAAAAGACTGTGTCCTGTTAGACTCACAGGGATACATGAAATGTTTTGGTAGCTGAGGAGAGCAGGCAAAAATGGCAATACACCAGAGAGGTTGGAATCTATTGGATTGCAGTACCCTGACTAACCACCACACCTAAAGTCAGCCATGGAGCGTTCCTACGTTGGTCCTAGACGCCTGTCACAGCCTGAGAGATTAACTACACCTAAAGATAGAAAGAGGAAAGCTATCTGCCCCGGAGCATATCCCCAAAGAACATAGGAAGCCCCATAAACATGTAATGGCGGTTAGACAAGAGGAAATACAGACACAGACAGAAAATAGTATGAGCAAACGCTGGGGCCCAATCTGCCTAGATAGAAAAGGATAGAAAGGATACTCACTGCAATCCCAAAAAACCCTAAAAAATGCCAACGCTACTGATTGAAAAACACCTGAGATCACACGACCTCTACCACCTAAATCAGTTCTCTGGTGTAACAAAACTAAGCCGCAGCCACTGAAAAAACTGGAAAAGGCAAATGAACAAATAACAATGGCTCCAGCGGAACTGAGAGGAGCCCAAGCCCCCCGGGGGGGGGGGGAACCTGGCTAACCTCACAAAAATGCAGAGAAATATGCAAATGGAAGCACAAAAACAAAAACAGAAAATATCTTATCTGAAAGCAGAAGAAGAGGCAAGACTCAGCAAGCTTCCAAGTGAACCAGGAACCACAGTTGAGACAAGAACAATTGATCACCGGCAACCATGATAGGAGGAAACCTCCCTTATATCAAGTCAGTCTGTGAATCCTGATTGCCAATCCTCATTGAATGGTTCAGTACTGTTTGTAACCACCAGAGGGAGCTTCTGCTCAGAATTCATTTCCAAAACATTCACAACAGATACACAGATAACTGCTGTGCGGATAGCAGTCCGTGATCATGTAGACAGCAACGCAATCAAGCAATCTCCTCACCGGAGAAGCCGGTATTCTAGGGGCTTATTTCAGCCAAGCCCTAACCACTTGTACCCAAATCTCCTCACCGGAGGTGCAGGTATTCTAGGGGCTTATTTCAGCTGAGCCCTAACCACATGCGTACATGATCACACTGGCGCATAGCACATAATGCAATTGATACTAGCACATGGCGGCCCAGCCATGCCACTCTTTTATAGTAACAGCTACAGGACCAGCCAGAAACAAGGACCAATGAAACTGTTCCAGAACACCAGTAGTCACAGGACCTTCCTGGCGGACCAATAGGAGCTGCTGCAGTACCTGAGCATGTGACTCCTGATCTCCAATGAGAGATCTCACACTGGGCATGCTCAGAAGGGGAAAACAAGGACTTTGTCCTAAAGACGTCTGCTCGCCGCTAACCAGTACTGGCCACAATAGCAGAGCCTGGAGAGGCAGCAGTAATCCTCTGCACACTGTTAGACTGGATGAGACGCTGGGACCGTTGTCTAAGCTGAGCAGGATCCACTGCGGACGGACATGGATGGGGACTGCAGCGGGACTGGTACGAGACTCCCCTTGTGCAGCAGCGGGAACTCAAACCCTAACACCCGCATTCTCTAATATTGCGAGTCGCGAGACAGGCCTTGTTGCCCGGGGATAATACGGGGCCTGAACAGAGATAATTGCAACCGACTGTCTCTGATGGGACGATTTCTCTATCGTACAAGATTGACCATACTTTTTAACGTCCTGCAGCAACCAAGGCCACGAATACGACCGTTGGAGAAACTTAGTGGTACGTTTGACTCCAAAATGACCTCCGGTTTTAGGGGCATGTGCCCAAGAGAGCACCTTATTTTGCAATTTGGGAGGAACGAACATCTTCCCGGGAGGGACCTGGTCTAAGGTCATAGGTGCCAGAGTCCGCATATCCCCAGAAGGCATGACATTTTTGAGCTCGTTACAGTCCTTGGTCGTATCTATAGGCAGGGAATAAACCCTCCCGCGACAAAGCTTTGAGCCGGGGACCAAATCAATTGGACGGTCATACTGTTGGTGGAAAGGCAAAGTCTCAGCAGCCTTTTTGGAATGCTCAAGACGAGCGAGGAAGTCAACAGATGGCTCTGACACTACCCTCCGGGTCTAGGCAATCATATGTTGATAAAACACCACTGTCACCCCAAAATTAATTTCCCCCGTGTTCCAGTTAATGTGTGGATTGTGACAATGTAGCCATGGAAGGCCTAATAGCACCTCATCCGATCCACCGAGAATAATTAGAAAAGAAGTATCCTCCCGGTGACCCTGAGGAAATGACATAGTGAGGGGAATCGACTGGTGGGTGATTTGTGTGTCTAGCAGTGAACCGTTGACTACCTTAATGTTCATTGGTTTGGGCAGTAACTCCATAGGAATGGCATGTCTCTGGGCAAAAGTTAATGAAAAAAAATTGCCATCTGCCCCAGAGTCCACCCATGCCTTGGCAGAAACTGATTTCCTAGTCAGGGATATATCCATAGGCTCCGGTTCCGTGTCTGGAACCGCGGGTTCAGAAATAGGTTTAGAAAATGATGGTGCCAATGGAAACCGAAGTTTAGAGACCTCCAGCTCCAATTTGCTTTCTGCATGACGTAAATCTATTCGGTTGGCAAGAGTCATTAACTCTTCCAGAGAGGTTTGAATCTCCCTGGTGGCTAGAGCATTTTTTATATGCCCAGCCAGACCCTTCCAGAACACCTGAATTAGCGATGGTTCAGACCAATCCAGTTCTGCCGCTAATGTCCTGAACTGGACCGCATAGTGACTGGTGGTGGTCGAACCCTGCACTAATGTAAGCAACTTAAGAGAAGTATCATGTGTAACCTGAGGACCGAGGAACATACTCTTTAGGGTTCTAAGAAAGAGACCCGCATTACCCACTACCAGATCATTCCATTCCCACAGAGGAGTAACCCACTCCAAGGCTTTGCGGGAAAGTAACGATATGACAAAGCCCCGGCTGAAACCTGCCGCGGCTAAAACGTGGATGGGGACCACTGATGCCTAAGATCCAGGTTCAAATCCAGCCGATGCCTAACACCTGGACTGCGGTCAGTCTATTTAACACTTGTATATTTGTCTGTTATGATTTGGTAGCTGAGGAGAGCAGGCAAAAAAGGAAATACACCAGAGCAGTTGGAAACTATGAGATTGCAGTACCCTGACTAACCACCACAACTAGAGGCAGCCGTGGAGCGTTCCTACGTTGGTCCTAGACGCCTCATCACAGCCTGAGAAACTAACTACACCTAAAGATAGAAAGAGGAAAGCTATCTGCCTAGGAGCAGATCCCCAAAGAACATAGAAAGCCCCCAAACATGTAATGGCGGTTAGACAAGAAGAAATACTGACACAGACAGAAAATAGTATGAGCAAACGTTGGGGCCCAAACTTACTAAATAGAAAAGGATAGGAAGGGCACTTACTGCAATCCCAAAAAACCCTGAAAAGCACCAACTCTACTAATTTCAAAAACACCTGAGATCACACGACCTCTACCACCTAAATTAGTTCTCTGGTGTAACCAAAAGCAAAACAGCAGCCACTGAAAAAACTGGAAAAAGCAAATGTACAAACGTCAGTGGCTGAACTGAACTGAGAGGGCAAAAGCCCCCAGAAGGGACCCTGAAGGCCCCCACAGAAGTGCAGGAAAAAATGCAAAAATCAAGCACAAAAACAAAAAGAAGAAAATGTCTTATCTGTTAGCAGGAGATTCAGACACGACACAGCAGGCTACCAAGGAAACAGGAATCAAGGATTGAGACCAGAACAATTGATCACCGGCAACCTGATGGGAAGGCGACTCCCTATATAAGACCAGTCAGTAAAGGTATGCCACACTAAACAATACGCTAACGGATCGCTAAAAACGTCACTATTAGCGATCCGTTAGCGATATTGTTCAGTGCGGCATCTGCCAGCGACGAGCTTCTGCTGTGATCTCGCTCGTCGCTGAATCGTTCCGGACCCTATTTTCTCGTCGGCGCTCCGCTGGGTAAGTATCTAATCGCTATTGGCACCTTTCTAGCGATTAGCGGTACTTTTGTACGCTAAAGTCGTTAGAGATCGCTAACGGCGATAGCGTCGTTAACTATATCGCTAAATGTGCCGCATTAGCGATTAGAAACAATCCCGCTAGCGATCTCATTAGTATGCAACGCTAACGAGATCGCTACGGGATAGCTTAGTGTGGCAGTACCTTTACACCTGATTCCCAATCCTCACAATCTTCACTGGACAGTCCAGTACCGTTTGTAACCACCAGAGGAGCTTCTGCTCAGAACTCATTTCCAGACTATTCACAACAGTACCCCCCCTTGAGGAGGGTCACCGAACCCTCATTTGAGCAACCAGGTCGGTCAGGATGAGTTCTATGATAAGCACGGATGAGTCTCCTAGCATGGATGTCCGAAGCAAACACCCAAGAATTGTCTTCCTGACCATAACCTCTCCATTTAACCAAATACTGGAGTTTCCGTCTAGAAAAACGAGAATTCAATATTTTCTCAACCACATACTCCAGATTGCCCTCAACCAAAACAGGGTCAGGAGGCACAGTAGTAGGAACCACTGGCTCAACAAACCTCTTCAACAAGGACTTGTGGAACACGTTATGGATCTTAAATGTCCCTGGAAGAAGCAAACGAAAAGAAACAGGATTAAGAATCTCCATGATCTTATAAGATCCAATGAACCTAGGCTTAAATTTAGGAGATGCCACTCTCATAGGAATATTCCTTGAGTACAACCAGACCAAGTCCCCCACTTTAAACCGAGGACCATCAGTCCTATGCCGGTTAGCAAACCGCTGGGCCCTCTCCTGAGAGAGGGACAACCTCTCCACTACCTGGTCCCAAATCTGTTGCATACGCTCCACAACAGAGTCAACACCTGGACAGACAGAAGCTTCCGTCTGTCCTGAAGAAAATCGAGGGTGAAACCCAGAATTACATAAAAATGGAGACATCAAAGTGGCAGAGCTAGCCCTATTATTAAGAGCAAACTCAGCCAAAGGCAAAAAAGAGACCCAGTCATCCTGATCAACAGACACAAAGCATCTTAGATAAGTCTCCAATGTCTGGTTTGTTCTCTCAGTTTGACCATTGGTCTGAGGATGAAACGCCGAGGAGAAAGACAATTGAACACCAATTTTAGAACAAAAGGTCCTCCAAAATCTGGAAACAAACTGGACTCCTCTGTCAGATACAATGTTCTCAGGAATGCCGTGTAAACGAACCAAGTGCTGAAGGAACAAAGGCACCAATTCAGAGGAGGAAGGCAACTTAGGTAATGGCACAAGATGTATCATCTTGGAAAACCTATCGCAAATCACCCAGATGACGGTCATTCTCTGAGAAACAGGGAGGTCGGAAATGAAATCCATAGAGATATGGGTCCATGGTCTCTTGGGCACAGGTAATGGCATCAACAAACCACTAGAACGAGAGCAAGGCTTGGAGCGAGAGCAAGTCCCGCAGGACTGCACAAACTCCCTGACATCACGAGACAAGGTAGACCACCAAAAGGACCGACTAACCAAGTCTCTGGTTCCAAAAATTCCGGATGACCGGCCAACGCGGAACAATGAATCTCAGACATTACACTCTTTTTCCACTGGTCCGGGACAAACAATTTCCCAACAGGGCAGCGCTCGGGCTTATCCTCTTGACACCCCTCCAGAGCCAGTCTCAAATTGGGCGAGATGGCGGAAAGAACTACACCCTCTTTCAAAATAACAGAAGGATCAGATAACTCAGGAGAGTCCGCCAGGAAACTCCTCGAGAGGGCATCCGCCTTAACATTTTTAGTGCCAGGAAGAAATGAAACCACAAAATTAAAACGTGTGAAAAACAAGGCCCACCTGGCCTGTCTAGGATTAAGTCGCTTGGCAGATTCCAGATAAACTAGATTCTTATGGTCCGTAAGGACCACCACCTGATGTTTGGCTCCCTCCAGCCAGTGTCTCCACTCTTCAAAAGCCCACTTCATGGCTAATAACTCCCGATTACCCACGTCATAATTACGTTCAGTGGGAGAAAATTTTCGAGAGAAAAAGGCACAAGGGTTACTTTTAGAGGTCTCTGGATCTCTTTGGGACAAAACGGCACCTGCCCCAATTTCAGAGGCATCCACCTCCACCTGAAATGGTAGAGAAACATCAGGCTGCCGTAGAACAGGAGCAGAAGTGAATCTCTGCTTAAGTTCCTGAAATGCAGAGACTGCCTCAGGAGGCCAATTCACCACATCAGAACCCTTCTTGGTCAAATCAGTTAATGGTTTAACAATAACAGAGAAATTACCAATAAATTTACGATAAAAATTGGCAAAACCCAAGAATCTTTGAAGAGCCTTTAATGAAGTAGGTTGGACCCAATCACAGATGGCCTGAACTTTGACCGGGTCCATTTCAATAACAGATGGGGACAAAATGAATCCCAGAAATGAGATCCTCTGAACGCCAAAAAGACACTTTGATCCCTTCACATACAGAGCATTCTCTCTCAAAATCTGGAACACAGTCCGAACATGTTTTACATGAGAGTCCCAGTCATTGGAAAAAATCAAGATATCATCCAAATAAACAATCAGAAATTTATCCACAAAATCCCTGAAAATGTCATTCATGAAGGACTGGAAGACAGAAGGAGCATTAGTGAGCCCAAAGGGCATCACAAGGTACTAAAAATGCCCTTCAGGGTATTAAATGCCGTCTTCCATTCATCCCCGTGCTTAATGCGAATAAGGTTATATGCCCCCCTGAGGTCAAGCTTGGTAAACCAAGTAGCGTTTTTCACCCTGGAAAACAGATCAGAGATCAAGGGTAACGGATATTGATATTTCACAGTAATATTGTTCAAGAGACGATAATCAATACACGGCCTTAATGAACCATCCTTTTTGACCACAAAGAAAAAACCGGCACCTAAGGGTGAAGAGGATGGTCTGATATGACCCTTCTCCAATGACTCCTTGAAATAAGACCGCATAGCGTCATGTTCAGGTACAGACAAGTTAAAAAGGCGACCTTTAGGGAATTTACTACCAGGCACTAATTCAATAGCGCAGTCATAGCTCCTATGGGAGGTAAGGATGCAGATTTACTTTTACTAAACACATCAGAAAAATCAATCAAAAAGTCAGGAACATCCTGAGCCTGAGGGGAGGCAGAAATAACAGGAGTGTTGGTATTAACACATTGGCAGCCCCAACTGGTAACAGACACAGATTTCCAATCCAAAACAGGATTATGAGACTGTAACCAAGGGAAACCCAGTACAATAAAGTCATGCAGATTATACAGAACCAAAAATTTGCAACTCTCCTGATGATCAGGTTCTACCCTCATTATCACCTGAGTAGAGAACTGAGGTTTATTCTCAGCCAAAGGGGTAGAATCGATCCTCAGTAGGGGAATAGACTTCCGTAGGGGTATCAAAGGAAACCCACAACGTTTAGCAAAATCAAAATCCATCAGGTTAATAGCTGCTCCAGAATCAACAAAAGCCTGAGCAGAAAATGAGGACAGAGAGCATATCAGGGTAACAGTTAATAAAAACTTAGTCTGAACACTACCCAAGACAACTGAGCGTGCAAAACGTCTTCCCCGCTTAGGGCAGACTGAAATAGCATGAGAGGCATCACCACAGTAGAAACATAACCCATTGCGCTTTCGAAATTCATGACGCTGTGCCCTAGAAACCACTCTATCACACTGCATGGATTCAGATGCAGGTTCACAAGGCAACATTATTCCACGCATACCTTTCCGCTCACGCAAACGTCTGTCAATTTGAATCGCTAATGACATAGAATCATTGAGACCAGAGGGAACAGGGAATCCCACCATAACATCCTTTACATTATCTGACAGTCCCTTCCGAAAAAGAGCTGCCAAAGCGTCGTCATTCCATTTGGTCAGGACTGCCCACTACGGAATCTCTGACAGTATAACTCAGCGTCCTCAAGCCCCTGACTTAATGCCAACAAAGTTTTTTCAGCTTGATCAGTGACATTAGGCTCATCGTACAATAACCCCAAAGCCTGAAAAAACGCATCAACATCACTCAAAACAGGATCCCCAGGTGTCAGGGAAAAAGCCCAATCCTGAGGGTCGCCGCGCAGGAGAGAGATGACAATTTGAACCTGCTGCGCTGCGTTCCCTGAGGACTTAGATTTTAAGGCAAAAAACAATTTACAGTTATTTTTGAAATTCAGAAACTTAGTTCGATCCCCTAAAAACAAATCTGGCATGGGGATCCTAGGTTCCACAACAGGCAACCTAGCAAGATAGGTAGCAATACTCCGAACTTCAGTGGCAAGCTGATCCACACGGCCAGACAACTGTGCAAACTCCATTGAGAGAGAAAAAAAAATCCTCCTCAGCACCCAGAGATACAGAGGGAAAAAAAAAATGCAACAAACAGAAAAAAAAAAAAAAATCTCTGACAACTCTGACAACTTTTTTCTTTCCACAATATTTTTCCCTTCTGTGAGTACCATATAATTTTCAGTTTTGGCCGGTGATACTGTTATGATTTGGTAGCTGAGGAGAGCAGGCAAAAAAGGAAATACACCAGAGCAGTTGGAAACTATGAGATTGCAGTACCCTGACTAACCACCACAACTAGAGGCAGCCGTGGAGCGTTCCTACGTTGGTCCTAGACGCCTCGTCACAGCCTGAGAAACTAACTACACCTAAAGATAGAAAGAGGAAAGCTATCTGCCCCGGAGCAGATCCCCAAAGAACATAGAAAGCCCCCAAACATGTAATGGCGGTTAGACAAGAAGAAATACTGACACAGACAGAAAATAGTATGAGCAAACTTTGGGGCCCAAACTTACTAAATAGAAAAGGATAGGAAGGGCACTTACTGCAATCCCAAAAAACCCTGAAAAGCACCAACTCTACTAATTTCAAAAACACCTGCGATCACACGACCTCTACCACCTAAATTAGTTCTCTGGTGTAACCAAAAACAAAACAGCAGCCACTGAAAAAACTGGAAAAAGCAAATGTACAAACATCAGTGGCTGAACTGAACTGAGAGGGAAAAAGCCCCCAGAAGGGACCCTGAAGGCCCCCACAGAAGTGCAGGAAAAAATGCAAAAATCAAGCACAAAACAAAAAGAAGAAAATGTCTTATCTGTTAGCAGGAGATTCAGACACGACACAGCAGGCTACCAAGGAAACAGGAATCAAGGATTGAGACCAGAACAATTGATCACCGGCAACCCTGATGGGAAGGCGACTCCCTTATATAAGACCAGTCAGTAACACCTGATTCCCAATCCTCACAATCTTCACTGGACAGTCCAGTACCGTTTGTAACCACCAGAGGGAGCTTCTGCTCAGAACTCATTTCCAGTCTATTCACAACATTTGTCTATAAGGGTGACACCTACCCCTTACTGACCTTAGCAGCTGAGGGGTTCAAGCAGTGGGTTTCAGCTGCATGGTCAGGTAGTGCTTGTATGTTTTTGCATTTTCTAATATATTATTTTATCGATTGGTAATTTTTGCATTAATACAATGTGTACATTTTTTATCCACTGCTCTTTTGTCCATTTTTTGCTTTTGGGTTTTTGTACTGTTATGGATGAGCTGTTTTTTTAATTTAGCTTTGCTTTTGGGATTTACATGTGAGTAGATATCTGTGGTGAGACCTCAGTGAGATCACAACTAGCAAAGTGAAAAAAAAGTCTGTGCTGAGCTTCGTGAGTTCACCACAGTTCACCATAAAAAATTTCACAGGGTGAACCGAAATGAACTGAGTGCTGCACTGTGAAATTTTTTTCGCACAGTGCTAGCAATGATCTCACTGAGGTCACCACAGTTCATTGGCCTGGTTCACACTGAAGTGAGCTGGGAACGCAACCTCAGTGACCTGCGGTAACCTTGATGATTTAACTGCTAGTCACTGACGCTGCGCTTCCAACAGCTCATTCTCCTATGGTTTTCAGCCTGGACGGTCGCATCTTGGCACCATAAAGGTTGAAAATCAATTATCACAGACATGGATTAATGCATGGGACAGTATGTCTGACAAGGGAGGGAAATTGTTGCTTTTTATTTGTTTTTTTTTACAGGAGATGAGGGCTTCAATGGAATGGGCGTTAGGTGAGTATTTTTCTTTATTATTTTCTGTTTTTGACGGGATCAAGTCTTCAATGGAGTAGGGGTAAGGTGAGAATAATTGTTTGTTATTTTTAACTAAATTTGTTAAACGGTGTGTATTTTTATTTCACATAAAGGACTTTGTTATGGGTGTCTTTTACTGACAATATGACTATTTTTTGGTTTGAGGACATGGACCTGGATGAACATAGCGTTGATAAAGTTAAACCCTGCTCAACTGTCCTTAAATGCAGAAATAAAAAAGTTAATTTTACCCAGATGGATTTCAGCTGGCAGAAAAAATTGTGTCCTCCCCATGAAGGAGATATGTACACCCAGGTTGCTAACAACCCCGCAGCCTGGACTCCTTATATTTCTGGAAGCTGTCTTCCATAGAGTAGGGGAGGACATGTGACCACAAAATGACCCTCTCTAGCACAGTAAGAACATACTCTCTTTTGTGCCAAACAACATACTGCTTTCCAGAATGAGTTGCCACTCCCAACTGCATGGGTTCCACAGATGACTCAGACCCGGTTTCCCTTGGCCCTGGACATCCCACACATTCGAATGTCTAAATATGTCTCTGGTGAAGACGGCGATCAACCCGGATAGCCAGAGACATGGCCGTCTCAAGGGAAACTGGAGTCTCATACAGAGCTAAGGCATCTTTCACCCTTACTGATAGCCCTTTACAGAACTAGCTATGGAGTGCGGGATCATTCCATTTAGTTTCAGTGGACTACCTCCGAAACTCAGAGCAATAGATGCCGGTCAGAAGCCGCTCTTCCTGCTGAAGCTGACGTAGTGTGGAAGCAGCCAGGGAGAAGCGGTCAGGGTCATCGTATATATTGCCTAGCACTAGAAAAAATTCCTCCACCATCTGGAGAGACTAGGAGTCCGACTGGAGAGAGAATGCCCATTGCTTGGTGGTCATCCTGAAGAAAGTGAGATTATTATCCCCAGCCTCTGCTCCTCAATTCCTGAGGAACAAGGAAGTAACCTGAAGCATAGTTTAAAGGCCTCCCTGAAAACAAGAAACTTGTTACACCCCCTGGAGAACCTGTCAGACAAAGCGATTTTGGCCTCTACTAAGGATTGCCTTGGAGTCATGGTCCCCAAACCTCATGTGTTAAGATGCTGCAAAAAGACAATGCATAGATCTGCCACCTCCAGGCTGAGCTGCTACAGTTGCCTTGTCAGATTAGTAATAGGATCCGTACTAGATCAAAAAATGGTTTTTGGTCAGAGCTAATGTTATGTCTCTATTATCAGGTGTTCCTGGACCAGGGGCTTTTTCCCTGTCTCTAACGCTAGGGACACACTAGCTCGCCCTGTTCACCAGATTACTTCAGATGGTGAACACGCCTGGGTCACATACCTTGCCTTAGCTCCTAAATCCACTCTCAGTCTGTACCCTTCCCCGCCCAGGGAAGATGGGAGTTGTAGTGTACAGTAATACACCAACCAGATTAACAAGTTAATAAAAAACAGGGTAACAAAAATAACAAACATGCACCAAAAGCTAACTCTGACAATGAGTGCTAGCCAGGGCCCAGATTATATAGGATATGGGAGTGGCTAACAGTGCACAGATGAGAGCCTTAAGGCAGGAATGCTTCCAAGAGGTCTCAACTGAGCAGATTAAACCCTGCACTGCTTAAAGAAACTTGCACAGTTTAACCCCTTTCTGCCATCAGACTTACTATTCCGTTCATGTGCCCTGGAACTTAATTCCCATGGATGGAACAGTATGTCATGGGCAATCGGCCGCGCTTACGAGGGTAGCGTGGCCGATCGCAGCCGGGTGTCAGTTGATTCTCACAGCTGACACCCGGCACTAAGTGGCAGGAGCGGTCATGGACCACTCCCAGCCCTTTAACCCCCGGAACACTGCTATCAGACATGATTGCCATGTTCCGGCAGCTGCAGAGGGGTCCCGATCGCTGCCATGGAGACCTTATGTTGTCACGATGACATCCGGGTCTCCAGGCCTGAGGGACTTCCTGTCAGGCGCAGTGATGACCAGGAAGTCTCTCAGGTCAGTGTTATAAGAGCTGCAGCGCTGACAGCTTCTATAGCATGAAGATCTGCATGCTATAGAAGCGATCAGCCTGCACAAATTGAGTGTCCCATAGTGGGACAATGTATAAAACTAAGAATTAAATAAAAAAAATGTTTAAATAATTGTAAAAATATTTTAAAAAATAATAAAAAAATAATAATAAAAAAATCTATATTTATTCTATCAATAAACAAATATTTTAATAAAAAAAATCTAAACAATAAAAGTACACATATTTGGTATCCCCGCATCCATAACGACCCGCCCTATAAAACTGACCCATTAATTAACCCCTCTAGTGAACACCATAAAAAAACAAGGCAAAAAACAAAGCTTTATCATCATACTGCCGAGCAAAAAGTGGAATAACACGCGATCAAAAAAACGGATCTAAATAAACATGGTACCGCTGAAAACGTTATCTTGTCCAGCTAAAAAATGAGCTGACCATACAGCACCAGCAGCGAACAAATAAAAAAGTTATAGCTGTCAGAATGAAGCGATGCAAAAATAATTATTTTTTCTATAAAATAGCTTTTATTATATAAAAGCATCAAAAGAAATTAATGAATTGCTGGTTTTTTGTTCATTCTGACTCCCAAAAACTGGAGTAAAAAGGATCAAAAAATGTCATGCACTGAAAATGGTACCAATATAAACATCAACTCATCCCACAAAAATCAAGACCTCACATGACTCTGTAGGAGAAAATATGGAAAAATTATAGCTCTGAAAATATGGTGATGCAAAAACTTCTTTTTGCAATAAAAGCATCTTTTAGTGTGTGACAGCTGCCAAACATAAAAACCCGCTGTAAAAACCTGCTATAAATAATAAATCAAGACCCCCTTTATCACCTCTTTAGTTACGGAAAAATAATAAAATAAAAAATGTATTTATTTCCATTTTCCCATTAGGGTTAGGGGTAGGGTTGGGACTAAAGTTAGGGCTGAGACTAAAGTTAGGGTTGGGGCTAAAGTTAGGATTTGGGCTAAAGCTAGGATTAGGGTTGGGGCTAAATTTAGGTTTAGAGTTAGGGTTGGGGCTAATGTTAAGTTTAGAGTTGGGGCTAAAGTTAGCTTTAGGGTTAGGGTTGGGGCTAGAGTAAGGGTTAAGGTTGGGATTAGGGTTAGGGATGGGATTAGGGTTAGGGTCAGGATTAGTGTTAGGGTTGGGATTAAGGTTAGGGGTGTATTAGGGTAAGGTTTGTGGTTAGGGCTATGGATAACGTTGGGATTAGGGTTAGGGGTGCATTAGGGTTAGGGTTGGGATTAGGGTTAGGGTATGTTGTGGTTAGGGTTGGAGTTAGAATTGTGGATTTCCACTGTTTAGGCACATCATGTGCTCTCCAAATGCGACATGGCATCCAATCTCAATATCAGACAATTTTGGTTTGAAAATGTCAAATGGCTCTCCTTCCAAGCTCTGCCGTGTACCCAAACAGTGGTTCCCCCCACATCTGGGGTATCAACGTAATCAGGACAAATTGGACAACAACTTTTGTGGTTCAATTTCTGCTCCTACCGTTGGGAAAATAAAAGATTGTTGACTAAAAGATCATGTTTGTGGAAAAAATATGATTTTTTCACGTCTCTACGTTATAAACTTGTGTGAAGCACTTGGGGTTCAAAGTGCTCACCACACATGTAGATAAGTTCCTTAAGGAGGTTTAGTTTCCAAAATGGTGTCACTTGTTGAGGTTTTCCACTGTTTACGCACATCAGGGGCTCTCCAAATGTGACATGGCGTCCGATCTCAATTCCAGCCAATTTTGGTATGAAAAAGTCAAATGGTGCATAAATGGTGCTCCTTCCCTTCTGAGCCCTGCCGTGCGCCCAAACAGTGGTTTTCCCCTACATATTGGGTACTCAGGAGAAACTGAACAACAACTATATCTGTCAATTTTCTCCTATTACCCTTTTGAAAATAAAGAAATTGTTTGTAAAAATCATTTTTGTGACTAAAAAGTTAAATGTTCATTATTTCTTCAGAGTTGAGAGTCCTCAGTGGTTGATACCTTTTAATGGCTAACTAAAAAGATGGTAACAAATTGCATTTTTTCTTCCACATTCCAAAAATTCCTATGAAGCACCTGAAAGGTTAATAAACATCTTGAATGTGGTTTTGTGTGCCTTGAGGGGTGCAGTTTTTAGAATGAAGTCACTTTTGGGTATTTTCTGCCACATAGACCCCTCAAAGTGACTTCTAATGTGAGGTGGTCCCTAAAAAAAAGGTTTTGTAAATTTTGTGGTAAAAATGAGAAATGATTGGTCAACTTTTAACCGTTATAACTTCCTAATAAAAAAATAATTGTTTCCAAAATTGTGCTGATGTAAAGTACTGTAGACATGTGGGAAATGGTATTTAGTGACTTTTTTATGTGACATATTTCACTGTTTTAAGGGTATAAAAATTTGAAATTTGTGAAATTTTAAAATTTTTTGCCATATTTCCGTTTTTTACATAAATAAACGCAAGTTATATCGAAGAAATTTTACCACCACCATGAAGTACAAAATGTCCTGCGAAAACATTCTCAGCATCGCCAAGATCAGTTGAAGCGTTACAACCTCATAAAGGGACAGTGGTCAGAATTGTAAAAATTGACCCGTCATGAACGTGCAAACCACCCTTGTGGGTTAAGGGGTTAATATGAAGATGAAGAGTTTCTAAAAAGTGCAGGGGTAGGAGAAATCAGATGCTATAGTCTTCTGGCTCCCGTGATAATATGGTTCTATGTATGTATCTATTTTAAATGAAAAAAAAATACAAATGTTAACCATATTATTCTACAGTCATGGCCAAAAGTTTTGAGAATGACACAAATATTATATTTTCACATGATCTACTGCCCTCTGGTTTTTATGTGTGTGTTTGACAGATGCTTTTATCACAGACAGAAATATAATTGCAAACATATGAGTAACAAAAGCTTATGTTGACAGTTAGAATGAGTTAATGCAGCAAGTCAATATTTGCAGTGTTGACCCTTCTTCTTCATGACCTCTGCAATTCTCCCTGGCATGCTCTCAATCAACTTCTGGACCAAATCCTGACTGATAGCAGTCCATTCTTGCACAATCAATGCTTTCATTTTGTCAGAATTTTTAGGTTTTTGTTTGTCCACCCGTCTCTTGATGATTGACCACAAGTTCTCAATGGGATTAAGATCTGGGGAGTGTCCAGGCCATGGACCCAAAATCTCTATGTTTTGGTCCCTGAGCCATTTAGTTATCACCTTTGCTTTATGGCAAGGTGCTCCATCATGCTGGAAAAGGCATTGTTGATCTCCAAACTGCTCTTGGAGGGTTGGGAGAAGTTGCTCTTGGAGGACATTCTGGTACCATTCTTTATTCATGGCTGTGTTTTTAGGCAAGACTGTGAGAGAGCCGATTCCCTTGGCTGAGAAGCAACCCCAGACATGAATGGTTTCAGGATGCTTAACAGTTGGCATGAGACAAGACAGGTGGTAGCGCTCACCTTGTCTTCTCCGAATGAGGCGTTTTCCTGATGTCCCAAACAATCGAAAAGGGGATTCATCAGAGAAAATAACTTTACCCCAGTCCTCAGCAGTCCACTGCCTGTACCTTTTGCAGAATATCAGTCTGTCCATGATGTTTTTTTCTGGAGAGAAGTGGCTTCTTTGCTGCCCTGAAACACTTTTAAGAGACGGTCCTGGCACTTGCTGGTCTTTCTTGGGCGCCCTGGAGCCTTTTTGGCAACAATGGAACCTCTCTCCTTGAAGTTCTTGATGATGCGATAGATTGTTGACTGAGGTGCAATCTTTCTAGCTGCGATACTGTTCCTTGTTAGGCCATTTTTGTGCATTGCAATGATGACTGCACATGTTTCTTTAGAGATAACCATGGTTAATAGAAGAGAAACAATGATGCCAAGCACCAGCCTCCTTTTAAAGTGTCCAGTGGTCTCATTCTTACTTAATCATGACAGATTGATCTCCAGCCATGTCCTCATCAACACCCACACCTGTGTTAATGGAGCAATCACTGAAAAGGGTTAGCTGGTCCTTTTAAGGCAGGGCTGCAATGATGTTGAAATGTGTTTTGGGGGATAAAGTTCATTTTCTAGCCAAATATTGACTTTGCAAGTAATTGCTGTTAAGCTGATCACTCTTTATAACATTCTGGAGTATATGCAAATTGGCATAAGAAAAAGTGAAGCAGTAGACTTTGTAAAAAATTAATATTTGTGTCATTCTCAAAACTTTTGGCCATGACTGTACAACTTCCCTTCTAATAAATAGAAACTTCCGATGGTTTTTATTTGCAGGAAATCAGCAATTCTGGTCGGTGGCTAGAATGAGCAAGACTCAATAAGAAGTGAATTTGAGCAATTTTTTCACATATATACAGTATATATATATATATATATATATATATATATACTGTATATATATATATATATTCATATATACAGTAAATAAACAGATAGATAGATATATTTCATTCATATATCATATTTCATTTAGAAATTTGCAAAAAATGTATTTCCTACAAACAAAGCAAACAAAATTATTCATTTGCCCACTTCCACCGTCACCTAAATGTAACATATCTGCCTAGGTATAATTTGAGGAGATTTACTGAACTCTAGCAGTTTCCCTTGTAGCTCATTTATCTTAACAGTTACAGAATATACTTAATTATCAACATTGTAAGGGATAGAATTTAATTTTGTGTGCTCTTTTAGTCTTGTAATATCCAGAACATTGAACACAAAAGTGTTACTTTTGTTGCATTTCTACATACCGTACACGTTTTCTTATAAATATAGCAATTAACAGAGATGCTATTCTTTTAGTTTGTAGATGCCTGCTAAGTATTTTCATTTTACTCCTTTGGAAAGTAGCACTTAGTCATGCTGTTAAACCATGCAGGACTCTGTAAAGTGTATGTATGGCTATAGAAATTACATTATTTGTTTTTATTTAGACATGTACAAGGAGAAAATGGAACACAGTTACAAGAAAAACATTGTTCCTGATGTCTAAATAAAGTAGTATCCTGAGCCAAAATCAATGGTTTACTGAGCTCGAATGCTCAATCTGGTCCCTTTGTTCTCCAGTAACATATAGTTCCATTTTAGACATCAGTTTGTAGTTGTAAAATCTGGTCACCTGCAAGCAGAAATAGCTTTTAAACTTTTAAGACTACAGTTCTGTGCAACAGGGATGGTTTATCTTCATGAATCTATAAAATTATTCTATAATGTTACATGACTCATTCCTTGGTTCACTTGACAGTGGTGCACTGTTAGGGAAAAGCTGGTTGTTGGCTCACAATATTTAATCGTGTATACTAAGGGATATTTAACTTCAATGATTAGCTCTTTATTTTGTGCTAGAAGTTGCTCAATGTAGAATGTGAGCACATTTGCATAATTATATTTATTGAAATGTTCTTAGCTTTAAAAGAAAGACTGTAGCCATAGCAGCCTTTGTTGTATTGCATGAATATAAATAAAACCACCCACAATTCTAAGGACGCCACTATTTTATTACTCTGTAATCTGCTAACTAGAGATTGGAAAAACTAAAAAAATGGATGTGTGTTCCTTACCTAAGCTTTCCAATTCGGAATACATGGAGGGTTAAACGCTTAACACAAATGTAGAAAGATTGGTGGGAAGGTAAAATGATGTAGGCAAGTCTCCATGTAAAAATAAGATTCTTTGACACAAAACACAAAACCAAACTATAAGGCTACATTCCCATGATGAGTATTTGGTGCATTTTTGATATTGCAAATTTTCTGCAGTATTTTGGCACCTATGTGTTAAATTAGGTTACTTGCGTTTTTTGTTGCATTTTTGAGTGCAATTTTTTACATAAGCTTTTATGGTGTTTTTGACATTGTGGTTTTAGTCTATTTCTGTTACTTCCTACTGTAGTGTTGAACTTTGAAAAAGCTTTAATGATAGTCATGTAAGGATTACTTGTGTTTATAGTGCACTTTCACTTCACACTTTAAACATGCACCACTTGTCAGTTTGTATTGCATAAAAAAATGCATAGTGGACAAGAGATTTTTGTATAAATCCAATCCACTTAGCTGTAACTGTATGACACTGCATTTTATGGTCTTCGAAAATATGCAGCAGCAAAATCTCAACAAAAAAATCATTGTGGAAACTTAACCTTAGGCCGGAGTCACACTTAGGCCGGGGTCACACTTGTGAGTGCAATGCGAGAAACACATGTGAGTCTCTTGCATCAATACCTCGCACTGCCAACGGCACTCAGACTGGAGGAATCAGCTGCATAGAAATAGATACAGCTGCACACTCCAGTTCCGAGTGCCGGCGGCAGTGCTGGGTATGGATGCGAGAGACTCGTGCAAGATTCTCACATTGCACTCGCAAATGTGACCCTGGCCAAAGGCTGGCATCACACTAGCAATTTTAAAATAGGTCCGATTTTGATGCACGAGAGTCGAACGAGTGTAATGCAAGTCCAAAAAGTAACCAGATTTGGCCGACAGCACAACAGTCCGAGGATGCACGTTCCAGTCCTCCGGTCCCAGGGGGACAACAATATACAGAATAATTGAAGAAGAACAGCATGCTTGATCTTCACTCGGAGTGTAATGCAAGTGTCATGCGAGCGTCATGTGTTTTTATGTGAGTACAATCCAATTTTCACACCTAGCATCCAATTTACATCCAAATGTAGTGTGATTGCAATCCAACTGCAATGTGATTTTGACATGAGCTTTTACATAGAGGAATTCTCTAAGTCAATTACACATCCTTTTCAATGGAAATATTATTCAAAACATATATATATATATATATATATATATATAATAGATAGATAGTTAGATAGGTAGATAAATAGATAGAATCAAAGCTGGCAATTCAGAAGCTGCAAAGTGTAAAATCACAGAAGGAGCCGACAGGATAGAAGAGATGGATTACATACAGTAAAACAAATAGAATATGAGGATATATAGATATCAGTGAAATATACAATTATTATTGTGTGTGTGCAGCTTAGTGTACATGTATTTAATAAATAAAAGATATTTTTTCTGAAAAAATGGCATGCGCTCCTGCGTAATTTTATTAACCAGCAAAGGGAAGGCTGACGGCTAGGGGCTGATGTTTATAGCCTGTGAAGAGGGTAATACTCATGGTGCCTTCCAGACTATTAATATCAACTCACAACTGTATAATTAGCCTTTACTGGCTAGTGGCTAGTGTTGAGCGATACTGCTCGATATCTAAAAATATCGTATCGGAATGGTATCGCCGATATCACTAAATATCGTCGATATCCGATTCCGATACCGGAAGTCCCATGTAAGTCTATGGGAACAAAATATCGCAACAAAAAAAACCCTTTCTTTCGTTGTAAACACAAAATATACACACATAGAATACATATATATATATATATATATATATATACATGTCATTGTGACATATATATATACATATATTTATAGTTTATACACTTCTACATAGTAAAATAGACTCTGATTCAATTGCCGGGTAAAGCCGTGACATACCCCATAGAAGTCGACGGGCTCGGTGCCGAGTACCCCCAAAAGCTCTGGCTCTGTGCGACTTAACTTGGGCGTCACGAACAGGATTCTGTAGCTCGCTATAAGCGAGTCCTGTGTGCCTGAATTGAACTGGTTTTGTGCTTGAGAATTGCTAAAATCATCAGAGAATGTATTTGCCATTTTTCCGCCATATCTGCGTCACGACGAGGCACTGGTGAAGAAGAAGGGCGTGCTCTTCGTGGGTGTACACTCACTCAGTGGCGCGAAAACGATGGCCGACCACTCTAAATGTTACTGCAATGTAAGATCGTGCCCCACAGCTCTTCAGTTCCGCCTCCTCATCCTCCTCAGTGTGCGGAAACTAACACGAAGGTCCCGCCTCCCTACAAAAGAGGGGCCCTCTCCAGATGCTAATGACACATGTGACTTGGCAGAGATGGCTAATGGACACGAGCAGAAGTGTGAAGGGATGGAGCAGTCAGAGCTCTCCCCCCACGGAAGCGACCCGATCGCCACGGAACCACCGTTGGGCACCCGGCCTGGAAACCCTCCTACGCTGCAAGAAGCGGAGGATACCCTAAGAGGCCTGGCCCGGCACCAGGAGGAGGTCGCCAGGATGGAGGCCAGCTGGCGTGCCCTAAAACTAAACTTGGAGCGGCGCCAATCCGTCTTACCTGAAGTGTCTGTACCGGAAGGTGAGGCACCCGTTCTACTAGAGGAGTCCGTGCGGGCATCCCAGCCCTTGCAATGTGATCCGGTTGACGTTGTCGCAGTGGAGGTTCCCGTTCCTGCAAAAAACTCTGCACCGGCAGCACCCCAGATCCCGCTGTCTGCCCCCGTCGCTGAGACAGAAGAAGCGACACCCGTCCTCATGGAGGAGGTCGCGCAGGCACCAGAGGTCTACCTGTCTGTACCGGAGCCCCGACTGTCATCTGTTCCAGAGCCGGCTGCTTCCTCCGCAGGTGAGCGCCGCCAGGACTGTCGGGCGCCAGGAGAGCTGCCGCAAACCGGACATCGTAAGCTGCAGTTTGATGGTGGAGACATGGAGATGCTGGTGGAGGAGAATTACAACCGGCGTCAGGAGGAAGAGTGGAGACGTTGGGAGCGGGAAGCAGAGCGACAAAGGGAGCAGCGAGAATCCCAAAAGCTTCGGCAATGTAACCTGGAGAAGGACCGGGCAGATAAGGACCGGATGAGAAAAGATAAAGGAACCCTGTGGGAGCCGCGGCGTAAGGGTGCAGTACGGAGCTTTAAATTGAAAGGTGGTTGGGGCTTCATCCATGAGCCTGGACTTTATTTAGAAGTGTTTGTGACCCGGCGGGACGTGGAGACTCACCTCCCAGAAGGACACCCGGGGAGGGACCTGTTGCCAGGAGACTTGGTGACTTACACCCGACACTGGGGTTACAATGGATGGTACGCCCTAAATGTTACCAGGTGCGACCCCTACTCCCCAGAGTGTCAGGAACCTGTGAGACCCTCGGACCCTTCAGCCTCCCACATCCAGGCCTCTGCACAAGTGCCCACCCCACGCCGTAAATCTCCCCAGCCTCCCTCAGTGGTCTCCTCAGCAGCCCCAGCTATGGACATGATAACTATAGCTGGCCCGTACCCGGCTCCTGTTAGGCCCCCTGGGGTTCGTTCAGTCCTGGGACATAGGGCTCCAGACCCGGAGGGAGATGAAAGAGGGGGCCACACAAACACAGATAACGTGTCACGACTTGACTGTACAGGCCACACAACGTCATCAGGTCCTGGTGGTCCTTGGTGTCTCGGATGTTTGGCAAGCATCAGAAGAGTACCAGGTGGTACCTGGAACACCCCTGCCAAAGAATTATAAATAACCCGGACAGGGTCCCTGTATGTAAATAGTTAAATTGTTGATGTACCCGGACGGGTGAATGTTCATAAAAAAATTTTTTAATTTAATAAAAAACACAACACAGTTTTCATTACTTTTATTACAGTCTCATTCTGCGACGCCATCGATCTCCTGTAAAAAAAATGAAAAAAAAAAACAGCAGTATACCACCTGTCCGACGCAGTCCATAGTAACGAGTGTCCCACGACGATCCAGCTCTGCTACATCAGAATGACAGGCAGAGCCTGACATCCCGGCGCAGCACAGCTGATTACCTGCTTCCCCGGCGGTGACGTCATCGGACTGGTTTACGGCCGGGATTACCCTGCAGTCACTGCAGTTATCGCGAAAAACTCCATGTGACCGCCAGGGAGAAGATAATGGCGGCCATCAAGCAGTCCAGGACGTGACCGCCGGAGATCTTCTGCCAGGTAAGTGCCGCTGACTCCTGACAGACCCGACCGACGGACACTCACAGTGACAGTGACAAATCCGACTCCGGTATCCGATATGACGAAAATATCGGTACTCGGAATCGAAAGCCCGATACAGCTAATATCGGCCGATACCCGATATTTGCAGTATCGTATCGCTCAACACTACTAGTGGCTATTAAAATGGGGGACTCCCCCAAAAAATGACATGGGGTCCCTCTATAATTAATAACCAGCAAAGGCTATGCAAACAGCTGCGGGCTGATATTAATAGCCTAGGAAGGGGCCATGGATACTGGCCCCCCAGTCTAAAACATTATCTCTCAGCAACCCCAGAAAAGGCACTTAGCCTTATTCTTCCCACTTGCCCTGTAGTGGTGGCAAGTGTGGTGATAGTTGAGGGGGTTGATGTCACCTTTGTATTGTCAATTGACATCAAGTCCCCAGGTTAGTAATGGGGAGGCGTCTATAAGACAACCCCATTACTACCTCATAGTCACATTGTATGAAAACACTGACACCCAGAAAAAAGTCCTTTAATTTAAACAATGACACAGATTCCGTTAAAAATCTTAATTAAACCCTTTCTGCAGAGATGCAGCTATTCCATTTGTCCCACAACTGGTCTAGCTCTGCTACATCTAGATGGCAGGCTGGATGGTTGCATGATGCAACCATCCAGCCTGTTATCCAGCAGACACTGAGCACCTCAGTGTCTCTCTGTGAAATCCTGTTACCTATCTGATGGCACCACGAGTGTGAGAAAGTTCTTCTGTATGTGGTGCCGACAGACAGGTCCTGTGAGTACACAGCCAATGAACTCACTTCACCTTTCTAACCTCAATGCGAGCGCCGTGGGAAATTTACACAAGGGTAACAGGAGAAAATAGACCCTGAAATTTGTTGTGTAATTTCTTCTGAGTATGCCGATACCCCATATATGGAGGAAAATTACTGCTTGGGTGTTCGGAATGGCTTGGAAGGGAAAGATTGACATTTTAGAATGTGGACTTTGATGGAATGATCTGCGGGTGTCAGGTCACGTTTAGAGAGCCCCTGATGCACCTAAACAATAAAAAAACACAAATTACCCAATTTTGGAAACCACATCCCTCAAGGATTTTATCCAGGGTATAGTGAGCATTTTGAAACCACAGAAACTACACAGAATTTCATAACATTCGGCCATCATATTGAAAAATGACATTTTTTTCATGAAAATGTTGTTTTCACCCCAAATTTGTAGTTTTCACAATGGATAATAGGAGAAAATGGACCCCATTACTTCTTGCGCAAATTGCCCAAATGCGACTGTACCCCATGTGTTGTCAAAACTTCTGCTTGGGCACATGCTGTGGCTGGGAAACGAAAGAGCGCAAATAGATTGTGAATGCCATGTCATATTTGAAGAGCACCTAACATGTGAAACCAGCAGAAACCCTCCTCAAGTGACCATATTTTGGAAAATAGACCCTCAAAGAATTCATCTAGGGGCGTAGTGAGTATGTTGAAACCATAGGTGCCTCACAGAATTTTATAACAATGAGACATGGGAATTTTACATTTTAGTGGTAAAAATGTAATTTATGTATTTGCAGCAAATTTGTCAGACACACAAGGGTTAGCAGGTGAAACTAGACCTCACTATTTGTTGCAAAATTTCTTCCAAATGCAGTGCTGCCCCATATGTTGTCAGAAATTACTGTTAGGCCACAGGTTAGGGCTAAGAAGGGAGGAATATTATTTGGCTTTTGGAGTGCAGATTTTGTTAGAATAGTTTGCAAGTGACATTTGCAGAGCGTCAAAGGTGTCAGAACAGCAGAAAAAAAACAAAAGTTACCCCATTGTAGAAACAGCACCTCTCAATGAATTCATCCATGGCTGCAGCGACTATTTTGTAACATTCATGCCAGAATTTATTTATGGAGAACTGCAAATCTGCTAGTCTAGTGCCCATACATTGTGACCCCATACAGCATAGCTCCCCCATACATTGTGCCTAGTTTGTATTCAGGCAATACGC